>OY730190.1:14154299-14534739 GCA_963422495.1 Polyommatus iphigenia | reverse complement strand
TAATTACGTAGGTAGGTCCGCCATCAAGGTCCGCCGCCTGTGAATCAACTTCTCTGATAGTACAATCTAATTCAAAAAATTTAGACCTTAAGGGGCCGGGTACCCTCGAAATTCTCATACATACGTAATTCCAAAATCATTTTCTCATACGAAAATATTTAACATGTTTGAGTTGTTTTTCAGTTTAAAATAGTAATTACCTAGGTTCCTGCACAAAAATTTACTTCAAAATATTTAAACATTAAAAAAATATATTTTTTAAACTCTAAAAACTCTAAAAATATTTTTAAGTATTTAAATATTTTGTAGTAAATTTACTATTTATTTATATATTTTTTAGTGTTTTACTCTATTTTTTAGTGTTTAAATATTTGGTAGTAAATTTACTAAAAACATTTTTAAAGCAAAAAAAAATAATTTTTGTGTTTAAATATTTTGAAGTAAATTTTTGTGCAGGAACCTAGGTAATTACTATTTTAAACTGAAAAACAACTCAAACATGTTAAATATTTTCGTATGAGAAAATGATTTTGGAATTACGTATGTATGAGAAATTCCAAGTGTACCCGGCCTCTTAAGGTTAAACGATCAATAAAGAAATCACCCAACCTGTTGAGACTTTGGAATGCTCTAGAGTAATAGAGGACTTGGGTTTTGAAGTATTTAAACCGTTCGCTTAATTTGAACGTAATTTAAGTATGCGTAGGGCAGCGACTTTTATATATAAGTAGAATAGATTTTTTTTGTATTAATAAAATAATTTTGTATGTTTTGTATGTGATTATTTGTGACTTAGATCATTTCATCTCGTCATATTTAAACATCGTTACGACTAATTTAAATTAGGGTTCTTCCACCTACACGTCTCACGTCTAGGTGTAGTGCTATATTCATAACCGTAGATATTTTAGTGTAAACATCATATTTTTATATTGTAATCTATTGTGTCTAACCTTTTAAACTTTAGTTATTAAATTTTAATTTATCTGCTAATCGAAATATTTTCTGAGCTTTTTTCCTTGTACAATTTGGGTGGGCCGGCCCACACACGTAGAACCAGTTCAATTTAACTAGAATTCTTTGTTTATAAACCATCCACTTTTTGTACCAACTTATCGACAAATTATGTCTGCGAAATAAGAATTTACTTTTAAACTAGTTAGCGCCTGTTATTTTATGTTGAGTTGCAATTTTAAATATTTGCCAATTGTTCAAAACTTTCATATCAATATTAGCGATAGCATTGAAACTTGCAATATTAACGAAATCCGTAATATTATGTTATATTACGGATATATCCTTAAACAATAATTTATGTCTTCTACCTTGTGCTTAGTGTAGACTTATTTATTTCTTCTATTATTAGATATTTATGAAATATATTATTTTATATTTCCGTACGCCATCCATTTTATCATTGTAAGAATTTTAAATAAAATCTTTGATTAACTTGCGTTTTTAAATCTACCCCAATGATATAGAAGCTAGACGGTAGCACCAGCACAGACAGTAAACATGTCGGATTATTATCTATACTAATATTATAAATGCGAAAGTATCTCTGTCTGTCTGTCTCGCTTTCACGCCAAAACTACCGAACCGATTGTAATGAAATTTTTTGTACACAGATAGTTTAAAGCCTGAAAAAGGACATAGGCTACTTTTTAACTGGAAAAAAGGGTTGTAAGGAGGTGAAAATGCGTAAATTTGTTCAAATCAAGTTAATTCCAAAAATTCATAATAAATCGCGCCGTGCCATCTCCTACATCGCACAAGCGCTTACTCAAACGTGTTACTATAAAGCTCCGTTTAGACCAAACGAGCGAATGCTCATTCTAGTAAAGCTCTTTTGATGTAAACTAACAACGAGCATACTTTCGTTGTTCTAGTGTGTTCGCCACGTGTTCGGCGGTAAATAGATAGAATGCTCTAAGAATCTCGCTCGTTTGGTGTAAACGACGCAAGAGCGCTCCAGCAATTGCCTAGACTCTAGAGCGTTCTTTCGTGTTCGGACGTGCTCGCTCTTCGAGGCGGTCTCTTCAAAGGGATTCTAGTGTTCTTGATATTTTTACTTTTTGGCGGTTGGTTTTAGGTAGTTTATCAAAGGTCATTTCGTAAATATGGATTGGAGTAATGAAAAATGTTTACAAATGATAGAATTATACCATAACAAAAGATGTTTATGGGATCCAACCTTTGATGACTATAAAAATAAATTAACTACTTATCGTCGACGAATGAGCAATGAGCATTCGCTCGTTTGGTCTAAACGGAGCTATATGATTCTCATCTATAGAGCAAAAATTCTTATCCTTGATGTTCTTGTTGATTCGATTGGTGTAAACGATCTAAAGTATGTTGTAACGAATTATAGTTTACACTAAACGAATACGAAAGAATGTTCTTGTGCTTTTCTTGCTCTATGTTCTTTTGGTGTAAACCCACCTTAAGAGGTGGTAAGGATTAAGATTCCTTTTGCGTTTTTTTTTTGAAGTATTAAGAAGAGTTGATGTTCGACTTCGACCCCACTCCCCAGTTTTTAACCCCCTACGCAAAAATAGGGGCGTATAATGTGTGACGTGTCTGTCTGTCTGTCTGTAAAGTGTAAATATTGAAGTTTGAAGTAAGCGTACCGTGGAAGCACCTCTGTTGTGCAAATTTTGCAATTTGCAGTAATGTAGCCCACATGGTTCAACGGGAACTACCTACTATTGGTACAACTAATATATATTCTGTGCTACTATATAATATAAGTTACTCTTTAGACGGAAACTACCGCGGGCTATAAGCTGAAGTCCACGCGGACGGAGTCGCGGGCAACAGCTAGTTTACTATAATAATATGTGCTACGCCCTCTATTCCGACCTTGGCGTAATATTCCCATACACAAATTGCCTTGTAAACTATGACTCTTAAATAACGGGCTTTGGCCCACCACACATTCCCACCACTGTATCTCCTGTGTCGCCAGGATCGACAGCGGCATCCAACCACGAAAACCCTTTGATATGATCTCAGGGAGCCCGAGGGACATGCTAATACTGTCTTGGGACCCGCAACGAAATTAATCAGAAGAAAATAGGAGGAGTAGGAAGAATCCAATTTCCCTCCCCATAAAAGCGGGAGACAGCACAAAGTTGCAATGACCGAAAGTCAAAGAACTTAAGGGGGAGCACCACGGAAATAAGGTTAATAATTGTGACTCCTAAGCTAAAGCTAAGTTAATATTGGAGTTTATTGTGTTTGACTGTTGCCAATAATAATTGTGGCAAAAACGCTTGAAGGCACGGAAGTTCCTAGCGCTGTCCACGAGATCACCGTAGTATGCTACTCCAGATGTACAGAATAGGTTGTTTAGCATAGTAGTTCTTTCGTCCTGCCAGAGACTGCACTCCCAGAGAACATGATGCGCGGTTTGTTCAAACATGTTGCCTTCGGTCGAGCACTCGCACATGGGTGATGCTACTAGTTTAAATCCGTAAAGTTTGGCCTTAAAATTTCCATGACCGGTCAGGAATTGAGAAACGCAGTGATCAATATCCATCCAATGTTTGGATAGCCGTTCACGAATATTAGGGAAAAAATTATAAAGGTGTCGCCCTTTGGTGGAACAGTCCCATCGTGACTGCCATTCGGAGATTAGGCTTTGCACAGAGTTTTCTAAAGGTTCAAACAGTCTTGCAATTTTAATTTTATCGCGAGCGCTTAAAAAGAACGGGTTGTCAATGTTTTTTTTATGATAGTAAATTGTCGCACGACGCTGAATCTCAAGGTCAACGGGTAAAACTCCGGCTAACACAGGTAAGGCTTCGGTGCTTGTGGTCCTGTAAGCTTTGCATAAGAATATAAGAGCAAGACGTTGGCTTTGTAGCAACTTGCGACGAGCCGCGCCGATTGTTGCTCTGTCAGCCCACACGGGGGCCCCGTAGCAAATGCTGCCTAGGTAAGTAGCAGTGTAAATTAATTTTAGGGTTTTGAAGGAGAGGCCCCATGTCGACGTAGATATTTTGGTAAAGGAGTAAAAATTGCGCTTCGCTGTCTCACCGGTTTGAATTATATGTTCTAAAAATGAAAATTTATTTTCCAAGTAAAAGCCAAGATAACAGAGTGACTGTTTGCGTTTAACGTTAATATTGTCAAGTTTAATGCTAGGGGAAGATATAAGGGACCCTTTTAAAAGAATTTGGTAAGTTTTATGCGCGGCGAATTTCAGGCGATTACGTTTACCCCAGCTCGATATTAAATTAAGACTATCATTGGCTTTAGATTCAATTTCGGAACGTGAATTTGCATGAACGATGAGAAAACCGTCATCGGCGTAGCCAACTAGTACGCACAGCGGTGGTAGGGGAAGACTTAATAAATCATCAAATCCGAAATTCCATAGTTTTGGCGAGATAACAGAGCCCTGAGGGCAGCCGCATGTTAAATCTTTGGCGTGTGTACAATGGCCAAGTCGAAGCTTAGTTTGACCGTTAAAAAAATAAGAACGTATTATGGCATAAATATTAGAGTAGCAACCTCGATTTTTTAGTTTTAATAATAACATCGGCCACCAAGCATGATCGAACGCGCCGGAGATATCTAATGAAATGGCGACCACGTATTTAGATTCCGAATGATTTACTATTTTTCTAACTTCCATAGCCGCGTCAACAGTCGATTTCCCGGCGGTGAAACCGAACTGATGACTATGAAATTTAGGGCCACCGGGTAGCAGGCGAGGTACGATGAGACGTTCTAGTAATTTACCTAAGCAAGGCAGTAACGTTATCGGACGGTAAGATTTTGGGTCGTCAGGAGGTTTGTTTCCCGCTTTAGGTATTAATTTTAAGCAACCGGTGCGCCAAATTTTTGGAAATATACCTTCTGCGATACATCTGTTGTAAACATGTAGAATCGATGAACTGGCCGCTAAGCACGCTTGTTTTATCATAATATTCGATATTTTATCCTCGCCCGCAGATTTTTTTATAGGCAAAAGGTTTACTATTTTACTAAACTCCTCCGAAGTTGGTAAATCTGAGGCCGGTGTATGTATGGGGTCTAGCATTCTACTCCTAATGTCGCGGTGGTGTTCATCATCCAAGGAGGGCTCGTCGTCAGGGATGAGAACGTTTAGATATGCCTTCGCCGTTTCGTCTAAGCTACAAGTGTAAGAGTTGTTAATTTTAATATTTGAGAAAGAGCTTGGCTCATTACTACTACCGGGTTTAAGCTCGTGGTATAAAGAGGACCAGGGGCCCTCTTTATCCAGTCTATTCGCGGCATTCTTCAACATATTATTTTTCGCTAACGTAACGGCGGCGCGATAGCGTGACCTTGAAATGCGTAGGTTATTCAAACTAATTATGTAATTATAATTCGAACGATCGTGGCCAGATTTACGAAGATTATTGATTTTGCGCCTGGCCCTTCTAAATTCCCGACGAAGATTAAGAAGGTTACTGTTCCACCATTTACAGTTGTGATCTTTTTTAAGAGGTCTACGACCCAAGGCTACATCGGCACAGTAAACAAATGTGTTTGTCATAATTTCCGCGCACTCATCGACGCTTAAATCCGGCCGAGTGAAGTCTCCGGCATGAGCGGTAATGAGGGAGCGGAATAAATTCCAATCGCCGTTCTTTACGTTGTATTTATAGTCATTAGAATTGACTACGGTATCACTCGGGACCGCACGAGAAAACTCGAACACCAATAAGCGGTGATCACTACATGACGCATCAGGTAGGACGCGCCAATGCCTAATCTGGACGTACGCGCTGGATAGCGTGACGTCAATCGACGATTCGCCCGTTGGGCTACTATAGGTAGGTGGTGCATCGGGGGTGTTGTGAATTTGGAGGTTAAACTCCGCAATAAAGTCTTCTACAGCGGTACGACGGTCGCGGTCAGTGTACCTAAGCTGGCCGTGCCATAAGGGCGAGGATGCATTGACGTCGGCGCCAATAATAATTTTATCACCCGCGAGAGATTGTAATACGCGGCGGAGTTGATGTAAATGTGGGCCTACGGTATCCGCGTACTGAAAGTAGCAGCTTACAACGTATAGTCTAAACTGAGGACACGATACCTCGGCTACCGCACAATGCGACGTCGAAAGGTTAGTTAAGGCCGTGACTGAAAATCTAGACTGAGGTGTGTATATACCCGCGCGAGCTAAGTTATTAATTTGTATCATTTTCGACCGAAACGACGCGAGTTGATATTGTTCTTGAACAAGTACTAAGTCTAAATTGTGATCAGAAACTAACTTTTCTAATTCTAAAGTCGCGTGCTTGTTATTATGGAGGTTTAACTGTCCTATATTTAAACTATCCATACCTAGTAGTTAAAATAAGTTGCTCCATTTTGCTTTTATATGTTGGACAGTCTGGGGAGCCCGTGGGGTGGTCGGAAGATTTTTTATAACGTTGGCAACTACCACAAACTGGCTTAAAATTTTCTTTATCTTTGTTGGGGCACGACAACGAGCTGTGTTTTTCGGCACAGTGATAGCAGCAAGGATTAGGATCGCGACAGAATTTAGCGACGTGCCCAAACTGTTGGCAGTTGCCGCAGCGGACCAGCTCAACGTCGTCCACGAAGCGACACATCGCCCAATCGATAAACAGTTTTTCTTTTGAATTGATTAGGTGTTTACGCACAGCGGGGTCTAATTCGATACCTATCCATTTCCTGTTGTTGTAATCTTTATTTAAATTACGACGTCTTACTATTTTTGTTGAACGCAAAAATTGTTCTTGAGACATATTCATTTCGCCATTAATATTTTGATTAAAAAGTGCGAGAAGGAAATTATCATCCGTCATATGTTGCGGTACATCTTTTATGAGAATACGTGGGTTACGTCCTTTAGGCGACTCGAGTCGCAGACCGGCCGATTTAAGCGCTTCCACGGATTTAAGTTTATTAACTTGCGACTCGCTAGTTAGTCGCAAGATCACACCCGAATTAGCTGTTTTTTTGACGCCGTGAAATTGAAAACCGTCGGCCGGGTTGATGACTTTCATCCGAGCTTGTTTTGTCTCCGACGATGATTTTAATTCCCCCGATTTTTCTTGTGTCGGATAGGCAATAACGCAGGGAAGCGGTTTTCGGGTCTCGACTGGCGGCACTGACTTCGCAAGTCTTAGTTTAAGCGCGTCCGAGTAGGAGGTAGAAGGCGCGGCGGCAACTGTTTGTACGACGGGATTAGTTTTTTCAGCTAACAATTCGCGTTCCATATTAGCGACCTTGGTTTCCAAGGAGGAGTTCTTTATGGCGAGAAGTGAGACGATCGTAGTTATTTTTTGAGTCATACTCATAATATCGGACTTGTTGGCAAAATTATTACGGCGAGACACGGTGTCGTTTGCGAACTCGTTTATTTTGGCTAAGTACGAGCTAGCTTCGCGGACGAGCTCGTAATAATTGCAAGCATCGTCGGATGCGCGGCTTGTGTCTAATAATGACGTAACGGGGGACAGCAGAGGCTCGTCCCTAGTGGGTTGGTGACGCTTCTCCACAGGTGACAAGGAGGAAGGAGATAATTCCGACAACAAACGTTTACCGGACGATAATGTCGGAGAACGAGGAGTTTTATCGCTTCTATTAAACGGGTTTGTATCTTTATCTGGCGGCATATTATTTTGGCTCGACATTGTGAGTTAATATAAAATTTGAATGTACCAATTACACTTATTTAATTTAAATTAGAATGAAACAAAAGTTTAGCTTAATAATCACAGTCAGCTGATCGCAAGGCAGGCCGGCGCCGCGCGAGCGGTACCGACACACACAATATTTTACCTACCTACAATTCCCTACTGATAAAAGTGAACAAAGAAATTTACTTACCGAGTTAAATCCAATAAAATACGAGCAAATGTGTTAAAAAACTTACAGTTCACGTAGATTACACCGTTACCTAGCTAATTAAACACACTCAGCACGAATTTACCGATTTAAAACCACCGAAAATAATTTTTAATCCCGGAGCGCACGTCAGACGATGTTAACCGTACGGAGGCCGCGGGGGGAGGGTGACTATGACTATGACTGTCACATATTTCAAAATGTGTGATTATTTGATTAATAATAATAATAATTGTCTATTTGAAATCTATTGACTACATACCCATGTACCCATAAAATATAATAATAGGAGCTAGCAAGCAATATTACTATAAAGTTTAACTGCTATACACGAATTGTTATGAAACATTTCTAACATTACGATAAAAAATACAGTTTTATGAATCGCAAAAATCTTTACCTCGTTAACCATTACATTTGAAATTATTCGAAGTATTAGGTACTTTATAGCTGTAAGTTTTATGAGTATTGATTAGAGCGAATTAAGTTTTCTGAAACTAATTAATATAGCATGTGAGTGTAGTCATGAATGTTATTCTGATTTTACTAGCTGTTGCATGCTTCGTGGATGCCGCATTGGATGAGATGGGTAAGCAATTGATGAAATACTATCAGAGAAGTTGATTCCTAAGCAGATGGGGGACCTACGTAACTAGTTTGGTCGTGTTACGTCAAACCCAGCCAATCAAACCCAGATCACAATAAACATTATTATTATTTTTAACAAAAAAATGAAAACCGACTTCCAATGTAAAAACAATCGTAATATGAACTAAATAGTATTAAATAACTCTTACTCTTTAATAGTGCCTTTTTCAGAATTTGTCTAAATCTCAACTATTTCTGTACATACTAACTACAGTCTTCATTATTTTGAAGTCGGTACCAGCTAATTTAATCGTGAGTTCAGTAATGTCAGAATATCTAAAACTTTTGGGACTGGCACCGATATGTACAGAAATAGTTGAGATTTAGACAAATTCTGAAAATGGCACTATTAAAGAGTAAGAGTTATTTAATACTTTTTAGTTCATATTACGATTGTTTTTACATTGGAAGTCGGTTTTCATTTTTGTTAAAAATAATAATTTCACTCTTTTTAGTGTTGTCTACAAAATAAGGCTTTATGCGTAAATAACCAATACGAATGTTAACTATTCAGTACATTATGTTACTGTAAGCAAAATTGTGGCAAATGCTTGCAGTAATCTAAGCGATGCTGCAACTTTCAAACTTTTATCTTTAAAGGTTCAGGAGTTCTGTTCGGTGCCTTTGGACCAAAAGACACCTTTGTATGAAATTCCTCTTATTCGTAATATATGTTTAACTTACTAGAAACAACATTTTAACCACTATGAGCGTTTTGATAAATTTCAAGTATTTCCCTTGATTGCTCATAGATCCCATCATCAGCTCACCACTTTCGTAATTGTTATACAAAATTAAGATTATATCCTATACAACAACATGAAAATTTTGAAAATCGGTCCACAAACAGTGAAATCATCGTCAAAAACATCTGCTTCGATGCAAAATATCACGAAAAGTACCAATAATTGGGTCATAGTGTGATGACCATGGTATAATTATAGTTGTGATGATGATGATTAATCAAATTGATGTGTTGGCTTATGCTTTCAGTTGTTTAAACAACGCCGAAATCCCCGAATCTGTACCTATAAGCATTCAAAAGTTCTGTTCGGTACCTTCGGATCCAGGATATAACCTGGTGCGAAGTTTTACTTTTTGGTAGCATTTAACTCGAATGCTTCAGAAAAAATTGAAATCACTATATGTTTCCATACAAATTTCAAGGAGTCCCCTCGATTCCTCAAGGATCCCATCATCAGATCACCATTTTTGTGAACATGGTACCAAATTCAAGTTAAACCCTATACAACACAAAAAGAATTTTGAAAATCGGGCCACAAACGGCTGAGTAATCGAGGAACATACAAAAAAAAAAAGATACATACAGCCGAACGTATTACCTCCTCCTTTTTGGAATTCGGTCAAAAATTGACATGATCCGACCAAATGACGCTGGTCTGCATCTGCCTAGGAATCAATTTCCTCGATGGTACCTACCTAAAGCCACAGGTGGTAGAGGTAGAGGTAGAGGTGTAGCATGTATCAAGCAAGCAAGAATGCATCTGTGCATTATACAATAGCTTCAGAACTACATTTTCATATCACTATTAGGTACCCTGAAGAGTAAAATATCTCCGATCAAGCGTCTTCATAGTAGGAATGCGATCGTCAGGTTATAGAAAGTTCCTACAACTTGATAATCTCTTAAATCGTTATTTTTCTATCAATCCATCAGCAATTACTTTTGTTATACATTATTTGTTCACTATTTTCAGGATTTTTTACATGGATACGATTTTCACGTAATCCTGATCTCCTAATTTTATCAAAGTTCTCTTATTTTACTTTCACCTATCTATGCATCATCCATACTTAATATTATAAATGCGAAGTGTGTCTGTCTGTCTGTCAGTATGTCTGTCTGTCTGTCTGTTACCTCTTCACACCCAAACCGCTGAACCAATTTTGCTGAAATTTGGTATGCAGATACTTTGAGTCCCGAGAAAGGACATCGGATATTTTTATCCCAAAAAAATTTACGGTAAAATTTTGGCGCAAAGGAGTTGTGGTCGTCATCTAGTTTTTTATTACCACATCCACGTATCCAGGAACAGGCGCAGAACCTCTATATGTGTGTGTACAATCAACTACCGTGGCTGGCTCTTGTCATACCTGTGTCTGTGATGAGCAGAGCATTTTCCGCTGCGAAGCCACTTCCGAATGTACCAATAAGACTACAGGTAAGAAACGCAAACAATAATTAAAAAAAGGAATTAGAAAAAAAACTACCTACTACACTTTAAAACCTTGGTAAAGGTGATTTGGTGAAGTAAAAAAGGCGTTTGATGTTATTCCTCATTAGAATTTAAAAACTAAAAACTTGTTCCCTAATAATAATATGCTGCTTTCAGTGGCAGGAGAAAAGGAATGTGAACCTGAAATGACCTACAGCTATCAGAATCTGTATTGCACCTGTGACGAACATGGTCGATGGAGATCTGTGAATTGCAAACAAACATTCAAACATATGGCTTTACAAAAAGTTTCCAAAGAGATAGGAAAGTTTGGTGGAATATTATTAACACAAGGTAAGCAAGCAGTGAGCTTGAGCAGAGTGCGCCAATCTTGTAAAAGGTACTTAATTGTAATTTAAATACCCGTTTTCTCCTGTTCTTCGTACTAATGAAATAGATAAACTGATATTATTTTACCCCGAGTCAACTTCTACAGTCTGAGCCAGCACATGGAAAACATAAAATCAACCACACGTCCCGTTTACACTAGCCCAGGGGTCAGCAGACTTACCAATCAGATGAGCCAAATATCAAGTTTGTAGATTTTCCCATACCTTCAAAGAGCCGCTACATAAATTTTATAAGTCTAATAATAATAATTAGAATCTAATTTGCTTCACACTACAGAGCTACATTATTTACAGTTTTACAAAATGTGAAAAAAAATACTGAAAGACATTAATTATGAAAATAACACTCATTAATTATTATATTATATTTAAGTTTTAGTTGGAACGGTGTCCTAGCATTGCTTTCGAAAGCTTGCCTATGTCTGGCAAGTATAATTACTCGTTTTTATCAATTTAAGGCACGACTGTAAATTTGCTCCTCAATTTACTTTTAATCTGATTCGTAGTTCATAGATAAAAATGTTTGCTCACATGAATATGTAGAGCAGAAGATAGATATAATAGCAAATGCTAGTTTTTTGTCGTTTCATATGTTGCAAGAAGGCTATTCCATGTATCAAACAGGATATTTAGCTCTATTTTAGGTAATTGTTTTACAGTAACAGAGTGCGAGCGCGCAAGTTGACGAAGAATTCAGTTGTTTCATATTGTTTAGGTGTTTTATTTATGTTAAAGCGGTACAGTTAGGGCTTAGGCAGTGAGTGAAAGAAGAGCCATATTAAATCTATGGAAGAGCCGCATGCGGCTCGCGAGCCGCGGTCTGCCGACCCCAGCACTAGCCAGATCAAAGTAGGTCTATAAATCGGCCATAACTGCTAGATAAAGGTCCAATTTCATCAACGACTGTTAAAGTTAATGCTTGAATTAGTATCACGTTACCTCTTTCGTTTTTCATATGAATGAAAGAGAATATATGACATTTTAACAAGCTGTTAACTCTAACAGACGTTGGGGAAATTAGGCCATAATCTAAGAACTCTAGAGAATGAAGAAGTTAGATAGACCAAGACGTAATTATTTTTACCTATTGGGTTTTCGTACAAGGTCTTGACAAGTGGTCACAAAGCAAACATATTAAAATTATACTTCAATAATATTGATCTAGGATGCCTTTTTTCAGAAAACTTCAAGACAGAAATCGAAGACGGCGATCCATGTGTTTCAGGCGAAGTTTATACAGTAGATTGTAACGTTTGTCGTTGTGGGCCGCATCATAGTTTAGTGTGTACTAATAATACCTGTGTGGGAAGGTCTAGGAGTGATCGTAAGTAAATTGTATATTCTATGTTCGGAACCACAGTTCAGAACTATAGCATTAGGACTCTATCTCTTACAATATTATATAATACCCATCTGATAAAAATATACAATTTCTTTCAGATAATAGAACTCTACGAACGAAAAACGAAGTGTTACCCTGCGTACCGGGTAAATTTTATAAAATAGATTGTAATACTTGTCGTTGCGCAGGTGATAGTAAATTAGTGTGTACCAAAATGGGATGTCTTTCGCCTGCAGAATTTTCGAAATTCAAAAACGCATGGAAACGCAAAGGGATGAAAAAACTGTTAGGAAAAATACATAAGGTTAATGAACAGATACAAAATACAAAAAAATACAAATCTTTAAGAAAAGGCGGTACAACACAGTCAAATCCCGGACACGAGAAATCAGCAAGTGGAAAAATAAAAACAAAATGCACACCAGGGAATATTTACAAGAATCAATGCGAAAAATGTTTTTGTACGGCTGAAAATAAATTAATATGTGTTGAAGGAGAATGTGACAAAAATAATTTTCTCAGAAGTAAGTTCTACCCAACTCAGTGTATATGTAGATAACAGAAGCTAGGATCTTGGGTTAATGTAAAAGGTACTATTAAAAACGGTTTCAAAATGGGTTATTTAATATTTTAAACTTTCGCGTTGCATTATAATTAAAATTTATTAATCGGGATTAAGTATGTACTCGTAGTAGCATAATTACTATTAGAAGTCGCGTTAAGTCCCGATTAATAAGTTTGTATTTACTAATAATTTTGTTGAAAAATTAATAATATATTTCGTTATTATCACTACATTCAATAATAATTAGATAATAATTCGCAGGTCGTATAAAAAATGAAGAAATAGAGCAATTACAAAAGTACAAAGCAGCACGCCAGCGAGTGCCTCACATTGGTGCAGAATGTGAGCCGGGAAAGTTGTATAAAGTCGATTGCAATGTTTGCTGGTGCTCAGCAAAAAGAGAACTGTCGCTTTGCTCCCGGAAATATTGCTACGTGTCAGCTCTAGACGAGAGTAAAAGACTGTCAGGTAAAGATCATCGCTGTAGAGTGTAGACCAATATTAAAACTTTAGATAAGCTAGGATGCTCTTCGACCTAATGATAAACCTACCTGCCTAATCTAAATCCTTTTTTTTAGCGCACAGATAATCGTGATTCCTTGTTGCTTGGCAAACTCGAATTCAAATTAGGTTGTTAAAAACTTCGAAACTATTATTATGTCTTACTTTGCATGTTTCTTATTCTATCAACTGATTTTAGGTTGGCGTTGCCTTAAAAATATCAGTCGTGGCTGCGTGTTTTGCGACTGTGTCAATAATGTTACCAAATGTGATATTAAACCGAATTGTCCGTCATCCCATGTTCAGGGTAGTCCTTCAATAAATGGTAGCGTTGGTGATGACCGTCTCACACTGGACACTGAAAAGAATAAATGCATCCCGAACAGTACATACAGGTAGAACTCATAAGATTTTTGGTTTTTGTTTTATCCAAGTTTTACATTCTGGGATATAGAGCTTTGTTCATCAGAAGATTAGATCTTCGCCCAAGATAACATCTCCGTTAGCTCAATATTCATTCTGTCTAATCAGCTTTAAGATTAAACGGTAGATGAAAGGATTTAAAATTAAAAGATGCGTGTGTTTTAAAACTAGAGGTGGTGATTTTATTGTTATTTAATATTTTATCACATCCATTATTAAAGTGTTTCTATATTATGTTGTTTCAGTATTCACTGCAATCGTTGTCACTGCCTCGAAGATGGGAGTCTCGTCTGTACGTCCATTGCGTGCCTAACAAAATCTCAAGTTAAAAGATTAGAAGATAAAATTATTAAATATGGTTTTAAGTAAAGACGGATTTTAAATACTTTTTTGGTTCACTTAAACAGTGTTTTATGGTTTTTCATCTCCTAAAATAAGCCTTACTCAAAACAAATGGTTTATCTGATAAGAGTTAGGTAAGTACTACAATTTTTTCACATTTTATCATAGTAAAGAAAAAAATCTATTTTCTTCCAAAATAAGTGTGTTTGTGCTTTTCAAAAATATTTCAGCAACAAAGTAGTTTTATGGCGATTGCCGTTTTTCCATTGTTATAAATTAATAATCATTACATTCTTAAATATAAATTAATTTCATCATAATCATAAAAAAATTCAATTAAAAACTCCATTACAATTTGAAATGTTTATTTAAGAGCAACAACTTCATGCGTGAAATTGAATCGATGATTAAAATTTTCCTTTACATAGTTAATATTAAGCTGATATGAACGTACATGTAATATTTCTATCCGTTATCATACAATTACCAAACAGAATACATTCCATTGGTGAGTATCATAATATCTTCATTTAGTTTTCTTTTCTTCGCCGTCATGTTGAACTGTCTTTATATCAGCAGGCACGTGTCCACCGAACTCACAGTTTATAATGAACGGATTACTGTGCGTGTGCAACCGCGAAGGCGTCTGGAGCCGAGTGAGCTGCAGCCTCATCGGTCGTCACGAGCCGTGCGCGCCGGCCGAGGTGCACCGACATGGCTGCTCGCGCTGCACCTGCCATCGAGGAAACTTGATTTGCGATCACACACTATGCCCCGTTATAAGCGCGACTCTTACTGCTTCGTCCAAGCTCTCGTACTTCGGACCCTCGTGCACACCGTTTAGGTCCTACTACTTTAACTGCAGCCTCTGCGTCTGCCCGGCCTCGGGGAAAACCTCCGAAGCCCAGTGCATCGTCGACCTTTCCTGCCCCATGATGGGTTCCTTGAATAGATCTCGGTCGTCCGTTCAGAACGTCTGTTTGGCGAACGTCATTTACTTGTTTCCGTGTCTGCAATGCCTCTGCTCCGAGAGGGGCACGTTCGTGTATGAAAAATGTGTCGAAAAATGTTACAAGTCGATCGGAAGAAATCCTCGTCGCTGCTTACCCGGCTCGATGTACAGAGTGAATTGCAGCGTGTGTCGATGCCCAGAAAATGGCGTACATGATGACATTTTTTGTGTTAAAGTCGAATGTAACGTCAAAACTACCCGTTCTATCGTCCGAACCTTACCCGCAAAAGCGACTTCGTGCACTCCGCACGCATTCACCGAACCCAAATGCTACTACTGCGACTGCTCGCCGGCCGGCTTCGTCGACGATCGGTCGTGCATCGAAATCGAATGTCCCAAAATAATACCGACGAGGAGAAAATACACCAGCACCTGCTCCCCGGGCGAGGTGACTCCCCTTTGCGTCGAATGTTTCTGTCTCCGAAATAGAAGCATAAGAAACGAGTTTTGCACCAGAAATTGTTCCGATCGAAAAAAAATAGCGATATTAGAAACGATTTTGAAGGACAACTTTAGCTTAATCGACGACAAACGAATCGTTAAAATAAAGGGGAACGAGAAATGCGAGCCGAACTTTTTATATTTGGATGACAATAGTAGATACTGCTTATGTCTCAAAGGAAACTCTTCTGCGAAAGCTTGTACGTTGTATTACAGACACACGGTGGAGCCGGCACCACACCAGTTTAACAATGTAGAAATAGACTATAATGCGTCTTGCAAACCTAGTACACTAGTGGAATTCGGGTGTAACGTATGCTACTGTTCCAAAACGGGAAAGATCGACCCCAAGTGGTGTACGACAGACGACTGTGAGGCTATAAAAAAGACTGAAGAATCGCACCGGTCGTATCCTGTTCTTTCACCTTCGGCCGATTCCAAATCGACGTGCGAAGCTGGATCGATATCTAGGATGGAATGTAATTTCTGCATATGCCCAGAAAATGGACTCTCCAAGGGCAGGGTGTGCACCAAAAATGATTGCGAGCAACACCAGTCTGTGTCCGATGATGCCTTCGTTTGTGATCCGTTGGCGTACTACAGGGTTGACTGCAACGTGTGCCTTTGTCCGAAAGACGGGTTAAAGAATGTGGCCAAGTGCACTAAGAACGTTTGCGAAAGTAATTTCTTAAGATCGGACCTCTCCTGTACGCCGGGACATCTGTTTGTCGAGGAATGTAACATATGCGTCTGCCCAACCAGTGGCAAAAAAGAGGACTCGGCTTGCACGAATCACGCCTGTGAAAAAAAATCTTGGAAGGTCTTAAAAGCAGCGAACGTGCACATGAGTCCAATGAATTTGAAACGCAATCTAGATGTTTGTTTCGGGGGAGAGGAGTTCATACAGGGCTGCAATTTATGCATGTGTCCCGAGGACGGATTTAAAAACTACGCAATTTGTGAAGACATGGCTTGCGATCCAGAAGGTCCATACCAAAATTTTGCTTTAGTAACGGTAATTTTTTGTAATATATTTTTTTATTACTTAAACTGAAAGCCATAAGAGTCTCGGCTAGTCATTAGGCTTCTTTGTTGTACACTAATGTATACATCTATACATAATCTATACTTATATAATAAAAATGTAGAAATGAAAATTATGTACACAGTACATTAAAGATATTCAAAAAATAATAAGCGGGGAAGTGTCACTACATCGCTATATAGAAACCAAAAATGTGGTTAGTTTTTTTGTCTGTCTGTCTGTATGTTTGTTCCAGCATCACACAAAAACTACTGATACGATTTGAATGCGGTTTCGCAGATATATTTATCTTCTTCCAACTTAACATCTGATGTATAATTTTTCCCCCACCCCTCTAAGGGAACAAAAGAGGGGGTAAGATTTTGTATCAAACTTTTTTCTTTAACACGAAACTACTGATCCGATTTGAATACGGTTTTCACTTAACATCTGGTGTCCAAATTATAAGCATTTTGTTTAACTTTTAAAATCAAGAATGAAAACTTTATCTTAAAAAAATAGGACAGTTTTCAGCCTTGCCGCGCAAAAAGCGGTTTGGGAAATCCAGTCAGTACTACATGGTACTACGTACAAGAGATGATCGTTTGCAATGAATTAGCGAAACTTACCGCGCTTATTATGCGCTACAATACCCTCTCATTTCTTATCGTGGCGAAGATGGCTACAATTTCGTTCTGTATCAGCTACTGGCGAAATAAATTTGCAAAGAAAGTTTCAGCCTTGCAATTAATTAAAAATATAATTTTACTCCTATTATAATTATATTACAAGTAAGACAAGGCCGTTTTGGTCATTTACATAATTTACGCGGTCTCTTTGGTCAGTTTGTGGTTGATATGTACGCAAACTTTTAAACCGAGCAACTGGTTTTCATTCGCACAAATCAGGGAAGATAACGCGCGGAAAATTATATTGATATTTGCAAGATGCCATGCAGCAAGGTACCAACGCAGAGGATTGGAGTCGACTGGTGATTTTACAGTCCAGTTTTACAGGCGGGCCCCGCTACGTACATATGTCAGGAAGAATGAGCGCCCAGGCCTGTTTGTTACCTTTACTACGAATCCAAAGTGGAGTGAAATCACCAACGAGTTTTTGAAGGATAAGCTTCCTTTGATAGGCACGACATCATAGCATCTGTTTTTAATTTAAAACTCAAGCTAATGATGGATCTGCTTACAAAAGAGAAACTTTTCGGCACATTTTTATGTTTTCTTTAAGTATAGTGTCGAGTGGCAAAAGCGTGGATTACCACATGCTCACATTCTTCTGTGGCTACAGGACAAAATTCGCCCCAGCGACGTCGATCACATAATATGCGCAGAGTTTCCTAACCCTGATGAGGATCCCGTACTACATTACATTGCATTGTTAAGACGCATGTGGTCCATGGTCCATGCGGTGCCCTCAATATAGAGACTCTCCAGTCTCCATGCATGCGAGATGGCCGTTGTACAAAAAAATACAGGCGAAAATGGGTATCCTTTATATCATCGACGTTTACCACAAAGCGGTGGCTTTGTTGCTGACATGAGGCTTCGATCTTTGAAGGTCAGCGAATTACCGTCGACAATAGATGGGTTGTACCTTATTCGCCTGTTTTATCAAAGACTTTTCGGGCTCACATAAACGTCGAAATGTGTAACAGCGTACAGTCCATCAAGTATATCTGCAAGTACGTGAACAAGGGAAGCGACCAGGCGGCGATTGCTTTGAGGAGTAATGACCGCGATGAAGTGACCCGTTTCCAATCTGGCAGGTATATTAGTTCATCTGAAGCAGTTTGGCGCACACTCAGTTTTCCCTCGCATGAGAGACACCCACCAGTCATGCACCTTGCATTTGGAAAATAGACAGCGGATATATTTTGACCCTCAGAATATACGGGAACGTTTGGAAATCAACAGACAAACAACTTTGCTTGCTTTTTTCCAATTATGCTCGGTGGCCGATTTTGCCAAAAGATAGACTAGACTAGACTTTCTGTACTTATGATAAGCAAAGCGGCGTTTTTAATCGCAGAAAAAAGGGACAGCGGTAGAGGGTTGACCAGGCGTTTATAAAGATCATGTGCTGGGAAGAGTACACACAGTCCACCCTAAAAACAGTGAGTGCTATTACCTGCGTCTTCTTTTATTTACTGTACGTGGTCCGACTTCTTTACGAATGTACGAAAATTTTGCGTACTCAACTTTTCAAGCCGCTTGCCGGGCACGTGGTTTGTTAGACAATGACTGAGACTGGGACAATACGTTGGTGGTGGTCTTCTCTCAAGCTACGTTTGCCTGAACCTTTAAATGAAGAACGAGGAAATTGATTGTAGTTGAAACCAACTACAATCAATCCGAAATTTATGAAACTGTACGCCATACGTTGGCGTACTTGCTTTAACACCGGAGCAGAGAACAATTTTTGATCGTGTTTGTGCCAACGCTGTCGATGGTTCAGGACAAATGTTTTTCTTAGATGCTCCGGGCGGCACGGGAAAAACATTTTTAACTAAAATCATCCTGGCAGAGATACGAAGTCAAAGCAAATTTGCTCTAGCTGAAGCATCTTCCGGCTTAGCAGCCACGTTACTGCCAGGCGGAAAAACTGCCCATTCTACTTTCAAGATTCCACTGCAGTTGGATATTACCGAAACCCCAGTTTGCGATATATCACGATACAGTGACAAAGCACGAGTTTTGCGCGACTGTCATTTGCGCTGCCAGTAGTCACTCGAGGTACCAAAGCCAACCAAATCAATGCCTGCCTAAAAAGTTCCTATCTCTGGGCTAGGGTTATACGCCTGCAGCTTACGATCAACATGAGGGCCAGAATCGATGGCAACCCAAACGCTCAGCAGTTTTCCGATTTGTTACTTGAAATTGGTGAAGATAGATTGCTGAACATGGACGAATAAGTTTATCTCCAACTTTGTGTAAGATAGTGTCATCCTTAGATGAACTTATTTCGTCCGTTTATGGTAACTTGGAGCAACATTTAACAGATCGTGAGAACTCTTGGCTTTGCGAGCGAGCTATTCTGGCCCCTCGCAACGATCAAGCTGTAGGTATTAATAACGAAATGCTGGCACGTGTATCTGGTGAAATTGTGGAGTATATTTCAATCGATAGAGTCATGGACCAGGATGAGGCTACGAGTTACCACGTAGAATTTTTAAATTCTTTGTCTGCTACGGGACTTCCAAGTCACAAAATCTTTTTGAAAGTCGGTATGCCTATAATGCTCTTAAGAAACTTAAGTCCGCCCAAATTGTGCAAAGGAACCCGGCTAAGAGTGATTGCTCACCAGCGCAATGTTATAGAGGCTGGGGTGATAACGGGGTGTGCTGGTGAGCAAGTATATTTATACCTCGGATACCTCTGATACCCGATAACTTCCCGTTCAAAAAACGCTTACAGTTCCCTATAAGTGTATGTTTCGCCATGACAATAAATAAGGCGCAAGGGCAATCATTGGGTGCTGCAGGGTTAGATCTGTCCACCAGCTGCTTTTCGCATGGTCAGCTGTATGTGGCTCTTTCACGCGTCAGCGACGCAAATAGCCTATTTGTATGTGCACCAGATAGTACTACTAATAACGTTGTATATGATAAGCTCTATGTACCGAATAACGTGTAGGTAAGTTGTATTACTTATTAATAGCGTTGTAGGTAAATCCTATTTCCTATTATCCATACTTCCATACTACTGAATATTATAAATGGGAAAGTGTTTGTTTGTCAATTTGTTTGTTTGATTATCCTTCGTTCACGCCCAAACGAAGCAACCAATTGACTTTTAGTTGAAAGGATGGAGAGTAACATAGGCATTGTTAAACTAATATATTGTATTCTGTGACATAGGCTACTTTTGATCTTAGGAAAACATCATGATCCCAAAGAAGGCTTACGCGATTTTCGAATTTCACGCGAGCGAAGCCGCGGGCAAAAGCTAGTAATTTAATAACACCCACTCTAGATTCAAAATATCACATACAAAGTGGTATTTTAAACGCGTACTAACAAGAAATTATGATTATGAAACTAATTTTTATTTTATCCATAGGAAATTCCGATCAGTACCACAGAATTTTTGGTGTTGGAAGGAGCATATTTGGCAAATGTTTCCACAAAGTCGCAGTTGACAGACGTTTCCCCTACGACACCCCAAGAAAATTCCACATTAAATTCGACAGATTTGTCTTAACGATTTCGTTGTTTCATTTAATTTTTAATTTTTTCACAACTTCTGAAAAACTGTTTTTTTGTCGTTGGTCAATATTGTCTGAGCGACGCGACGTACCAACATTTTTGGGTGCACAAATCAATATAATAGGAAAAGTGTGTATTTTAGTCGCTCCAACGTTTAACAATCAACACAGTGTTTAACTTAAAACGAATAATCAAAATTTGGAATTTAAAAAACCCAAGTAGCTAGTTACCTCGGTTATAATGGAAGGCACGATAGGTAGAATCTGATTCTATAGGTAAAGTATTATTTAACACAGTCAGTCGAATCGCGCAAAACATTTGAGTATATATGAAAATGGCAAGCTTGTGGCATATAATGTACGTGGTGGCCACATAGGAAGATCTTCCGATCGAGCAAGGTGCTATGCTCGGTCAGGCCGAAGCCCACGTAAGTAATTGATTTCATCTGTCGTATAAAAACCGACGCACTTAGTAAACTTCGATAGGTAGTGTGATGCAAGAATGTGGCGCTAATTTTCGAAGACCGGCGGTCGAATCTTGAAGTCTTGTCACTTAAGTCGCCAGTGCCAGAGAGTTCCAGTGAGTCGGAACTGTGATGCTGCTGCACGGGATCCAGACTCCAGTGAGTCAGATAGCTACCGTACGGGGCCGTTGCTACGTGCCGACCAGCAGGCGTTGCTACGCCTGGTCACCATAGAAACGGTTTCTTTCTACGGAAGAATAGACAAAGTGACAGTTAGACAGGACAAAGTGACAGTTAGACAATGGAAATCCGCCATTTTGTCGACAAAATCTGTCAGTATGTCGATTCTTTCCCATGTCTACTGTTGTAAATTGTTATGCTAGCCCTACAGGAGAGATGTAGTCTGCGTGCTGACCGGTCGGTGTAGTGAGAAAGCCCGTTGATGTCGATGCGGAATCGCCCAGGCCGCGGTACCTACATTGCGGCTCGTGGACGAGGTACCCGATGAGGCGATGCTCTGGCTGGCGCGGTGCGGAAGGGCGGGGAGTAATGTGGCGGTATAAGTTATAACCAACCTACCTTTGAGTATCAATAACAGTTATTAATTTATACTCTAAGCAACCAACAATTAGCGCCACAAGCTTAATACAGAACCAAAAAGTAAGGTTTAGTAGCCAAGGTTTTGTTTCTTTTGAAGATTTTCAATAAGTTTAACATCTGAAATTGAATTGCAATTATGTAGAATTGAATTGATTACTTATCGGTATTAATATCAAAATCTCGTAGAATTTCATAAAAACACAGGTAAAGAAATAATCAATTTTAATTAAAACACAGAGCGTAAATTAGACGTAGGAAACAACGCATTTTTACAACCTATAATTTTTATCGTAAAATACCTTATCATCTTTAAAGCTAAAGTATCACGGTACACCGTGTAAAAATGATGTTAGTTTTAGTCGTTTTAGCTATTTTTCATCCTGAGCGAGTATTCTCCTACAGAAGAAGTAAGTCCCAAAACTGACACTGTTAAAATTATTAATTTTATATAAGTTACTAGCTGTCCCGGCAAACGTTGCTTTGCCATACTATCATCATACTATAAAGTATTTCGCCCATATTATTTTATAGAAGTGACTAAATAAGTATGTCACCATGGCAACGTCGATCGCTATCTCGTCGCACAAACAATGGTCGCCGTCAGTCTCAGGTTGTAATAATTTACTATTATTTATTCAACAAATGCACTTATCAATATATAAAGTACCCAGTAGCCGATTCTCAGACCTACTGAATATGCATATAAAATTTGGTTAAAATCAGTAAAGCCGTTTCGGAGGAGTTCGTTGACTAACATTGTGACACGAGAATTTTATATATAAGATAATCCAGTAGGTACTTTTCTAGAAGGTAACACTGACATTTTAACCTTAGTTGGAGATAATCCTGGCAACCGCAACGGAACATCTTCCTATCGAGCGAGATAGCCATGCTCGGTCAGGCCAAAGAACAAAACCACAAATCCGGCTTTCAAAAGAAGGAGGTTATTTTTTCGGAATTTTTCTAGGTCTAGATCCACTTAGAACAGGATGCTCACCACGATCTCAGCTGCTGAACGACTGCAACTGGTGCGTGTGCGATGCGAAGGGGCAGTACCACTGCACGGTGCGCGCTTGCCACGCCGTCGACAAGTTTGGGCACTTCAGAGGTTACTATTTTTTTAACATAACAAACATTTTAAGTGATTAATGATCCGAAAGCCCAAAAATGATGCACTTGTGCTGGTGCTGTGGATTTCATTTTCATTTCATTCAATTGTCTAATACCTGTATACCAATCGCTTAAGTAAAACACCATCAAGATAAGCGCTTTACATTATTGGGTTAGTTCTTTAAATTAGTACAAAAATTCATATGCAAGAAAATTGTATGTTGCAGATGCGATCGCAGATATAAGCGTAGGTATGGAAGGTAGAGGCTCGTGGAGAACAAAAGATATTCCCACAGCGTGCACACCCAATGCACACTACGTTCGGGACGGCCTGCTTTGTGTCTGCAATGAAGACGGAGAGTGGCCTAGTCCTGTATGTCGGGATGTATTCCGAGTTCTATACTCCGTGGAGCCTACTTCTCTCGCCGCTGTGACACGTAACCGAGCCTGTATGACCGATCAACTGTATCTAGTGGGGTGCAACATTTGCATATGCTCTGAGGGCTATTTAGATAAAAGCTCGTGCACAAATATTAATTGTAAACCCGACGATCCCCTGGTACAAGCCGAAGGTGGAATTTCAGCGTTACAAAAAACCAACGTTATGTTTGACGAAATTTACGCAGCTTGCGATAAAAACGAGGAGTATCTTCTCGGCTGTAGAAAGTGTACGTGCCTCGCAAATAACAGACTCTTGTGTAACAATTGTTCCGAGAGCTTAGGCGACTCCAACAGAGCCGGTAGTCTCTGTGATGGCAAAAAATTTAACGAAATATTTCCAGTAGAATGTAATTTCTGCCAATGCGATGATGTGAAAAATATGTACTGCACAACAAAGAAATGTCTGGTGGAGGAAACTAGTAACGTCAACGAAATAGGAAGGACATCAGATTCAGGTGA
The DNA here is from genome assembly GCA_963422495.1 of Polyommatus iphigenia. NCBI lineage: Eukaryota > Metazoa > Arthropoda > Insecta > Lepidoptera > Lycaenidae > Polyommatus > Polyommatus iphigenia. The sequence continues at coordinate 14,510,702 of OY730190.1, read as the reverse complement.
GAAAAAATGCGAAGGAAAGAAGCACGCCAAAAAGTGCGAGCATGAGAAACAACGTACAATTCATGACGAATGCGTTAGGAACACAGTTTACGAGAAGGCTTGCGACCTCTGCCTCTGTTACTCGGATAGCTGGGACAGGGGGCGGGAGTTGTGCGTTCGCAACCCAATGTGTGACGCTAAACAAGGCTTGAACTCTGAACCGTTGAAGAGTTTGCGAACGCCCTACGGCTGCGAGCCTTTCCGCACCTACAGGAGAGATTGTAACGACTGTCAGTGCTTGGCCGATGGTAGAACGCTGAAGTGTTCGTCGAAGATCTGTGACGCTCCAGACGCTTCTACGGTAAAAATAATGCCCATTATTCTTAAAGAGGGAGGCACATGTCCAGTTGGAAGTATGTACTACCAGTTCTGCAATATTTGCGTGTGCCGAGAAAATAATAGGAGCATGTGTACGACGTTGACCTGCGACTCTTACGGTCATTAATATTGCCTTAGGATTTAGGAACTTCATCAAGAGGTAATACTTATAGCAGCGAATTCAGTAAACAGTCTGCAAGTAATTAAATAACTTACATATAATATTATATTGTAATTTATAATTTCGTAATTATTTCTTCTTCTAATACTTAATAATAATATTTTTCTAATTATCCGTAACCATTAATAAATCCATACTTCCATACTAATATTATAAATGCGAAAGTGTGTCTGTTTGTCTGTCTGTTACCTCTTCACGCCTAAACCGCTGAACTGATTTTGCTGAAATTTGGTATACGTACTAGAGATACTTTGAGTCCCGGGAAAGGACATAGGATACTTTTTATCCCGAAAAATGTACGGTTACTTCACGATAAACGAGTTTTGGCGCAACGGAGTTGCGGGCGTCATCTAGTATTGTATAATTCCACCCCAAAGATATTTTAGATAAGAAAATATATTTTAATTTCGTTGTTTCGTCTAACCAACATACTTCTAAAGACATTACTTCTATTAAGTATAATACTAGCTATATGACCGAGCTTTGCTCGGTATTCAAAAAATTAAAAAAAACACACATAAAATGACATTTTATGAAAATGATTCCTAGCAAGATCGATTTATCGCCCCCGAAACCCCCTATATACAAAATTTCATGAAAATCGTTGGAGCCGATTCCGAGATTCCAATTATATATATATATATATATATATATATATATATATATATATATATATATATATATATATATATATATATACAAGCAATTCTTGTATATAAATATATATATTTATATACAAGAATTGCTCGTTTAAAGATATAAGATAACATAAAACCTTCATGTTGGTACCATCGAGGAAATTGATTCCTAGGCATTTGACGGACCTTTTTTTTTTTTTAAACGCAGTGAAATTCTGTGACGAATTCGACGCAGGGGATGGGGACTCCCGCTGCGGATATGTGGGGCTCGCCGCGACGGGTGAGAGCCGCGGCCCTACCCACTAAAACACTGCGATGTTCCCTCAACCCGCTGGACCGAGTGCGACCGGTAACTGCAACATGGCTTCCGGGACTCGGTCGGCGACACCTGCTGTACGGCGCAGGCCCTTACATGTGGGGGTTTTTGGCCCCTCAGACCCACAGAGGGCCGTTCCTCTTCGTATGTCGCGATGCGCGGGAACATGTTGCGCATCGCGACCCTCTCGGGGACTCGGTGCAATGGGCAGCGGCATCCCCACACCGCCGCCCCGAGCTCCCGAGCTCCCGAGCATTTGACGGACCTACGTCATGTGGTCGACTTATGTCAACCGCCATCTGCTTAGGATTCAACTTCTCTGATAGTACATACATCGCTCGTGTCTATTTTTTAAGGGTTTGCCAGGGTAAAAAATCAAATTATTTATTCGATCAACAAAATATATTCAACATTCAACATTAATCAATATTTATGCAAACAGCCGATCAAAATGATAAAGCGTAGAAAAATTTGTGCATTTTCATAAAATTGTGCAGAACTAAACGCGCTATTTTGCAACGCCCTTTTAATTGACAGTTCTATAAAATAGTCTCTCACGTATCCGTTACAAAAATAAAACTAAAACTATAGCGTATAGGAACAGAGTGCCTCCTTGAGGACAACAGATCAAAAACTAATAATACGCGTAAAAGCTACTCATACAACTAACGGCCGTTCCCAATATTTGATCTATCTCTGGTTTTGCCCTACTAGAGATAGGAAGAGTTACCTATCATATGTCAATTCAATGTTAGCTGCGATCGGTCGTATGTCAAATCAGAGATCGATTGAATATTGGGAACGGCCGTAAGAGTCTGATTACACCAAGGGAGTAAAATGGCGAGACAGTGCTCTCGGCCGAGTATATATAATATATTATGATATACAATATACATATCGAGTGCTTGGCCGAGGGACAGCCTCGCCACTCTGCTCGCTCTGTAATCAGGCCATTAGCCAAGACATTTTCGTTATCGCTTCGTATGGAATTGACATAAGCGTTCGTTAACATGACGTTGACGTTCGACTCGTCCTATGTCAATTCCATACATTTTGATCGGCGATTCTAGCGATATAGAAAAAATCTTAGCTCACCCCCCCTGGTCCAACGAATAAGGCTCGTCCCATCTCACAAATCACAAACATTTAGATTTAAAAGTAAAATATAAGACTTAAGGCCCAACCCTGTGCCATCTCGCGCCTTCCGAAGCCATCTTAAAATGCATTAATACAAGAAAATCATAAACAGCACTCACCACTCGACCATAAACAATGCTTGGCAGCATCGTCTAATAGACTTTTTATACTTTTTTTAATTACTCATTTTTCTGTGGTTAAGTATCAGTGTAAAAAAGTTGAACTCTGATTTGCACATACCACAGTATGTCGGCAAGCAACCTTGCATACAGCAGTACACAATATCCCCCGAGAAGTGATGGCTGTAGCTATAACTGTCATGAATTACTGCGAAGCTTAAGTAGGCAGGTAGGTGGGCTTTAGCTTCTAGATAGCTTTACGACCCACCGCGACCGCGACCGACAAAAATTCAAATAAAATGAACTAGGCTGTTAATGGTTTCATTTTCTACAGGCATCGGTCTAACGATTCATAAAGTGGCATTTTATTTGAATTTTTGTCAGTTGCGGTCGCGGGCCGCGATGATCAGAACCTTTACAGTGTAGAGATTTGCGTTTACCTTAATATGAATGGTTACTGCATTAAAATGCTGTATGTGCATTGTTTTGGCCGAGTACTGAATACGCCTATTACATGTAACATTTGAACAAAATAAACTTAATTAAGTATAAAGTAACTATGAAAATTGATAAATCGAAGGAAAGGAATCTTCTAGCTTTGGTATTTAACCAAGGTCAAAAGTATGTTGCCACTTCCAGCAACGATCCTTCCTTCATCTGTATAAAAACATCAGATCAAAACTTATCTCCTTTGTAAGCGACAAAAATAATTTCTTAATTTAACAAATGATATGTAAATTAATTGTCTAAAACATTTGTCCGCTTCGCGAGTCAGAATTCTTCTATTACGTTTATATAGTACTAAGGCATACAATTCCAGTCATATCTTAAGAGAATACGTCGTTAGCTTGCCTGAAACAAACAAAAATACAATTAGAATTGATTGCTTTAGGCTAGATTTATATGCGTCCGCCTGAACGCGCGATTTGGCGGCTACACCGCAAGATCACAAGATTACTCGCTGTTATTTACATACATTTGCTTGTGATTTCGTGGTGTAGCCACCAAACAGCGCGTTCACGCCGCCGCATGTAAGTACAGTCTTATTAGTTATTAGGCGCAGCGCAGACGACAGACGTGGGAAATATAACCTATGCAATTATAAGCAGTAAGTAGTAACGCACACGACGCGCAAAAAGTCCGCATATAATTGCATAGGCACTATTTCCACAGACAAAAAGTGCGTCACGGATAGTCTGTCGTCTGCGCTGCGCCTAATCTCACAAGTCACAGCACACTTATTAAAATTTAAAGGTCATCGCACATTACACCGACTCGACGCCAACCCAACTCACAGTATGGCATTAAATTCTTAGCTCATAGTGTGACGAAGTTTACCTACTAACTTGCGAACAACTCCACGCGATGTGAGTTGACAAAACTCTTAGGGCCTTATCACACTGGCGATTAGCGAGCGATTTGAAAGCAACGCGACTGCGCAGCGCACACGTCGCGATTGCGCGGCGTGCACGCCGCGACAGCGCAACGTCGTCGCGGCGTGGCGTGGACGCCATTTTGTACACTCGTCTAGGGATGTGACGTCAGAATCCATTTTGCTACCGAGTGTCCAAAACGCGGAAGGCAAGCTGCGTGCACGCCGCGCAATCGTCGCGTCGTCGTTGTCATTGCGGCGTGTGCGCTGCGCAGATCGCTTTCAAATCGCTCGCTAATCGCCAGTGTGATTACCCTTGGCCCTTACGTTCTAACAATTTAGGTTTCATTTGCATGCCATGATGTGAATTGTTGGAGTGGAGTCGTTGTAGTGTATGAGACTCGGAAACGGATCGGCACGGAAGCTGTCGCCCCGCCTTTTTTTTACTATTGTATGGGCAATTTTGTAAATTGACGGCCCCATGAGCTTGGGGGCCCCGGAGGGCCACTTCACCTTGTCCCTTAGTAGCTACGCCTCGGACTCACCTGCAGCACCGTATGAAGGTGGCGCGGCGCGGCAGCTCCCGCAGGCGGGCGGCGCCGACGTAGGTGCAGGCGGAGCGCAGCCCGCCCAGCACGTCGCGCACCGTCGCCGCCACGTCGCCGCGGTACTCCACCTCCACCGTCTTGCCTGCAAAGAGAAAAAGGGTGTTAAGGGTGTTATTACACCGAAAAAAACAACATTACCTACTGTAGTATCTATAGCATTGTACCCCGCGAGCCCCCACCCAGAACTGCATGGCATACAACAAACAGCTACAGGCATATAACAGGAACGGCTCTGCAGCACCCCTGAAGTTAATCGGTGTCATCGAGCTCATAGCCACACCAAAAACTCTGCTATACTTTTTGTAAGCCAGGATCAACAGTGGCACAGACAACTGCTTTGAAACGATCTCAGGGGTGCTTTAAGGATACTCGTGTCTCGTACCTACTCGTATTTCGCCTATCTATATGCATATGCTGGATACCAGCGCCAAAACCAATCAGATGGAACCTCTATAAACCCACCTTCCGAGGAGCGGTAGTCGGCAACCCCGCCCGCGTGCTTCTGCATGGCGGTGGAGGAGGACATGCCGTAGAAGAGCTTGACCTTGCGGCCGTCGGGCTTGGTGACCACCTCCCCGCCGCACTGGTCGTGGCCGGCGAACATGCCGCCCGCCATCACGAAGTCCGCGCCCGCGCCGAACGCCTTCGCCACGTCGCCCGGACACGTGCACCCGCCGTCCTGGGGGATAAAGGTGTCGAAATAAGTACTATCGAGGAAATTGATTAATAGCCAATAGGCAGTTGACAGACCAACGTCATTTGATCGGATCATGTCAATTCAATATTATTAATCTGTCGGCTGGGTTTGACGTGGCGCGGCCAAACTACGTAGGTCGTTATGCTGTTCAGTTAGGGATATATTCGCTTCGATGCGCTACGACTCTGCGCTAGTATAAATTGACCTACCGATATAATGTGACCCTTGAGTCCGTGCGCGGCGTCGGCGCACTCGATGACTGCCGACAGCTGCGGGTAGCCCACGCCCGTCTTGATCCGCGTCGTGCACACCGAGCCTGGACCTATTCCAACCTGGAAAGTAATTGTAAATGTTTATAAAATTCGCTATGGTTCTGAAAAAATTACCAAAAAGGTTGACCAGATACCATCGAAGAAATTGATACATAGGCAAATGATGATCTACATAAATTGGTTGGGTTGGGTTGAGCCAACACTGATATGACCTGTCAGTGTTGGCTGCGCAGTGACTAGTGAGCATCTCATAAGTCATAATCCGACCAAACAAACTCGGTCCATCATCTGGCTTAGGCTGCGTTTCCACTGAAGCGGAGCGGAGCTTAGCGGTGCCCGAATTGACCAATAGTGCTATTCCAGCAGAATGACAGCGAAGCGGAGCGAAGATTTCGAGCATGGTGATTGGTCAATTCGGCACCGCTCCGCTTCAGTGGAAACGCAGCCTGAATCCAGCATTATGCCTATGAATCATTTCTCCGATAGTACATCGGGACTAACAAAATTGTACTCGCAAACATAAGGCATTGTATGTTAGCCAAGATGTATAATGATTACTATATACCTATTAATCAAAATTTAATATTACCTTAATAATATCTGCTCCAGAAAGGATCAACTCTTCCACCATTTCTCCCGTGACTACGTTACCGGCCTGAAAATTTAACGATTTTGTTGATAAGTTTCTGTTTTAAAAGATTTATAATAGTCAGGGAGCCCTAGAACAATAGGGTACCGTAGTCAACCAAGTTTTGTTGAATACAGAACCCTAAAACGGAACCCAAACCAGCAGATTTTTTGTATATAGCAATCCATATTTTAGAACCATCAAGTCAAAGTATGAAATCCTTTCTATCTCTGTTAGCTACCACTTTCAAGATTTTTTGTCAACACGCGGCAACACGCGGCCCGCGAACGTCTTACTTGCGGCCCGTGAATGTTTTGTGACTAAGGTGTATCAAAAATGTTTTCTAATACCTACTGCCAGTAGTTATCGCCGCTTAAGAACGTAACTGTTTGTGCCATTTTTAATAAAAACTTATTTCCTTTCATCAGCGGCGGCGCAAGGAGTGGGCGGTGTGGGCGACCGCCCACGGCCTCGCGGTCTAAGGGGCCTCGCGCCCCTTGGACCATGAGGTTTTTTAAAGGTTTTACGAGATGAGATACTCAAATATTCATAAATAAAAAGTTTTATATTATAAAACTTTGGGTATCAAAAATTATTTCTCTTAACAAATCCGTTCTTTAGCATCATCCATCAGGGGGCCTCGCATAATATATTTTAGGGGGCCTCGCAAGATATATCTTGCCCACATAAAATTTAGGTCTTGCCCCGCCACTGCCTTTCATTATGTGTAGGAATATTTCGCTTCTAGGGTTAATACAAGTATGAGGTCTGCGGGCCAGCCTTTAGTTTGTTTTGCCACCTTGTGGCCCTTGCCTGACAAGAGGTTGCCGACCGCTGGTCTAGGGGACCATTTAGATTAAACCAGGGATGGTTTATCGGCTTCATCCCAAAGCCCAAAGGAGAATAAAAATATCACTCACTATAATAGTATGCGTGGGGAACGCCGCTCGTACTTTTCTCAGGTACTCGACGAAGTGCTGCGAGTAGCCGTTGGCGACGTCCAGGCACACGAACTTCACCTCCTTCACATTGTTGAGGATCTCCGACAGGCGGTCGAAGTCCGCCTCGCCTGTGCCCGAGCTGGCAGCTGGAAAAAAAAAGATTAATCAGTGACGGTGTTTATCGGGGGCCTCGCTCTTCCTTGCAAGTTATTATTTCGTACGTAAGCGCCTCGCAAAGACCTTCCGCCTCGCAATGGGTAAGGCCGCCACTGAGTTAAATCCGTACTGATATTATGAATATGCGAAAGTGTGTCTGTCTGTTACCTCTTCACGCCCAAACCGCTGAACCGATTTTACTGTTTGGTATGGAACTACATTCGGTCCCGAGAAAGAACACAGGATATTTTTATACCGGAAAAATTTACAGTTCTAACGCGATAAACGAATTTTATCGCGTGTTGCAGTTGCGTTCGTCATCTAGTTTCTAAATATTCTCAATTTTCCCTAATTTTTTACCTACCACCAGTTCAGGTTCTACATCTTGACGTCTCTTGTTTTGCCTAAGTGTCTTTTTTAAGGATTTTTGCCGAAAGATTAAAATTTTGAGCCTTGATGGCGTTACAAATAGGTATCTTTACTAACCCAAGAAATACTTTACGATAATATTAAGGAGATATTAGTTCAGTCGCTCGCTCTATTTTATTGATCTAAGAGGTATCTTAGCAAATCCTATTATTGTAAGTAGTTTCAAACATACAAAACATTTCCGCGACTTCCATAAACGAAATTTGATTTGTAGATCAACTTTTTTTATTGGTGACAAATCACGAGGATAAGAGACACAAAAACCCACCAAAAACCCGTATAATTTAGGTCAAGGCTGCAGTGGGCAGTGGGTTTCCAGGGCGTTGTGGTGTAGGTACCTAACAATGGTTCTGGCCGGCCGCCAAATGCTAGTTCTACGTAATGGAGCTCATCTCGATTATTTCCGTCAAATTCTTGGATGCAATCCGCTTCTAAGACATTACCTCAGTTTCTATATTATTGTGATCTTTATTTCATTGTAAAAGTCCTATCAGAGGTAGAATAACTTCGAACGGTTCTGTTGACGCGCTTTTGCACTCACTTTTCGTATATTGCGTTTAGTACCAGCTTTAAACATGGGAAACCCACTCGACACGGCTGGACCAATCCTGCAGCATTACATTAGACCGACTGAAGGCCTCATGTAAGATTATAAGGACCATGAATAGGTAGGCGATCCGTCTAGCAGCTAGAGTCTAGACTCTAGCTGGTTCATTACATTAGACCGACTGAAGGCCTCATGTAAGATTATAAGGACCATGAATAGGTAGGCGATCCGTCTAGCAGCTAGAGTCTAGACTCTAGCTAGTTCATTACATTAGACCGACTGAAGGCCTCATGTAAGATTATAAGGACCATGAATAGGTAGGCGATCCGTCTAGCAGCTAGAGTCTAGACTCTAGCTGGTTCATTACATTAGACCGACTGAAGGCCTCATGTAAGATTATAAGGACCATGAATAGGTAGGCGATCCGTCTAGCAGCTAGAGTCTAGACTCTAGCTAGTTCATTACATTAGACCGACTGAAGGCCTCATGTAAGATTATAAGGACCATGAATAGGTAGGCGATCCGTCTAGCAGCTAGAGTCTAGACTCTAGCTGGTTCATTACATTAAAAAATAAATTATCAGCTATGTCTTAATATGCTGTGAAATTCATAATTACTAATTAGTTCCGAACGAATAAAATTAACAATACCTCTTGATAATATACTATTCTTGAACATTTAATAATAATTGGTTATTTAATAAAATTGGTTAATTCTTTTCAATTCATTAGAATTTGATGAATGACGATCATTAGGTAAAGTTAAAAATATTTACCCAAATGTTCGAGACTCGATGGATTTTCTTCTGCAAACTTCTTCCATTCTTCTAAACTGTAGTATTTGTGTACGCATGTGAAGACACCATGCTGAAAGTAGCAATTGAACTTTTAGGAAATACCTAGTTTACCTAATGAGAAATTAAAGCTTGAAACAAATTATCGGACGCATCCATAAGTCGCGGCTGATGGATGCGGCTTAACAATGTGCACGGTTCATCCGCGGACGTCAAAGACCCCTATAATATGTCAATGGCAGACGTCCGCGGATGCAAAAACATCCGGCCAGCCAGATTCTGTTCGGACGTCCGAACGCTCAAGGTCGCGTCCGCGATTTATGTCAGACAATGTGCACAGTTAAGTGAATTTTGTATTGATCAGACAGAAACAAGCCGCATCCGATGAAAACGTCCGCGGAAGTTCGTCCGATAATTTGTTCCCAGCTTAATCTCGAAAATTTTAGTGGCGCGGTGTTGGCAAATGAAACGGTTCCTCCGAAAGGGTTGGACAGATTTTATAGATAGGCCTAAAATATCGGTCTAATCTAAGGGGTTTCTTATGCTCGTAAGTTGTAGCGGACTAAGCGGTGCATAATCCTGAAGCGCGATGTCAGTTTGTCGAAAAGTTGTATGCTTAGAAGGAAGAGACTTCCCCTACCTTTTTCCCTTCCCTACCCTCCCCTGTTACCCTATTCCCTCTTAAAAGGTCGGCAACGCACCTGCAGCTCTTTTGATGCTGCGAGTGTCCATGGGCGACGGAAATTGTTTTCCATCAGGTGACCCGTTTGCTCGCTTGCCCCCTTATTTCATTTAAAAAAATGAAGTAACAAAGACGGAAATCCTAGGTATATAAATGCATTTGTTTATCACGCTGCGCGAATTCTCGAGCTTGTGACAGAATGATCTCAGTGTTTATATTGTAACAGCCGCGTGCAATTATAAACTTCCTGCTTCAGTGAGTCTAGAATCTACATTGTTCAAACAAATCGCTACTATCTTTTCACATACGTCTTCCGGTCTAATGTTTTCAGCATTGGAATTTGGAACTGTTTGTCTTATGTAAGTGTAACTATACAAAATTGATCTACATATCTCTCACGCGTTACTAAATAATATTAATATGATCTGGTGGATTGTGGTATCAATAACAAAATAACTAGCAAGAAAGACAAACAGCAATCAGCATCGACGGTCAATGAACATTCAACATTCTCTGTCCTGCTATCTACGATGCCTGTCTAACTTTTACGTTAATGTTATCATCTACATTCTTTAGCACTAACGTAAAAATTAAAAAAGCTGTAAATAATACTCAAAAGCTCTAAACGATATCAACGATTGTTGCGATTTTTGTAACTTAAATTGCAAATTTTGCAATGCTAAAGCATTATAAAAAAATATCTACCTTTATAAACAAAGCGAAACAACGCAACACTACCTTGCCCTTTGTATTTTCTCTACACGAGACCTTATTTTGGCTTTGTCCTAAAATAACCCAACATTTTCTCCACTGAAGCTAGCTTGTCGTTTAAAGTTGCTATTGAGTATTGGGAGTATTGGGACATTTTTCTCATCTATAATATTACTAGTATATTCTAATATTGCGTTTGAAGCCAACTGTATTTCGGTCAGTTTACTTTTACATAAATCATTTAAGTCCCTGTTAAGGACATAGGATATTTACATTTATGGCAGAATGAACCCTATGCGATACAGATAACAGAACGAAATGAGATGGTGAGACAAGCAGGTTTTGGTTTACTGACATCACATTATGAAATATTGAGGTAAAAATTCTTATTTCTTAGCCGGCCCCTAGAAGATCAATTGTATTGTGCAATATCACGCATCAATTTTATTAAACAGTTTATTTGACAATTAGATAGATTGAAGGCGCGCGATGTTCAATACCAACCCTAGACGGTCAATAATATTACGCCATACGTGATATTGCGCTATAAAACATCAAATTCTTTTCTTCCAAATTCTTTATTAAGCATACAATAATATACAATAGTATAAAAGCTAAGTAGCGTACATCACGTCGTCTAATCCCATGCTAAGTAAAAACTTGTGTTATGGCAATCAGACAACGGATGCACGCCCAACAATTTTATCCTAATATATATTATTTACTCATTCACACACACACAATCACACTACACTTTATCACGTAAAGTCTCTTTCGGCGACGACGTGATGCGCGCTTCGTTCGGGAGCCTCCCCCGGAACCTCCGGAAAAAATTGCTCGTCTAGGGGCCCGCTTACATGCAAAACTGCTGTTACGTTACACAATTTTGTCTGAAAATCACGAAATTCGTTCGACGTACTTGATGAATGGACAAGAGATTGCGAGGAACGTCCACCATAATTTTCTAGCTTACCTTGGACAACTCCTTGGCCATTTCGAATGTGCCGACGGTGTCCATGTTGCTCGCCATGATGGGGACTCCCCGGTAGGTCTGCCCCGAGTTCCGGAATGTGATCTCTCTGTATAAGTCCACCTGAAACACGACACGGTGGAATTCACTCGGTTATCGTTTGGTCATAAACAGTGTTAGAAAAAATATTGTCTTCTACATCCATACTAACATTATAAATATGGACGATAAGGACCTCTGATGCCCGAAATAAATGATTTGATTTGATAAATGCGAAAGTGTGTATATATTATATAAATACAGACGTATTGTGCTAAATTGGGTATGGGGATACTTTGAGTCCCGGGGAAGGACGTAGGATACTTTTTGTCCTGGAAAAATGTATGGTTCTCGCGTGATAAAGGAATTTCGGCCCAACGGAGTTGCGGGCGTCATCTAGTATTTTATAAAGATTAAAGATACAAGTTTTCAGGTCTACAAAGGTCTGGCTAGTTCCATGAAGCTACTAACGAAGTCAAAAATCGTTTTATAGCTTCACTTTCTGTTCGGTGATACATAAGTCTATCACAGCAACAACCAGTAAATTGCCATTTTCTTGTTGAGAGTTCATGTTGAAGACCTATTATTTGTCATAATATATTCATGGTATTATTTGAGCAATTGTCGGTACCAGCACCGCCAGGGGGGAGGGAGTACACGATCAATATCATTGTTTGTTCTGCTGCCTAGATACCTGAGATCTGATAAAGTTTACCGCTAATCAATTGCTAACGAGGTTTAATCTGATAGCGGGGAATATAAACTGTGGAAGCGCACTTAAAAGTTAGAAGTTACCACAGTATTCCGTTGCCCACAAAATTCGTTGAAGAATTGTTGAAATGTCGTTCGATACACGAATTGGCAAATTCGTGTATCGATGGGATCCAATATTTTTTTCCGGGTAACAAAATATAATTTCCAAAAATATATCAAAGTTCAGCGGTATAAGCGTGTAGGGGTAACAGACAGACAGGCAATTTTAAGCAATCACAACGTGTTTTTAAACTACAGTTATGTTTTTTTGTATCCTTTGATAGGACAAAAAATCTCTAGGTTTTAAATATTTCTCGCATCTGCATCATTATTAGTTTAAACATTGTAACACTTTTTATATTATCTGCTGCTATGTGTTTGTTACAATAATATTCAAGCGGATTGATGCAGTTAGAACTTATTCAAGTCTGTATCACAGATGCAAAAATATAATTTAATATAATAATAATAACAATAACAGCTTATTGACCATAATGTTTACAAGGGTTTTTTACAATTAACAGTCCCCCAAACTAGGCAAAGCTTGTCCTATGGGGGAGTTTAAAAGAGTACAGGTATAAGTATTGCGGCTAACAACAACAGAAAACAACAAAAACAAAAACAATTTACATAAAGAAAACAAAAGAAATAACCTCAGAAATAACAATAAAAATAAAAAAAAACAACAATATTTTTCTTAAAACTAAAATAATATGCATTTTTAATATGTAATACTTACTATAATATTATAGTGAGCGTGTGTGTGTGTGTGTGTGTGTGTGTGTACGTGTGTGTGAGTGTGTGTGTGTGCGTATGTATGTGTGTGTGAGTGTGTGCATGTTTGAGAGCAATATGTGCGTTATTTGTACACTTTTACTAGGTTGTATGCTTTGCTTTTCTTCCAATTACTAAATTAAGAATTAATTACTTAATTAATATAATTTTTTATGTCAGATATCTTGTATCTTTTTATAAAATGAGCCAGGAAGCGAGTAGACGGATCACCTAATATCACCCGATAGTGCGATCTGTTGCGAATTGCATTGAAATAAGTAATTTTAATTTGTAACCAGCTGTATTGATTTTTACCAATTATAGAAAACATTGTTGGAAATATTTTTAATCAAACTTTATATGGGTGGCGTTAAATATAATTGTCACGTTTGGACCAAATATACAAAAGTATATTTGGTCCAAACGTGACAATTATTGTTAGAAATCCAAACAAAGAATTGTATAGCTATGCACGAGTGCGCTGATGTTGAAATATCTATAACAATAATAAGAAATATTCGATCAGATTGGGTATTTCGTAACGACCTAGTTCTGACGTAGCACCAGACTGGCCTACAAAGTAGGAAACGCCAATGAGTCTAGAATTTTTGGCAAAGATCCGATGCCAGTAGAGGTTACAGTGCAGGAAGTCGGCTAAAAGCTGTATTACACGTATCACCGATGTTAATTTCTTTACTCTGAGTAACTGTATAAATAATAATTATTCATTAATCATTTTCGCATTTTAATGACTCAGTATCTTCCTGCGATTAAGTAATAAAGATCAGTCCACAGTTTACACTTCACACCGAAATGAAAGAGACCTGACGCGGTGATGCGTTATACGTGCTGCCCCCCTAGACAAGTGGCGAGCGATTATCGTAAACGCTAACGCTAACGCCACAAAAATATGTATGCGATTTAACAGGGCGCATTTTCATTAGTCGTTAAATCGTACGGTATACCGTATACAGCATGCGGGGAGTCTATGACAACTAATTGACAACTAATGGCGCATTGTCATTGGTCGTGGCATGCGTTTCAGAAATCTCCCGCACCCCGCATGCGGGCCCTATCGACCAGTGAAAATGTTCCAGACTCGCTCTCACTCACTTCGCTAGCGAATACTAATGGGCGTTTGCACACTGCACGATAACGACACGACACGATACAACAGAATAGAGGGCCACCGCACATATTATACAATTTCAAGTTGGCCGACTATCGTACAAACTGGCTATCGTACTAATTCTAATATTCTGTCACTTAATATTGAATGCACCCAAAATATTCTCCTTTCTTTTCGCCTTCGTTTTATTAGTGCCACAATAAAAGCGTGCTTTTTAAGCATTTTAACACGCACGTCGCTAGGCTAGCAGTAGCAACACCGTTACCAACTAAATCTAAAAGTCTGCGGCTGGCAGCGTACGGTACACGATGAAGTTGTCCAATTAAATTGTGACACTACGCAATTTAGTTTGTACGATAGTCGGCCAACTTGAAATTGTATTATATGTGCGGTGGCCCTTATCTATTCTGTGGTATCGTGTCGTGTCGTTACCGTCGCAGTGTGAAAACACCCAATGTCAAGTCCCATACATTCTGTAGCGTTAGCGTTTACGATGATCGCTTGCCGCTTGTCTATGTAGGGCTGAGCAATGGATTATCGATTAATAGAGCTTCAGATTGAGATCAACATTTTAAAACTTTTACAACTTTTAAAATTATACTGACCATCCGGTAGAGATTGTCGTTTGGGACTACCTACGTGCGGGATTCCTCACGGTTTGTACTGTTTCTTCGCTTGTACTGTATAAATCATCCACAATAAAGGCCAACTCCTTTAAGAGGACACACCAAGGGCTAGACAAATGAAAAACAAGTATTTGTAAAATCTATTGCTGTGTCACTAATCTCAAGCCTCCCCCCGCAGAGCGCGAAAGAGACAACTGCAGCTTGGATTGAAAATTCTAATAAAAGAACAGAAAATCAACGATTCGTTATCCCCTGATTTCTTCTCCAAAACTTAACCGACTTAACTACTTTTGTCATTAAAAATTAAAGCACTTGGCTTGAGCTGTGTTCCTGTTTTATTTTTTGTAAGTATAATCTAGCCAAATTTGTTTTCTTTATGTTTGAACACATCGGAAAATCTAGCCATTTTTTGAGTTTTTCAACGCTCATATCTTTTTTAATAATTAAATTATGAAAAGAAAGAAAACATAGAGACATGCTAATAGTGGCCATAGATATTCAGGAAAAAAAATATAACTCTACCGACATTATCCAGGGATGAAACAGGGGACAACGTTTGTATGAAAAAACGGCCCTAGTGTCTCCTCTTAATTTAAGATATCTTAAGTAGCACGCAAACGATCAAACACGTCCAACACGTAGTTTGTTTGACAAACTACGTGTTTGACGAAAATTTGGATTACGTAGCGTTTGAAAAACGTGTTTGAACGTGTTCCGCTGCGTTTGTCAAACAAAATCTCATGATCTCAAACCGATTCTAGCTAATTGTTTGACAAACGTGTTTGATGCACGTTTGATCGTCTGCGCTGCTGTTTGATGAAAACGTAAATTACGTCAAACGTGTTTGTCAAACAAATTTGATCGTTTGCGGGGTACTTTACAGCTTGTTGGAATACTCCTTGAATGGTTTGCAATCCAAAGGTGAACAATGAACATATCACTCTTTTGCCTCATGAAGTCATGACGCATACATTCGCCAGTTTTATTGCGCTTTATTGTATTTAATACAGCTCTATTAACATGATATCAAGATGAGATAGCTGTACGTAGCCATTCATAATAGCATACGTGAATATTCGTTCACAATTAATTTGCCTCGGTAATATATTATCATTTTGCATTCCTATGTCGCAGGCTTAAAGACTTAGCTCGGGTGTATTTTATAGTAACTAAAGTCTCCAATTTTTATTTCATGTGCTTTTTAAAGATAAAAACGGGGCGTATTGTTTGGTTCGTTAAAAACATGTTTGTATTTAGAATTTAGAAGCAGATAAATAATTGAGCAAAATTATTTAAGTTAAGCTGACGACGATGAAACTTCAATTTCATGAAGAGTTTCTAATTATAAGGGGCTTAATTCAAAATCTTCGTTTAATTGCAATTAATTATTACTGTTCGTCTCTGAGTGCGGCAGCAAGTTCTAAGATTTTTCTAAATCAGGAAATATTTCCAAAACACACAACTTGCTGAGAGTCATTACGTGTTTATCACGTAATGACTGTCAGCGGGTTGTGTGTAGGACATTATCACCTCGTGACGTCACACGTTTGCATTATTAACCATACAATGGATGGAGCGTTTTGCAGTTTCTAGTTCTTGTCTATGAGTACGTTATTCTTGTATGTTGGTATTACTAAGAAGGCCGTTATAATGCCGAAATAATGAAAAGTGTGTCAGTCTATCTGTCTGTCTGCCTGTCTGTTACCGCTTCACGCCCAAACCACTGCACCGATTTCGCTGAATGGTGTAAAGATACTTTGAGTCCCGTGAAACCACATAATATTGTACTTTTTAACCCCAAAAATTTTGTTGTTTACGGTGGCATCTTACTAGATTTTAGCATTATTATTACATACTTGTAATAATAATGGCTCCCTTCAAGGACCAAGGTAACTCTTGAACTGATTTGATGGGTAAATATAGAGATAATTTGATGGAAAACCTGTCAAACGTTTACATTGGATACTCCTTGCCATTGAAAAAATTATGGTTCCCGCAAGAATCGAGATAAACGAAGTTTTGCGCAAATGAGGTTGCGGCACAGAACAGTGGGTTGCGGCATCATCTAGTAGGTCGTAAGTTGATAACCAATATACTGGACATTTGGAACAATTAAGCGGTTGTGTCCAGTTTGAGAGAAACAATCACTTCTTTAAAGCGGTTTTTACTTCTTTCATTTGGTTTATATTTATCTTTGACTGACGCTACTTCGAAATCATCAGCAAAGATTCTGTTTACAAGATTTTATTTATTTTCCATTTGTTGGTCATTAAGCGTTTCAAATTGTTTGCGATTGTTTAAAAAACAACAAAAAAGCAAAAGCTTAAAGCTTAAAGGTTCTATAATAATACCCAATTTTGAATACGTAATAAGGCCCATAAGTCCAGTTTCAAGATGGAGAGTTTCTTAATAGATTCTTTTATCGGTCCCACGAAAATATTGGTATCCGTAATAAGAGGATTTACATGGGCGAACATCCCTCGGTTCTGCGAACGGACCAAGGCAAAAACAGTTGAATAGTCTTATAGTGTCGAAAGTCGAAACACACTAGGCTGAATTACGCCGGCGTAAATTCCGCCGCGTTTCAAACACATACAAAATACGGACGGAACGCGAGGGACGACACACTATTCCGTCGCGTTCCGTCCATATTTTGTATGCGTTTGACATTTGCGGCGGAATTTACGCCGGCGTAATTCGACCTAGTGTGTTTAGACATTTAGGGTGAAGCCAAACGAGCGTAATTTGTGAGTTGTGAGTCGCAGAATTTCGGTCGCGTAAATATCTTTTCATACAAATCATGACTCAAAAAATTACGCTCGTGTGCATCAAACACGACTTTTGTATGAAACTGAATGCAGTAGAATTTCTGCCAGCCGAAATTTTTGGTTAGATGGTGCTGTTATAATTTTTGTCAACGTAATAAACACGTATCTCTAAATTTAATACATTTTATTGAGGCAAGTACCGGCCTTTAAACTAAGGAGTAATTCAGGCGCATTATTAATATAAATTAACATAAAATTAAGTGTAATTAAACGTACACTGCACTGTCACTAATTTTGGAATGAGCGTATTATTTACGCAGGTCGCAGGTTTAAACTGATAAAATATATTTTTAATTTCAGGAAAAACCCTTTCAAATTTTCTTGCGTTTGCTTCTTTAGACAAAATGCATCCTTCCTTAAATTACATTACATTAAAGCTAAAATATAGAAGACGAAAACACAGCGAGCGAAGATACAAATCGTTCTATTTTCAAATACTTGTAATTCTACTTACATCGCTTCTGCTCTTCAGCGTGCTCCTCTTGGGCCTGAGCAGCACGTCTTTGAAGTCCAGCTTAACCTCGTTTATTATATTTGGCATTTTGTCTAGCACTCCAGTCTGCACTCGTAATAATATTCGGCGGCGGCCAGCGCACTCCTCCCGCGCGCAGTATCGACTGCTTGCTACGTTCCGGTGTTGCCATGTGTTTGGATCGTTTTAGCTTCTATTTATATTTTGTATTGTCTACTAACAGTCTTTTGACAATACAAATCTATGTGATATTCGATTGTATTCGTCAATTATATTGTTTTCGTCTATTTTCTGATACATTTCATAGAATTTACAATGCATTGATTTTGCCTATTTCCTGGATTTGATATTAAATTAATTTGTTATTTGATTCTAATGATCTGTGTACATATTGTTCTTTCATTCTTTAAGCTTAATATGAAATAGAATAACTGAAAAAGAGTATTGAATAAAAATTATTTCAACATTAACCGTATTCCATAAAAATAAGCAAGAATGCTCTCATTGAAGATATAATTTACCCAACCAAACAGCAAATAACGTGTTTACTAGCAACACTAGAGCACGTAAACGTGACAGTTACGTCACAATCATTTCCACAAGGGCGGGCGAAAATACTCGCTTCAGCGATCAGCAGGCTCTAGGTGAAGGTTACTGAACGGTCAGGAAAACCGCTCTGTCTTCATTAATTTTGATTTTTCAGACTTGTCTGTTTCTTAACTTTTGAAATAACACACCCTTACATTAATGAAAACGCTCAGAAAAATTCATTCTGAGTATGACTCACTCCTGCATTATTTTATTTCCCCTAATCAGCTGTGAAACATTACGCAAGCGCAAACCGAACCAGACGTAGCGTAATAAAAATTCAGGAAATTATCTCTTCAAGCGAAAAAATATTGTATTGGATTATGTAATCCAATACAAATATTTTGTTTAAAAAAAATAAGTACCTATGCTTTAATTTTTTAAACAGGACAAAGAATATTAGCCGACTCTCAGCTATACGGTAGGAATAGATACCTTCTTATAATCCTTATTAAACTGATGAATAAAAATATTACGCCGGTTCTTATCGCCGGGTTAGTTCCCGAACCGGTGCGGTGGTAGGCCTCATATTATGTAGACGTTCTAAAAGTGTTAACTTTGTTAACCTTTTTAGAAATAAATATATTCATTTCATTTCATTACAAATTTAATAAATTTTTTGTCTCGTTTCGTAATCTTCCCAATTTCTCACAAATTAATAATTTTTCGGCAGCTTCTTTGATTTTTGGGAAAATAATGTTTTAAAGGACTAGACGTAATATTATTACGTCAAATATTATCCAAGGGAAAAGCAAACGGTACAGCTTTTGTTTATCTAGACACGCGGTAAGCGTGTCAAGCCAAGTTCCAGCATAAAACTGGCGAGCAGCACCGTGTGTAATATTACATGAACCATTTGCAGCTACTTTTGACCCCCTCATTTTTCAAATTTGGCTCATATAATGAGATTTGCGAGGTAATTATATGCTCTAAATTTCATAAACAAATCTCAAACGGTTATTTAGATAAACACGTCCGAAAATCGTAATTTTTATCACTGACTGACTGACCTATAGATCAAAATTCTAACCCACTTCCACATGACCTAGAAGGCTGAAATTTGGAATCCACCTCGGTAATTGTGTGAAAGCTCAGGGAAAAATCCAAAAATGAAAAAAATCGGCCCAGTGTGAGTCGGACAGAGCAAAAATTGTGTTTTTTGTATGGGAGCCCCCCTTAAATATTTATTTGATTTTAATTTTATCTTATATCTTTAAACAAGCAATTCTTGTATATATGTATGTATATGTATATATATATAATTGGTATCTCGGAATCGGCTCCAACGATTTTCATGAAATTTAGTATATAGGGGGTTTCGGGGGCGATAAATTGATCTAGCTAGGAATAATTTTTAGAAAATGTCATTTTATTCGTGTTTTTTCGAATACCGAGCAAAGCTCGGTCAAATAGCTAGTTATAAATTATGAAAGTTAACATAATATAATTAAAGATTTTGCCATTATAATTAAAGATGCTGCCATTATTGATTTTGAGCAAAAAAGGCCAAAAAAATCACGTTTATTGTATGGCTAATGGGAGCTCCCCGTAAATAATTATTTGTGAAGTGAAGAAACTTTACGAAATGAACAGACACACTTCATAAAGTATGAAGTGTGTCTGTCTATCTGTTACCTCTTCACGCCCAAACTGATTGTATACTGATTGTTCTTAAATTTGGTATGGACTATTGAGATATAGTTTGAGTCCCGCAAATAGAATTCTTTTAATCCCTGTCTGTCTGTCTGTCCGTCTGTTCGTCTATCTGTCCGTATGAAGTATCTGCCAGATAAGTTGCGGATAGCATATCCAACACTTGTCGGGAAGTGGTGAAGCAGCCCTAAGGGGGTAAGACTATATTCAATCGCAACCTTAAGAGGTTGCGATTGAATATAGTCGAATATTATGCATGTTTGAACTGGGAAGATTAAGATGTCTACAATTGCTCGGAAAGTTTTCTTTACAAAAAGTAATGATATCCCACCAAAAACATAAATTTAAAAATGGACAGCCAAGTTCCATACAAACATTTTTCTTATGTATGGACTTCGCCGTAAAAAGGATGGAGATATAAATGAGTGCCAAGTTCTATGGAAAATTGAAATATGTATGTATAGAAACCAAATAACATTATGAACAAATAATAGAGTCTATTTCCTTGCTTCATTGAATATCTATAACAATTATTGATGTTATTTAAATAATGTTAGTACTTAAACTAGATTAGATTCCACTTGGCTGGTTTTTATCAGAATTAAAATATTGAATAACTCTATGAAATGACTGATGTAATGAAAACTGGCCAAGAAATAGACTCTATTATTTGTTCATAATGTTATTTGGTTCCTATACATACATATTTCAATTTTCCATAGAACTTGGCACTCATTTATATCTCCATCCTTTTTACGGCGAAGTCCATAGATAAGAAAAATGTTTGTATGGAACTTGGCTGTCCATTTTTACATTTATGTTTTTGGTGGGATAGTTTATACCATAAAGTTAATATAGGTACGTCTAGCGGAATATTAACTTTATGGTTTATACATTGCATATAATATTATACGTATAATAAACTGTATTTTACCATTAACACCATTCTATAAAATAATAAATGGCCGGAAAACAAAAATTTATGTGACGACAAAGTTGTCTGGTTGTTTCACTGTCTGAATATGCCGTGTCAATTATGATTTTAATTTGAAAGCCTATTCAGAGATAATTTATTTAAAATTCTTAATCTAGTGACATCTACGAATATACAGAGAGACTAAAATGTGTTATTTGTCGTAAATAGTTCCCCATCTGATAGACAGACGGCACTAACAGAAAGAAAAGGAATATTTCTAACCGAACGAGATATTGGTGAAGACATATTTTCTCTATGGTGAAGACTGAAGAGGTAGCAAAGACTGACATCATGGTAAAACTATTAGGTGCGATACAGACTACAGACAACTACCTTTGGGGCCTAGTAGTCATTGGTGATAACTGATAAGTGATAACTGATAGGTAGCCCGTGAACTCAATCATAAATTTATTATTACCTATTATAGCATTTCCAAAAATCCCCGATCGAAGGATTAATACCGTTTTAATCGGGGATTTTTGGAAATGCTATTGTATTCTATTGTCGCGATCACCGGTGCTCGTACGGGGCTTGATGGGCTTATAACTTATCGCTCTTAAAATTTTGGATTTCGAAAGCAGTAAATACCGCTAGCTACCGTTTGTTCGAAGTTTCATCCACATGTGAAGGGTACAAGAATATGTCGTTTTACCTGTTTAATCAGCGATAGAGCTTTCTGCGTAAATAATATCCAGCCATCCATTCAAGATACCTTATGTAGAACTAGCTGTTGCCCGCGACTTCGTCCGCGTTAACATATAAGTATAATAACAAAAATCGATAGTTTTCCCCTTTTTGTGGTTCCCTATTCAAAGGGTAAAAACGGGACCCTATTTAAGCAAACGTCAAACGCAAAAGTCAATAAAGTTTCATGTTTCTAACTCAAGAAATGACGGACTTTCATTGAAATTTTCTACCCCAATTTCACCACCTTGGGGGTAGAATTTCCAAAAATGCTTAAATACCAATCCATTCATTTTTAATCAGCAGTCCAAAAATAAACTTTCATGTTTCTAACTTAAGAAATGACGGACTTTCATTTAAACTTTCAACCCCTATTTCACCTCCTTGGGGGTAGAATTACCACAAACGCTTTAATACGTATCCGTTCATTTTTAATCAGTAGCACGAAAATAAAGTTTCATGTTTCTAACTCAAGAAATGACGGACTTTCATTCAAACCTTCAACCCCAATTTCACCACCTTGGGGGTAGAATTTCGAAAAATGCTTAAATACCAATCCATTCATTTTTAATCAGCAGTCCAAAAATAAACTTTCATGTTTCTAACTTAAGAAATGACGGACTTTCATTTAAACTTTCAACCCCTATTTCACCCCCTTGAGGGTAGAATTTCCAAAAACGCTTAAACACGCATCCAATCATTTTTAATCAGTAGCCCAAGCATAAAATTTCATGTTTCTAACTCAAGAAATAACGGACTTTCATTGAAACTTTCAACCCCAATTTCACCCCCTTGGGGGCAGAATTTCCAAAACCGCTTAAATACGTATCATTTATTTTTAATCAGTAACCCAAAAATAAAGTTTCATGTTTCTAACTCAAGAAATGACGGACTTTCATACAAACTTTGAACCCCTATTTCACCCCCTTCGGGGTAAAATTTTCAAAATTCCTTCCTTAGTGGGTGTCTACTTAATAAAACAACCCTACTCACCAAATTTCGTCGCTGTAACATTAACAGTTTTTGCTCAGCGATGATGAATCAGTGAGTCAGTCAGGACATGTAATTTTACAAGTACAGATTACCTATTTGTCAAGACTCAATACTTATACGAGCATGTAAGGCCATATGGGCACACTTGATTGCGTCTTCTCAAATAGTCTTATAAGATACCTAACCGAGACCAACCCCTTTCCGCTCCAAGAAACTTAACACTCTTATTTGCTAAGGGAGCGTTGCTTTGGACTGTGACTCATTGTTACAAAGGGTCAAGGGATATTTTATTATCCTAGGCCTGGAGATAGTGACACAAAATTCTTGGTCATTTGTGCCAGTATGGCGGTTTTACAGGGGTATAATTACGTAAAGGCAAAAAGGAAAACGATGGTCATAGCGCTCGCACTGGCAGCCCAAACGCGTGGGCGTTAATCGAACGTGTCGGATAAATAACGAGTGTCGAACGATTTGTTCCACAAAAATGCTTGTATTTTCAGATAGTCGAAAAAAAAATAAGTAGGCGAAAGCGTAATGGCATACTTGTCGGGTGCGGCTTACAGCCCGCCATACCGACGCGAATACGTTAATTTTAATAAAAAAATTGATCCATTTGTACCAGGCTAATTTTTGCATAGCTAATCATCGTCGAGTAGCCATTCACGAAAATCACCTTGCCATACTTTTCCGACAGCTCCCAATGACCGCCATACCACTGCAAAGGTGTAAGTTTTTTTTTTCGCGAGGAATACGAGGGCTGCCTTTTAAGTTCTGTCGTTTGTAAACTTCCCGCGATTATTGAAAAAAAATCCATATGGGATTTTAATCACCTTGTATTTGGATTTCAAAAACAAAAGAAATTATTCAGATTGGTCGAATAGTCTTATTGTATTGTCTATTCAAAGGTGACAAGTCGGTTGTAAAAATGGAAATGTTAAAGGAAAAAGGCTATGGGCAAAAATGTATGGGCTCCATCCCCACCTATCAACAGTCATAGAACTGATACCAACGTGTTCCTAAAGTGCCCCCTATTTAATTAAAATCCTTTGTTTTAGATAAATCAGTGGGAATATATATAAAAAAAAACAACCATATTACTACTAGACCTTGCCAAGACATAGTTGTTATACGGGTCCATTTTGTCTAATATTTAATTTGGAGGTGGGCATTAGCGGCTGTAACATAGTTATAACTTCTGCAGCCCCCACCGTGCATTTTATTTTTTGTATTCTGTGTTTTTATTGAAATAAATATTTTTTAACATTATTTTCTTATTCAAATATAGAAGGGACTGATTATAATAACAAAACTAAGTGATAATACTTTAGGGGATGTATGTGTTCCTGTCATAAAGTTCACTGTAAAAGTAGCAGCGCTGAAAGCACCGCTGTTTTTTTACTTATAAAATAAGGGGGCAAACGAGCAAACGGGTCACCTGACCGAAAGCAACTTTCGTCGACCATGAACACCCGCAACATCAAAAGAGCTGCCGGTGTGTTGCAAGTCTTTTAAGAGGGAAAAGGATAATAGGGTAGGGGAGGGTGGGTAGAGAAGGGAATAAAGTAGGGGATTGGGCCTCCGGGCTCCGGTAAACTCACTCACTCGAAACACAGCGCAAGCGCTGTTACACGCCGGTTTTCTGTGAGCCCGTGGTATTTCTTCGGTCAAGCCGGCCCATTCATGCCGAAGCATGGCTCTCCCACGGTGCTGTACACTAATACATACATAAATGAGCATGTATTTTGGAATTAGTCGTCAATAAGTACGTTAACGAAATATTTGTTTAAACGTAAGATACCATGAGAACCCCATGCATTTGGGAAAAGTCGCCATAGTATAAAAATATCATCTTGCCAAGATCTATCAATTGAGCTACATTTCATTTGTGTTGATGGGTGGGGACGATTCCGCCCATACCCCTTTCCGTGCGATAATTTTTTACATCTAACGAAGTTGATTATCGCGACTTCGGCGTTTTGAGGAGATCACTTCTGTATTTAGTAATGCAGGACCTTGTCTTAGGATTATAGAACGCTGGTATTTAGAAGTTTAAAGTGGACACCCTAGCCGCAGTGTCCAGCCACGTGATGGTCGTCTTAAAACCGCCGTAACGCAAGAGAATATTGAAGCCGTGCAGCAGCTAATCCTCGAAGACCGACATTTGATATATCGCGAAATAGGCTTAAGCATCAGTGGACATTTCAGGGATCACTGTCCAAAAAATCTTGCACGAAAAACTTGGAGTAAAAATGGTAATTACTCGTTAGATACCTTGTTTGCTTAGCGACGACCAAAAACAGCCCGTGTTAGTTTTTGTCGCAAAACTCTGCAGCGATTCAACCGAGTAGAGTCAAAGCACGTTTATAATTTGCTCAATGGTGACGAGTTTTGGATATATGCTTACGATCCAAATTCTAAGCAGCAATCAACTGTCTGGGTCTTCTAGAATGAGCCAAAATCGACCAAAGTCATTGACTCACAGAGCACATTTAAAAAAAAATGTTTGCCTCCTTTGTGACAAAGGGTGATCACATCGCCACTATTGTACCCGAAGATTGCAAAACGGTTACCGCTGACTAGAATACCACAGCTTCTTTGCAACAAGTCATAATCACCGAATTTCGAAAAAACCAATTCAAGACGTCGTATGTTCCTGGCCATGACAACGCATGTTCGTACATCGCCAGTCAAACAAAGATGTATTTGTGAACTCAAAACATTGAAATTTTAGATCATCCGCCATACAGCCCTGGCTTGAGCGCTAAGGATTTTAATAAGTTCCACAAAATTAAGCAAAGTCTTTGTTGTCGACTTTTAAGCTCACCTGAATAAGCTGTTTACGCGTAAAAATTGGTCATTTTGACTACCCAACTTCGGACTGGAATAGATGTTTTAAAAACTGGTTTGAATGCATGCAAAAGCATATTAAATAACGCGAAGAATTCTTAAAAAAACAATAAATGGTGATAATCTATTAGATTGTCTGTATTTATTCCAAACGACAAAACTTTAAAGGCAGCCCTCATATACTGGCAATGAGAAAAAAAATATTTTTTTTTTAAAAGTGAAAGAAAACGCACGTGGCGTCGTGTCGTATTCTTTGTAGAATAAAAATTGCCGGAAACGAACACTTGTTCTGTGTTTGGAACAAGGCATAGTAGACAAACAAGAGCAAGGCAATACAATGGATTCTGAATTATCCGGACAGGGAGTCATCAAATTGGGTGTAAGAATTGGAATGTATGGCGATTCCAAGCCCCAGTGTTGCTGCGAGGCTATTGGCGATGATCGACATCGTAAACGGCACTAAGTTGAAACCAAAAAGTGCTACTGAAAGTACTCGATGGGCAACTCAGGATGCAAAAGCCCAGACATTGCTAGTAACTAGGATGTCAGAAGATGTCATGGTCCATATTTTGTCATGTAAAACCTCAGCTGAGATGTGGCGTTAGCTACTGAGTGTCTATGAGCAAGTCTGAGACTAGCATAATAATATCGTGCAACAAAGATTTTTTCAATTCAAGTACGAAGGTGTAGAAATCTCTACTTCCTATCAAAGATACAGGAAATACAGAATCAACTAAACCATCTTGGTGAAACTGTATCCGACAAGTTGGTAATCACAAAAGTTTTGATGTCACTACCAGATCAATATAAACACTGTGTATTTGCGTGGGAATCTGCACCTGATGAGAAACAAACCTACGATAACCTAGTAGCCAGGTTTCTTATTGAAGAATAAAGGATAAAGGAAAGGAAGAGTGGTACGCAGTCATAGTTGTCTACGGCATTTGTTGCCAAGAAAAACTTTAACAAAAAGTTGGTAAAGTGCTTCAAGTGCAATAAATTAGGACATATTCAAAATGAATGCAAATCAAATCAAAGTGCTAGTTCGAACAGTTATCGCAGTAACAAGAGTAACAGTAATTCTGATCAAAGGTATTTTTACTGTAAGAAAGTGGGGCATTTTAAAAGTCAGTGTCGCTTTAAGAAACAAAAAGAAAGCAATGCATTCGTTGTAGGAAGTGCGACAAGCGATAGCTTTCATAAAACTCAGTGGCTAGTATACCTACTCCGGTGCTAGCAAGCATATGTGTATAGTACACATATGCTTGCTAATAAGTTCATTCATCATCATACTCAAGTGTTAATATCAAGGTAGTAACCGTCAGTAATGGAACACAGATTTATGTTGAAGGATGCGGGAAGGTGGCGCTTGAAGTATGGAATGGAAACAAGTGGATACACACGACAATCACTTTGTCCACACTGAGCCTTTTTTTGTTTATTAAGAGCATGCGTTATAACGCAGTCAACAGCGAACGTGAGGCATGCCCGCGACGCTTGCCCTCTGACCGTATCCAAAACTTTCGCTTTGTTCTTTAATGACAATGTTGGCGTTGCGCTAGTTGGCGCATTCAATTATTAATACGCCAATACGACAGTTGAATGAAAGCAGATAACGAAAATTGAAGACGAAAGTGAACAATGTGGACATAGCTAAAAGACAATGTCCTCTATGTTCCGGAATTGAGAATAAACCTTCTGCTGTCAATTGTGTCACAAGTAAAAGTTATGTTATTAAAATAATTGTGAATCTTGTATAGTGGTAGTGCGGGCATTGTACTCGATAGGCCACCCAAGCCTTCTTGATCAGGCCAAAGTGAGATGGAGACTCGGGATATACTATAAGGCTTCCTGATGATACCAGCCATGGAAAAGGATCAAATTGCAAGTGATCAGATTACACTAGTTAACCCCTCAGATAAAGATATGGTCAAGGCAGCCATAGTTGGACAAGTTTCAAAGGACAACTTTGGAGCTACTCAAGCTTTAGTGAAGCTAAAACCCTCATAAGCCATCGCTTATGAGGGTTTTAATCCTGTTACCATCATATCAAAATTGGCAAAGAATGCCATTGCTTGGAACGAGACATCAAGAAACGGTTCTTGGAATTTGACCGTGGACAACCTTACATTTGCAGTGCAAGAGAAGGCAGTACTAGCAGAGTATGTCTTGTTCTTGACCACTCTTTTTGTTACCAGAGGTAATAATTTACGGAAAGTCATCAGCAGCATTGATAAGAATGTAAAAATACCTCTATTATCTAAGATCCAGGCCTACCACATTAAGAACGACTCAGATGTCCTCATCTGAGTCGTTCTTAATGTGGTAGGCCTGGATCATAGAGTTGCTAGGAGAAAGAGAGGGGAGAGAATTAATATGTCTGCTAAAGACATCAAACTTAGCCGCATTGCTGCAGCTTTTCTTCAGATCACCCTGTCAGTTGTACAAAAGACTGGTATCATAGGAAAGGTTAACATTGTGTATGTGATACTGCAGCACAAAATTGACCACGGGACAGTTTCAACCCCATCAGCCATTTTGACTTATGGGCTCATACCCTCCCTTCTTCCCAAAGAAGAGTCTGCGGTATTTGTGAATCTTAAAAGATCACAGGAATCGATGCCAGTTCAATGAATGTTTCAAATTGGCATCACCTAATTCCATATTTTATTTATTATTGCATTTTAGAATAGGTTTCATTTTAATTTATTTATTGTTATCTAATTGCTTTAATTCATCTTTTATTTTAGATTAATTGTAAATAGCCTTCGGGCAATCCGGCTCGAAGGACCAAATGTATGCGTTGGGAGTCTTCCAATAAAAGAGCAGACTGTATATGACTCGGGATACACCGCGAGTGTATAACGAAACTTATTCGTAGTCGTAAACGTGATATTTACTACCCTCAATATTTTTTGTAACATATTTTATCGACAAATAAGTCGATTATAACAAGCAATTAGCTAACCCCATATTTATTAATAACCTTATTCAAATCGATTGATTTCGTTACGAACCAAAATAATGTTATCAACAGCAATCCAACTGAGTATTTAATTTCTCTGGATTTGCATGGATAACCATATAATAATCTGCAGTTAAAAATCGGATCAGTAATCATTATATTGCGGAATATAAACCAACCACGTATTTGTTATGGCACTCGACTTGCAGTGAAAACATTAATGAACAACGTCATCGAAGCCACAATTTTGAAAGGGAAGTACAAAGGCGAAGACTAAGTATTATACTACAACCGTTACACTCGGGCTACTCAAAAAGGACGCGGATTGGAAATGGGTGTCGGAGTGTGCGGATGTTTTTTCGGCAGCTAAACGCGCGCTAACGTCGGATAGGGTGTTAGCACACTACGAGGAGGGACGCGATCTCTCGTGTTGTCTAGTTGGAAAATGGTTATAAGTTCCAAATTGCAAGGGATGTTGTATTTGACGAGTTGAATTTCGAATCCTCTAGACCTGTCAATAAATTGGCACCAGTACAAATTCCCGCCGAAATTAATAAGCCCGATAATAATAAATCGGCAAAGTTAATAGGCAACAAACACAGTATTCCTCACATGAGCTCAGAAGCTGGATCTTAGTCTAGCAAACTGAGACGTAGTGAAAGGACTCAATAAAAAAAAATGCCTCACATGAGCTCAGAAGCTGGATCTTAATCTAGCAAACTGAGACGTAGTGAAAGGACTCAATAAAAAAAAAATTGCCTCACATGAGCTCAGAAGCTGGATCTTAATCTAGCAAACTGAGATGTAGTGAAAGGACTCAATAAAAAAAAAATGCCCACAATTGATTATAAACAATTAAATCATTCTGACTTTTATCTATCACTTACAACGAAATTCAACGAATCAAATGTTACGTCTAAAAATAATTATGACAATATTTTTAATAGAGATGATTCCAAATGGTTAAAAGCAAAAGAGAGTGAACTAGAGTATTAACAGTAATAATTCATGGAGTCTCGTAGAAAGACCTCAAAATGTAAATATTATTAGTTTTAAATGGGTTTTTACAATAAAAAAAAAATAAGTTGGGTGAACCTACACGCTATAAAGCGCGACTAGTCGCTCGTGGCTTCACACAAAAATACTTACAAGACTATGACGAAACGTTCGCTCCAGTAGCACGTATTACGACTTTACGATTTGTTTTAGCACTTGCAAATCAGTTTGACTTACATGCCCATCATATGGATGTAAAAACCGCGTTTTTAAATGGAATTCTTAAAGAGAATATCTATATGGAAGTGCCAAAAGGCGTTTCAGCGGGTTCCAATCAAGTTTGTAAATTAAATAAGTCGCTGTACGGCTTAAAACAATATTCTCGGTGTTGGATTGAACGTTTCGATCATACTCTTAAGTTTATAGGTTTTGAGCATTCACAGGTAGATCCTTGTTTATATATTTTAAATAAAAATAGTATTCAGAATGAAAATGTATACATTGTGCTCTATGTAGATGATCTTTTATTATGCACTAAAAATAAACAAAGTATGGATTTATATTTAACCCTAGAACACTAATCTTATTTTCCGACGCTTGTTACTAACCTTCGTCGTTTCGACTACGACATTTTAGAAGGACGATTAAAAGGTGTTAATGAAATGAAATGTTTACAGTTTTGTTTTTTAATTAATGGAAATGTTGTATTTCAATTATTTATACTACTCCAATAAAGTCATTTGGCATATTTATTACCTAAACAGCCTTATAATTGAGATCATAGTTTGCATGACAAGTCAACAATTTAAATCTTTACTACTACTATTTACGACGATATTGTGGATAAAAAACTTTAAAATTAATAAAATAATGGATGCGAAAGACTAATAAAATGAAAATAAATTTAAAAAGTAGTTATTTATGTGTTTGTGGCATATGTCAAGTTTGTGCTCTCCGCAAAACAATTTTTGCACTTGTTGCAAGTACTTTTAGGACATATGCCACATGTTTTCCTTCTTTTTGTGCAAGAAGTATATGAGCTGTACTATTTTGTCCAATTTCTATCGTGAAAATCGAAGTATTACTACTTTGCAAACATTTTATACGACCATCCGTTATGTAAGCTGGATCAATTTCGATATGGTCTTCTTTCTCACTCCCTGTTGAATTTTGATTAGCGCTTTCATCTTGAAATAGCATCCAAAGTATTGTAGTTATAATATTAATAAACAATATCAATAAAATAAATCCGCAAAAGAAGAAAAATGCGCAAAAATGTACAAACCTTATAACTCAAAAGGTCGCGTTAATACTAACCCTCATCGTTTCGACGAAACGTGGTTGCTGGTATGGCGCTTACAGCTCCCCCACGTACAAAATACTACCGTCCGTCGCGAGGGCAACGGGTCGATAGAGATTATAGTCCGCGCGGAACTAGTTGGCCGCTCTGCCGGTATGTGAGTATACGGGCAGAGCGGCCAACTAGTTCCGCGCGGACTATAGCTGAAGTATGGAAGAAGTGCGATCACGCGCGCAAAAGATAGAACGATTTTTTTAAAACCGCGTCGTCGAATCGACGAAGGTTAGTAATCTAGAGTTAAAAAAAAAAGTTTAATGCAAGAATTTAGTATGACAGATTTTAATGAAGTGAAACTGTTTTTAGGCATTAAAATAGAACGAACAGAAGGTAAATTAACTTTAGATCAATCTTTGTACCTTAAAACTGTTTTGACCAAGCATTCTATGAGTGATTGTAATCCTTCAAAATCACCATTTCCATCAAAATTAGATTACGAAGCTTTAAGCTCAGACGCACATTATGATGCACCTTGTAAAAATGTCATAGGGTGTCTTATGTATGCGATGCATATGCACCCGGCCAGACATTTGTGCTGCAATAAGTATCACAAATGTCTGGATATCAAAGTAAACATAATGAGGATCGATATCAAAGTAAATATAATGAGGAGCTATGGATATGTTTAAAACATTTATTAGGATACATAAAAGGCACTGTTGATTTAAAGTTGACCTATCTAAAATGTAATTATAAACAATTGGTTGTTGGTTATGCAGATTCTGACTGGGGAGGCGACTTAATAGATACAAAGAGTACAACTGGACATGTTTTTAAAATTTTCGATAATTGTACAATATCGTGGAATAAGCGTAAGCAAAACACTGTCGCTGCTTCCTCAACAGAAGCCGAATATATGACATTATTTGAAGCAGTTAGAGAAGCAATTCGGATAAAATATTTATTAAATAGTATTTTGATTCCAGTAAAATTGCCAATAATTTTATTTGAGGATAATAATAGCTGCATCAGTATAGCAGAATAATCCAACCAATCACAAAAGGTCGAAGCATATCGACATAAAGTACCACTTTACTCGTGAACAAATTACTACCAAAGTAATAAAGCTAGAATATGTTTCCACCGGAAATCAACTGGCTGATATCTTCACGAAGATGGTACACACTCCAAAGTTTCTTGAAATAAGAAGTAAATGAAATTAAATTTAAATTGAGAAATTAATTATTATTTTTATGTTTGAAGTTAATCTATAATAGTAAAAGTGATACATTTTTGTTATAGTTAAATTCAGTAAGCTAAGTTCAGTATAAACTTAAGCTAATGTTAATTCAGAAAGAAATTAAACATTGAATTAATTATAAACATTACTTACGTTCTGATTGTGTTAATACTTGAATATTTGAGGGGGACTGTTGGAATATACGTACTAGAGTACAAATATCCAAGTATAATATTATGTAAACCTCAAATCAAGTTTTCTTAACTTTTTAATTCCTACGATGTTCACCTAAGTCAGTTGATGTAAAACTGTCATGTGTGATGTCTATATATTAAAATTATATCTATTGTAATGGACGGTCGATTTTTCTTTTTGCTCTAAACCTATTCCCATTTTCCATCACTTCTATATCCAAACTTCCTATATCCTTGCTTGTTGACTCAGGTTCATTCGTAAGCCTAATTAAACATTCCTGCCTACAAATTCATCCATCCCTTAAAAAAAATGTATCCAACTCAAGGGCATTGACTCCTCAGAAAATCCTATTCTTATTTAATATGGACTATTATATTATTATATTATTAGAATATTAATTTATAATGGACATTTTGAACTTAAGAATGCGTCAGCAAATTTCACTCGCATATTATAGGCATTCTTGATAATATAAATGACTGTCATATTATTAAACGACTATTATCAACCCTATATTCATATACTATCACTAGACATTATTGTATTATATTACATTTTGGTTGTATTTCTTATAAGTTCTGTATCAGAGGTTCAGTGAAATGAGTGAGTGAGAATGTGTTATTCATTTTAGAATTATTAATAATTTTATAAAGTTTAGTAAGCACAACAAAATTATCGCCAACAAACTGTTGTCCAGTTTGGCGATTTTTTATGTATAAGTTACCATTGTAAACATTTTTACGAATAAAAATATAAAAAAGCAATAATATATCTATAAACATACTATAAATATTTATAGAATCCGCTGTGAAACACTGTTCGGCTTGGTTTTTAATTGCCCGAAACACAACCATGTTTTTTTTTTTTTTAAGTATTCTTAATTCTTACAAAACAATAGAATGCCAAGAAGAGAAATGGATGGTTGGTGCTGACACATCCTCGAAATACAGAAAATATTGAAAATGTGAAGTAAAACGATAAACAGAAAAAATATCAAGTCAACACCAACTAATCACCACCGCTTTCAATTACTTGCATCATCGAACTTTATTACCTTAAAGGGAAAATTCCAAGAGCAATAATTACCTATTTCAGTGGAAGAAACGAACTATACATGTACGACGCTATCGCGCTTCGTATCGTATATTTACTTTTCGCTACGATGTTAATTCTCGTAGCGGCTGACGATTTCAATAAGCTGTCGTACGATCTAAGAGACGGCCCGAACCTTTTCAGATCTTACACCAAGAAGTACGGTAAGAACTACCGAGATCGCAATGAGTATCTCGATCACTACTACAATTTTCTGGCGACTTTGAAGAGAATAAACGAGATAAACTTGGAGAACGGTTCGAAGAAGGTCCGACCGAATCGGTTCGCGGATCTGACTGACGAGGACAGGTACCGGCTCCGACGACCCGGCAGGATCGACCCGGAACTGCGGCTGCAGATGAAGGATGATGAGCCCAAAGTCGACTCGCTTGTGTTACTTGACTAATCAAGGGTTATTTTTGGTTCCTACAATAATTACATTAAAATTGATTACAAACCAGAGTGCTTATTAAATATGTTTGTATAATATTATGTTAACATAAATGTTGTAAGTATTTAAATGTGAAAACAATTTATTTTATATTAGTGGTAATGATTGTATTTTTTAATAAAACCAAAATAGCATAACAAAGCGCTGATGCCCGGCCGCACATTATACGAATTTCTGATCAGAAAAATACGGACGCCAGCCCGATAGGTGTGCGGCGTGGCGGTCCCCACACCGCACACAGTTGACAGTATCCGAACTTTCTTCCCGGCGAGCCCGAGTTGATATCGGTTGCCTGGCAGCCTAGCTAGAATTGTCTGGGGTCAAAAGTAATAAAAAAATAGAATGGACGAAGACAATTATTTACCTTTAGTGTCTAAACACACTAGACCGAAAAAACGCGGCCGAGCTTCGGCATGATTACGCCAGCAATACGCTACGCATACAATATAACGCGACGTAATTTCGGCATAGTGTGTCATCAGTAACTTAAAATACATCGCACTACGCCTGCAATGTATTTTAATCATGCCGAACTTCTAATCAAATCAAAATCAAATGCAAAAATTAAGGACTATCCAGATATTTTTTTAAAATTTTACAGAATGTCGGTCATATCATTTAATGAACTCCTTGGAAGAATAAGTGAAAAAATAATAAAAAAGGACACTTCAGATCAGCAATTTCGTGTGAAGAAAAATTAGCGATTACTTTGAGGTAAGAGCCTGTTTTTTTTTCTAACAACTGTAGAATAGTGTTAACCTATCTATAGCGAATATAGAGAAACATTCGATAGCGCAAATAGTAGGTACTATCGAAATACTTTTCGCAAAATATTATACTTTTAAAACTACAATATACCTAATATTAAAGCACGCACAAGTTATGCGGACTCGTGAAAGTGAATATGAGCATGCCGTGCGCCTCCTGCTTGAAAGAGCACAATATGTAAGTAGCGCGCACTCTTGAAAGCGAACAGCAAAATCTGTTGCGTCTTCGCTATATGAAGGAACATGCACAAGTTTTTCGTATTTCGGAATCAAATAAAAGGAGATCTCGAAGTGAATACATTCGATATATGCGGTCTCAAGAAAATACAAATGAGAGAGCAACACGACTGCAAACCCTGAATGACTACGCTCACGTAACCAAAGATCAATCGAAAGCGAAAAAGCAAGAAGCATATTATAGAATATAGGTGATGCTGCGTATGAAATACACCAGCATCTACTTACTCCGTATCGAGACAATGGACATTTAACTGAAAGCCAAAAAAGATTTAACTATAAACATTCAGCTGCGCCAGTGACTGAGATGTATCGGGCTATTAAAAGAACGAATGAGGAGTTTATTACATTGTCTACCAATGACAAGAATATAATTAATGGCAGAGTACATAGTTGCATGCTGTGTAGGTAATAAATAATATTTGCATTTTACAATAATTACAATACCTGATGAAATTAATCTAGATAATAATGGAAATTATCTGCGTCAATTAAGGCGAACCGCAGGAGTTCTGAAAAGAGATATGATCATGGAATCCTTGCGAAATCCTTAAAAAGTAATGACGAATTCGGAAAACAATATTATAATGTAATAATTTGGAAAAAAAACATACAATGTTTGTGCCGCCTGCCACACTTGTCGCAGGCCCCACAAACTTTGGAGCAGTTGTAGATTTGAACGTCAATAATGGAGTGGAGTAATGACTTAGTTATCGAATTTCTTGAGCTACTTCAACAGAACCCTCAAAAATGTAATTAAGTATGTCATGAAAATGTAATAGACTCAAATAAAACTGATTGACGGCGTCCACAAAATCGTCGTCCAATCTGTCAGGCATCTTTGCAATAACTGTGCCGCAAAACATTTGGAAACATGTCTGGCAGACATATTATATTTTGTGATCCTATTTAGCATTATCGTTTTACGCAACGGGTTCTTACCAATGCCCCATTGGTGATATTTCTGCCCACAGTCGCACAGCCGACTATATTATCTATTGCAATTTCCAATAAAACAAATAACAAAACTATTAAACTTATCCTATATTGTACTAATAGGTATGTATTCTGTGCCTATATGCAAGCTAAGTACATAAAATTTCCTTGAACTCTAGAGGAAAGAAATGAAAATAAGAGAAGGTGAGTAATTATAGGTATGTTTATTACTTTTCTAATAAATCTCATTTTGCGAAAAGGATTGAATAAATAAAAAATATTCATTGTTTACAGATTTTTAATAAGTATCAAATGCCGGCAGTTTGGGGGTGCATCGATTGCACACATATTGCTATAATACGCCCCATCCAAAATGAGGATAGTTATTACTGCAGAAAGCAGTGTTATTCAATGAACGTCCAGTTGGTAATAAGTAGTTTTAATTATATTACACCCTTAGAGAAAATCAATAAATACAATTTTTATCATGTAAATAAGTCTGCTTTTATTACGTTGGATCATATGATGTATCATTAGTAATTTTGTAACATTTACATGTATGGTGGAAGACAGGTCCAGTGTATTACCATGTTGCTTTTCAACCTTTTTCTTTAGTAATAAACTAAACAAATTCAAAAGTGGTATACCGACCGTTATACAGAATTATATTGAATGCAAGCTTTATTTTTAAACAATTTTATAATCAAATGTTTATGTTACGTAAGTATAACAATTGCTTTAACAATGTACGAAAAAAGAGAAGCTAATATACATGGACCATAATTTAATCCACAAACTAAAGTCAGACATAACCATTAAAATAAATCAGAATGATAACAATTTCCGAATAAAATACTTTTTCTTCAGTCTTTGGGAATAATCATAAACATTTTTTCAGATATTATGTATCGCAGATATGCAGATAATAATCAGTGTAGATGCAAGTTTTGGTGGAGCCACCCATGACACCTTCATCTGGTCCATCCACCCCCTAAAAGAATACAATATGGAGCAAATGAGCATTAATGAAACAATATGGCTACTTGGTATGTTGTAATGTTTATTTTTTCGCTATGTACATTGTAAATGATAAATTACTAATACATAACTACAAATTATAATGACAATAATTAATAGTGGCAATATTTTGTTTGTTTAGGTACAGGTGATTCTGGGTACCCGTTAAGAAAATATATGATGTGATGACACCTGTTATAGCTAATGCCAGTTCAGGCACTGAGGAGTCTTACTACAACATTCACTGTGCATGGAAAAACGAGGAATATAATTATTGAGAGGACAATAATAAGCCTCCTTAAGGCCAGATTTAGGTGCCTACTAGTACACACTACACAGAGTACTACACTATTCTCCCCGTGCAGCAGCATCTATTGTGAATGCATACACAATTTTACACAACATTTGTAATAGTGCTAACATATTTTGTAATAGAGCTGCTCACGGGGGAAGAGATGGCACTTGAGTTGTCAAGACAAGTCCAGCAGGAAGACACTCATCAACTCTCACATCTTCCACCTCCAGCTCCAGCCTCAATTTAGAACTCAACGAAGGATTAATTTTAAGGAGATTCCTAATTGCTCGAAAGATATAAAATAAATCCCATAAATATTTTTAGTTGTATATGATTTAAAAAAGGAAATGTTATTTATTAATTATATTTTTTGACTCAACAGTCAACAATCATGTGCGCCGATGTTGGATGGCGAACGAATGGGGAGAGACCCAGACCTTGAGATGGAGCGCGGACTACTTCAACGGCGTCACCTTCCTCAAGAACTTCGAGTTCAATTACTTTGTGGATTCCATAGATATTATATCAGACAAGGCCATAATACCCAAACTATCTGAATGGATCCACGAATTTGACACCAAAACTTTTCGAACCATACACGGCAGGTTTCCGCAGTTTCCTCCCACGACCAAAAGCGTGGTCATGCACTTCCTTCAAACGGAGACGTTCAATTGCAAGGAGATCATCGATACTATAGAGCAGGGGGTTGTTCCTCTGGAATGGTCATGGTAGCAGTTCCTAAGGAGAGAGAGTTCAAGGAGGAAGATGCCCGCTGTTACGGCAATATGACTGTAACGATTTTATTGTTCCTACAAAATACAAATCATAATATTATGAATGAGGTTATATATGTAATTTTTTCTATACTGGCTGAGACGCCAAAACTGTTTTTGTTTTTTTTTTCACGTTGACATTTTGCTTCTGATTCTCTTCTGCTACGAGTTACGAATAGACGAATTTCGGAAAACTTAAATAATTTCTCCACTTTTGCAGTTTATAAATAATAATTAATAAATAATTACTATCCCCACTTGGGTAAGTGTTGCGTTCACTTTATAAACCACTTACATTTTTACTTTAAGTTTTATTTTAAGTTTACTTTATAAACCACTTACATTTTTACTCAATTTCATAAATATGACCATTCTTGGTAATGTAACTAAATGGGTATAGAAAGTTCTTGTAAATATTTATTTCGTTGTGTATCAGAAATAAGTCTTTTTTTTACATTAATTAATAACGTCTTGTAAGATACTGTAATTTTCATCTTTATAATAATTATTCATCCTCAATTTTGTTATGATGATAATTATTTATTTTTCTGTATTTTCTGTTTATTTTGTGTTCTTTGACTGCCTCACCAATGATTACTAGCATGCAATAACTATACTTTACAATCTTGTCTGGCTGGTAGTT
Source organism: Polyommatus iphigenia (assembly GCA_963422495.1). Classification (NCBI taxonomy): domain Eukaryota; kingdom Metazoa; phylum Arthropoda; class Insecta; order Lepidoptera; family Lycaenidae; genus Polyommatus; species Polyommatus iphigenia. The sequence continues at coordinate 14,471,882 of OY730190.1, read as the reverse complement.
TTAAAGATTTGATGTCGCAGTCAAAGTAAGAATCTGGGCAGTTATGAAAATGTCTGAATGCTGATTCAAGGGATCACTGCGACGGGCATCACCGCGACGGGCATCACCGCTACGAGTGAATTTCTACATATTCATCTCTCCGGGCTCTGCGGTCGTTGCGAGAGCTACCTGCCTGCCTGCGTCCTTCCTACATCCTACCCGAATTCTTTCTGCCTGCGTCCTACCTTTCTGTAACTAAACCATCTACAACCTACCTTCTGGGACTCCTCCACCTGCACTCCAGTCTCCAGGAAAGTAAAGTACCATTGGTACAACAAGGTACATTTTTTGTGAACGACCGATCCATGCCTCCTAAATTCTAATTTTAATTTTTAATCTATATTGTAATATATTTTTAAGTTACTCACTACTACTTTTATTTAACACCTACTACAAGTGTTACATGACCCCAGAAATTGGAGCTTATCAGGTGGCCACTGAGAAAAACATAGCGGACACCCTGTTCCGGTACATCAAACACCAATCGATGACCCTCTCAGAGGAACAACTCCTTAAGACACTGAACCGAATGAGCAGCCCAGGGGATAACCATGAATATGCCAACATAATAATAGATTTCTCATCTTGGTGCACCCACTTCAGGGCAGAGTTGCTCATGCAGCTCTTTCATAGTATCGATGACCTCTTTGGTCTTGTGGTGCCTTCGGTTTGACGCACGTGTTCCCTTTGATCTCGCACCTCCTATTTCAAGATCGTTAATGTCCACCTAGTCAGGGGCCTGACGGGCTTCCCGCAGAAGGCCCACGATGTGTACTCTCCCCGGAGGCGTGGCTAGAGGGGTTACGACAAAAAGGATGGACACTAGCCACAATTCTTATCATCCTGATTGTGGCCCACCAGTGTAACACAACAGCATCCCTTCTGGGACAGGGTGACAATCAAGTCATTTTGTTGAGAATTCCCTCGAGGTTCCTAAGAGAGAGAGGGAGGACCTCGAGCGAATACACCAAGCAATTTTGACCCTCCTTGAGCAGACATGCCAACAGGCGGGCATATTGATAAATGTACAAGAGTCCTGGCGCTCTCGAAGCGCCTTTTGGAGTACGGATGCAGGTATTACCTGGACGGAGTGCAGGTTAGCGGTTCCCTTAAGAAGGCATCAAGGCTGACGAGTGAGGCCAACCAGACTGTGCCCACCTTAACTCGCTGATAGCCGGCCTGTACTCAAGCGGGATATCGATAGCTGGAGATGATACCTCTCCTATCCCTGCCTTTCTACTAACATCGATTTGTGTCTGCATTAACCTTGCTGAGAGAGTTTCCGGAGTTTAGAGGGCAACCGGACGAGTGGATTGGCGTGCTACTCCTTATGAACAGATCCATCGGAGGTTACCCCACTGTACTATTCCCACAGTTCGCACTGAGGGCTACTCAAGATACCCTGAGCCTAGACCTGAGTGTGCAACGTCATCTTCTCACAACACCCCGATTTTGTCCCTATTTATCTGCACTGTTGGACATCACCCGGCCCCTCCAAGTCGATCATCTACAGCTGATAAAGGACCCGAGTAGCATTCCCCTAAAAAAACGCAGCCAGAGAATCTCTTCCGCCGAAAGCTTAAGGAGGGGCTGCCGTCTATCATAAAGAATGACACCATCTCCAAGGTTTTTAGTTTAGATGCCGACCTGGAAGAAGAAAGGCTCAAGAATGACCTCATGTCCATTCGCCAGGTAAACACGATCATCATTAATTTAATCCACAAGCTAAAGTCAGACATAACCATTAAAATAAATCAGAATGATAACAATTTCAGAATAATATACTTTTTCTTAAGTCTTTGGGAATAGTCAGAAACATTTTTTCAGATATTATGTAACGCAGATGTGCAGATAATCAGTGTAGATGCAAGTTTTGGTGGAGCCACAAATGACACCTTCATCTGGTCCATCCACCCCTTAAAAGAATACAATACGGAGAAAATTAGCATTAATGAAGCAATATGGCTACTTGGTATGTTGTAATACTTATTTTTTTCGCTATGTACATTGTACATGATAAATTACTAGTAATGCATAACTACAAATTATATGACAATAATTAATAATGACAATTTTTTGTTTGTTTAGGTACAGGTGGTTCTAGGTACCCGTTAAGAAAATATATGATGTGATGACACCTGTTATATAGCTAATGCCAGTTCAGGCACTGAGGAGTCTTACTACAACACTGTGCATGGAAAAACGAAAAATATAATTGAGAGGACAATAATAAGCCTCCTAAAGGCCAGATTTAGGTGCCTACTAGTACACACTACACAGAGTACTACACTATTTTCGGGGAAAAGCAGCATCTATTGTAAATGAATGCACAATTCTACACAACATTTGTAATAGTGCTAACATTTGTAATAGAGCTGCTCACGGGGGAAGAGATGGCACTTGAGTTGTCAAGACAAGTCCAGCAGGAAGACACTCATCAACTGTCACAATATTCCACCTCCAGCCCCGGCCTCAATTTAGAGCTCAACGTAGGATTAATTGTAAGGAGATCCCTAATTGCTCGAAAGACAAATCCCATTTGCTAAAAAATAAATCCCATAAATATTTTATTTCTATATGATGTACAAAAAGAAATGTTATTTATTAATTATATTTAATGACTCAACAGTCAACACCGGGTTTCCTGCAGTGATTGTAAACATGTTAAAAAAAAAAACTAAGACAAGTCGAAGCATCATAAAGTTTCCGCCATCTGTTAAAAAATTTGCATTTGAATTTATTCTTCCCCTGCTGCTTGTATATACATATTACGATTCCAGTTACTTTCATGTCTACCACATCTTTCAGCTATATCTAAGTGGTACCAAGTCATCGACGGCAAGCTTGTTTTCACAGAAGAAGCTTCTAAAGCATTAAAAGTAAAGTACGGTAATAGTAACAAAAACCTTGCATATCTTGTTGTAGATGAAATGGCCTTATGGCAATATTATTATTATTATTATTAGCCGCCTGTGTCCCACTGCTGGGCAAAGGCCTCCCCTCTTTCCTTCCACACGTCTCTATCCCTCACGGTATCTTATGGCAATAAAAGATTTTTAATGGTATAGATCAGCCTTTCCCAAAAGTCGGCGATAACGCCTCCTTGTGGGCGCTGTAGACCTAAAGGACGGCGGTAAAAGACCCAGAAAAGAATGGGGGCGTTGTATAGAGGCGGGGAGCTGATTTTTAAATTCATTTAGATAGGAGGCCTCTTAGACACCAACCAGTGTTGCCACCTTAGCTCTTTTAGAGCTAGATCTAGCACTTTTTGCTGTAGTCGAGCTCGTTTTTTGATGATTTAGCCCCAAAAGAGAAATCTAGCTCTTTTCGCTATGTGATACGAAATTTCGCTCCGTGCTTACCGAGTTATGAAACAATGCGCGCCATGTAGCATAGATTTCGTCACTCATAATAATTATTCATTAGGTAAATTATTCGTTTTGTTCTAGTAAAAGGTGGAAAAACGCCATGATGGCAACCTCTAATGCTAAAGAAGATGTAAATGATAACAAGACAGCCTTTGTCAAGGCTAAGCCCAAGTCCAAGCCATTCAACCCCAGGAAGCCGCCAAGAACACCTGCGCGCTTAGATGGAACCGTACCGAAACCCCAACACATATCCAAGAATACAACTACATTAACTAATGATCCGTTGTGGGAGGATGCTTTCATTATTGACGGTGAAAATGGATTGGTCTGTGAAGAGGCGTCCAAAAATTTTAACATCGACGCCGCTGGATACATCGATTTAGTGGAGGAGGAATATCGAGCGATATCCGATTGTGACAAGGCGTATGCTAAAAGCGTGTCGCCCGGGGCCCATGCATATTATCACACTATTGCGTTGTGGTATAAGGTCGCGCTTCAAGCGCAGAAACATGGAACAGCCTCTTTCGACCAAGAAAAATTGGTTCAATTTGTCGCAGGGTATGGCTCAGCGACGGTAGCAGCGGGAGCAGCTGCGTATTTATCTGGTTTAGGTGATTATGTTGACGCTACAGGTGTTAAACATACTCTGAGAGCACCTGTGCCTAATAACAACGGTCACTTCGGCCAAGCAACAGCAGCGACGCACGGAATTTATGAGACAGTTCCTGCCCCAGCTATCGCTCTCCAGCGTGTGCTGGAAGAGGTCGCCGTACGGATTGACGCCGACGATGTGTGGGATTTGCCTGAGATTAGGCCCCATGTACCCGTTAATGATGACGCCGAGCCCATAGCTCGAGCAAGAACGGCCGGGTATCGAAGGAGTTGAAGAAGAAGCCTCGGAGGATGAAGAAGAAGAGGAGGGGGTGAGGCCCCATCAACTACCGACTGCGAACCTACTAGGCTGGAGGCCAGTTAAGAGACCCTTGAAGGGTCAAGTTTACGAGTTAGAAGGAGTTTTCGAGGGAGTGAGACAGATCGGAGAATTAGATCTTGTCAACAGGACTTTCTGTGTTCACAGAGGTCTTTTCGAACTTTTGTTGATTGAAGATTGCGTTCTCGGACAGCACTTCCAATTAGAATAGCCAATGCAGCCAAGATTATGGCATACCGGACTTTACGCCCCTCGATCCTCATTGAGACTGAAGAAGAGGATATCGAGACACATCCGTGGGCCTGTTACCACTTTGATCGTTATCGTAACACTGTTTCTCTACTGGGGAATCCCCCAATTCTCTATCTTAGTATAAACCGAGTAATTTAGAATGTAATCACAACTTGTTCATCGTAATATTATTTTATTAGTTTTGTTCTAGTAACCCTACTGTTTCTCTACTGGGGAATCCCCCAATTCTCTATCTTAGTATAAACCGAGTAATTTAGAATGTAATTACAACTTGTTCATCGTAATATTATTTTATTAGTTTTGTTCTAGTAACCCTACTGTTTCTCTACTGGGGAATCCCCCAATTCTCTATCTTAGTATAAACCGAGTAATTTAGAATGTAATCACAACTTGTTCATCGTAATATTATTTTAGTGTTTGTATTTTTCGCAGTGTTATAATATTGACCAGAGATCGACTAGCGAGCGAACATTTCTTTCATTCGTTTCCGTAAATTGTTGAAAAAAGTAGAGTGAAGTGAACACTGTCTTGTCTTCAGTATTATTGTTCATGTGCGTGCATACCATGAAGGCAAAAATGCAGTGCCTACCTAATGCATGACTTGCCATACACATATATTTTAATTTTACTTTCGTACGTTTTAGATGACTCATGACGTTAATTATTAAATATTAATAGTAAAAAATATAATAGAAAAAATGAACGCATTTAAAACGCCTACATTTATAAAATAGCAACAATCAATTTGCGAGAAATTAAACATTAAGTTAGGTACACGCGCGAACCGCATGACTCAAGGTCAAGGCAAGCAGATCTCGTGCGGCAGGCTCTGGGGTCATGTGTGCGTAAAGATTTTTGTGTCCGTGAACAGTTCGCACACGCACACAGACGTACGACGTTGTATGGTAAATTTTGGTATATTTCCATGGAAACATCGATGAAATAAACTCTCATTGTAGTTCCAACGGGTGACAACAGATGGCGTTTTTTTATTTCTTCATAACAACGTAATTATACTAATAGTTTAGAAAACATAGTTTTTAATTTATATCCACACTATTATTATAATTTATGCGAAAATATATCTTTCTGTCCGTTTGTCTGTCTGTTTTGCTTTCACACCAAAATTACTGAACCGATATCGCTGCATTACCAGTGTCAAAATCTTATGCACGCCGCTGTTATTGTTACAGAAAGTGTGCGAAAAGTTAGGAAAAATGGACCTACCAATACCTAAAAATCTACAAACAACATTATAAAAAGAGTGGGAAATTGAATTGAGTGGATTAAACCAGTGCCAGGAAACTCGTCGAAAGCTCTATGTTTATATTGCAAAATTGAGTTATGTGCGAAGTTATTCGATATCCAACGACACAAAGAAACAAAAAAGCATAAAGGAAATTCAGCTCCGTTCTCATCATCCTCACAAGCAAAAATAGTTGTAAATAAAGAAGATACCGCAAGCTTATGTGCTAGTAAGTCTGAAACTTAGCTTATATATTCCAGAACATTGCTCAATTAACAGTGTTGACCACCTTATGGATCTATGCAAACAGATTTTTAGCTGTGACTGTGTCAAAGGAGGAGCAAAGGAAATGAAGATGCATCGTACTAAATGTACCCATGTTATAACCGAAATTCTAAGTCCATATTTTAAAGATATGTTGATAAAAGATATTGGCACAAGTCCTTACAGCCTTATTCTTGATGAATCCACGAATTGTCTGTTACAAAACAGTTGGGAGTAGTTATAAAATATCTAAGCGAAGAATGCGGGGAAATAGTCTCAACATTTCTAGGTCTTCAACAGTTATCTTCCGCAAATGCTAGATGTATAGTTAATGCCCTAATCAGTCTTATTCATGAGCTAAATTTAAATATTAAAAAACTGATGGGAATAGGAACCGATAATGCTTCTGATTTGATCGGGATAAACAATGAAGTGTTTAAGATTCTCAAAGAAGAATACTATCTTCCCTATTTGGTTTTGAATAGATGCGTATGCCACTCTATACAACTAGCAGTTTCACACGCTTCCCAAGAGACTATACCAAGAAACATTGAGTATTTAATAAGAGAGACCTACAATTGGTTTTGTCTATCCCCATCAAGACAAGATGCATACAAAGAACTTTATGCAACAATTAATGTTTATGAAAAGCCGCTAAAATTTTAAAAATGTGTGCTACTCGTTGGATCTCTTTTGAACCAGCAGTAGCGCGCATTCTTGCTCAATGGGATGAACTTAAACTACACTTTGAATTTACACAGACGACGGAAAATTATTATTCATCTATAATTCTTTATCAAATGTTTCAAGACCAGAAGAATAAATTATACTTGATTTACTTAAAATTAGTTCTTAGCGAAGTCCAACAAACATTAAAAATATTTGAAGGCAAGGGCACAGATCCGGTATTTTTACTAAATTCGCTAAAAAGGCTTATTGAAAGTTTGTGTCATAAAATTATCAATCCGAATTCCAGAGTAGATTACTGTGTTGAAAGAGTAAACGATTACGTTGACCCAAACCCATATATGGGATATGAACACTGGAAAACGCAGTAAAAAAAGCGCTGAAACAAAGATGCATTGATTTTACGTTGAAATTAATAAGCGAATTACAGCAGCGCCTACCAGATCATTTCAAAAACTTGGAGACAATGACTGCTCTTTCTGTTAAAGAGACTCTTCAACGAAACAAAAATATACTAATCATCATTCGCCTTGCAGAAGCATTTTGTCTGAAACCTGAAGATATCGATAAAGCCTTAGAACAATATAGAAATATTGGAGAACACGATTGGGAGAACAAGGACGACACCATCAAATTTTAGTGCGAAGTTCTCAAATTTAAGGATGCTGCAGGAAACAGCTTGTATCAAGAGCTTGGAAATTTGGCGAAAATTATTTTGTCATTACCCCATTCGAACGCGGATGTCGAAAGCGTTTTTAGTTCTATGAACCTAATTAAAACTAAAACCAGGAACAAAATGGGGGTAAAAACAATGATATCCATACTACATATACGATGGGGCTTAAAACGACTAAAAGAGTCTTGCTGTTCACACAAGGTGCCATCTGAAATAATAAAAAAAAACCGGCCAAGTGCGAGGTGGACTCGCCCATGAAGGGTTCCGCAGCAGCAATAAGGTTTATTTCTATGAAATTAAAAGGTTTTTGATTTATTTTCATATTTCAGTTGATTTAATGAAAGTTAAGTTAAGGTTTACCATTTATGACGTATAAAAAAACTACTTACTAGATCTCGTCCAAACCAATTTTCGTTAGTAGTTTTATAGTAAAGTACATCATATATTTTTTTTAGAATTATTTTAGAAGTAAGAGGGGGGGGGGGGGGTACACACATTTTACCACTTTGGAAGAGTCTCTCTCGCAAACTATTCAGGTTAGAAAAAAATGATATTAAAAACCTCAATATGATTTTTGAAGACCTATCCATAGATACCCCACACGCATAGGTTAGATGAAAAAAAATTTTTTTTGTTTTAGTTGTACCTATGGGGACCCCCAAAATTTTTAATATTTTTTCCATTTTTGTATCAAAATCCTAATGCGGTTCACAGACTACATCTACTTACCAAGTTTCAATAGTATAGCTCTTATAGTTTCGGAGAAAAGTGGCTGTGACATACGGACGGACAGACAGACAGACAGACATGACGAATCTATAAGGGTTCCGTTTTTTGCCATTTGGCTACGGAACCCTAAAAACTGCAGGAGTAATTTGAAATATACGTTCAAATTGGCAAAAAACGCAGACGTCAATCAGCCTTCAACTTCTGCTGCCTCAGCAGCCACGATTTTGGAAGATTCCAATGAAGACTCCGATTCCGATTTAAAAAAAATCAATAATTCAGTTTTAATTATCTATTGCATTTTCTGAAATTAATACATATTATCAAATAAACGAATAAAAAACTTTGTTGCATTATGGCCCATAATTTCTTATGGCCCGAAACATTATGCAAATACAACTGCAAGCACAGAATACTAACACAGTTTCCGCCACTGAATTTTTTTTAGATCCACTTTTGATAGCAAAAATTGCTAAATCTAGCTCTTTCTAGCTTGTCGAGTTGCTCTTTTTCAAAAACCAAGGTGGCAACACTGACACCAATTGCATAAGCTCTCGCTTATTAACTACAACTTGTGAACCTTCAACAACAGTGAGATTGCTCTAACTCGGTTCGATATAATATTTTCTCTTCGAGTAGTTCATATAGATTTGACAACAAACGAGGAAATGAAAATCAAGTTCAAAAATGGTTACCAATAACTTTTGACTACACAAACCGATCCCGCAATTGTAGCCTGGATTGTGGTCAATCGTTCAACGATTCTTGATAGCATTCCTATCGTCATCTTTGTATAAACGTGGATTTAGTGCATTAACAACACTGCTTACTAAAAGGAGAAATCGTTTGCATGTTACCGAACGTGGCTTGAACTTGCGACTGTTCTTGAGTAAATCGAAACCTGATATCAACAAACTTATTAATCAGCATCAGATTCATCCTTCACCATTAGTTTTTATATAAGAATCAATTATATTTGTTTTATTTTGAATAAAATATACTGTTTGAATATTATAAAGTTTCGTTTCAATATACAAATCATTCTCATTGGCAAGTGTAGCCTGCTAGAGTTAACTTGAGACCTGAGCGCCGTTGTGTATATTTAGTACTGCGCTCAGGTTTCATGTTAACTCTTGTGGATTTTATAGACCTGCGGGACTAGCTTGTTTTGAGGTGTTAAGTTTAAAAAATTCTAAAGTTTCTGAATTTTTGCACACGGATGGAAAATAACCTAATAAGACATCATCTTGTTAGGTTATTTTTAAATTTTGTGTCATTTCTGATAATAGGTTTTTGAGAAAATCAAAATTTAGTAGTCGATTTTTTAAAATTTGTATAAAACTAGCTAGCAAAAACTTAACTTAAAAATAATAATAGCATCATATCTAGATTAGTCTGCGGATTGTAGGTACCTAATTTGAACCATTTTAGCCCATTGGAACCCGAAATATTGCCAGTTATTTGAAACACTATCTAAAAAAAATTAGAGTTTCTGAAATCACAATAATTTTGCTCAGGTCTATCAAATAAAGCCATAGAATAATTTTGTGTCAGATTCATCCACGATATTTCGAGATTTTAATAATTTTTATTTTTGCAAGCTCCAAACACTACGAAAAAGATATTTTTAATTAAAGGCGTTTACATAATATTCAACATCTTAAAGAAGTAAGAAATTTATATTTTCATTTTGAGTCCTTTTCACCAATTGCTTTAAAAATTAGATACAAAAATATGAACAGTATGAAAGAACCGGGTGATCGCAGTGTGAGATAGAACTTTGCGCATTCTGTCCTACCGTTTTTAGGGTTCCGTAACCAGAGGGTAAAACGGGACCCTATTACTGGGACTTCGATGTCTGTCCGTCTGTATGTCTGTCTTCAGGCTGTCTGAGATACAGCCTTTAGATAGACATACAGACCCGCTATGGATTCTGATTTTTTAAAATTGTGTATTATCCATTTCGCAAAAGCAAAATAATAATGTTTAATCCGCGCGCTACGCTGATAGTGATAATGATAGTTTTCACCCGCACACTTCACACCTCGCACTCGCCCAACGCATTAAAAAATATAAAAATTTTTCAATTTTGTAATAACTCTCGTAATCCCCGTCTCGCGTCGAACATAGTATACCGCAAAAAAATAGATAAAATTAGGCAAAGTTAGAGTCAAATTGTAGGTACATATCTGTACCTGTCTGCTGATATCATTTTTTTCTTGCGTATGCGTATGCGTGGCAAACGAATGCGCTTTGAAACAATCAGAATTGGTTTGAAACAAATTTTGCAGATAAGGTGGCTGAACTATGTGCTATTGAAATAAGCTACTCTTGCTACTTTCTAGCAGCTTTTCTCACGTAAATTTCGTTGCATACCATAGAACGCCTCACATTTTGTAATAAAAATAGCCTATTTGTTAATGGAATACTTTAATTAGATGTACTGTACGAATCAAATTATCTCAATCTAATCGGCAGTTTTTGTGTACAAAAGCAATATGAATTTTGAATATAATACAATCTTGAAAAAATTATACCTATACGTGGTCGGTGGTACGAGCACACGAGTATGATAAAGTTCGTCCCTAGGGTTGTTACCTACAAATTAAATAATACTATTAAGTACAAATAATATTAAGTATAAGACCTATGTTTTTTCACGATTGCAATATTTTAGCATTAAGAATAAAACATGTTTTGATAATATATTTTATTACACACCCTAACTAGGAAACGCAAAAATTTCATCAACAATACTCATGTGCCCCTACTCCCTAGCGGCGAATTTAGAATATCTTGTCTAAAGGCTTCTACAGGCTTGCGCGAACCCGGTCCAGAGTGAAGTTGGTTTTCACAAGTTTGACATGTGCCGATCGTGTTCAGGTTGTACAAATTTGACATGTTCAACGGTTCGTCGTCCAGCTACAGTTCGACAAGGCTTTAAATGAACGTGGCGAGAAAAGAAACTAATGCTTCTACCATACAATTTTTTTTATTTTTGACATGTGTTTGACGGTTCTCCTTTACCAGCAGCGCCTCGTCCTCATCAATTAAAGCCTTGGAGCACTACACACTTACAGATCCCTGACGCGAAGGAACACTGTCCGTCAAACCAAAATAATATTATGTCAAACCGGAATGACATATTTTGTAAAATAATTGTTTTCGGAGTTTAAATTCTATGGGATTGCAATAGTTCTAAATGCCAAAAAGCATCCTTTTCATTGAGTGTTACCAGTTTTGAAAGAAATATTTTCACCACACTGTATTTGCATAGCTCTGGCCGGATACAAAAAGGATTTTTATGTCAATTAATTTGTATTTTTTTTGACAATTTGTTGTATCTAGATGTGGTTTTATTTATCGACGAAAATATCCTTAGTTTGCAATCAAAATTTTGGTCGCATTAGAGCCGGATCGGAAATATCAATATGATGCCACTAGGAACTATTCAAGAAGAATTAAAAGCACAGCTTTTAAAACTAAAAATAGATTCAGAAAAATGTCCAAGGAAAAAAAACAGCTGCCAGCCAGTGGAGTCACCAGTCCCATGTCCTCCATAAAGTGACCATGTATGAAGTGCCAGGGGTAGTTATTGGGAGGAACAAAGCGTGTCAATTCCACCAACGTGTCTGGGTTCCACATTCAGTTTACTGTTTTTAATTTTAATAATAATTGAAAACAGAGTAAACAGGCGCTGTGTTTCGCCGAAAGACCGGAGGCCCAATCCCCTACAGGCTAAAACCCTAGAGGGAATAGGGTTGTAGGTTAGGGGAGGGACCCCTAACCTCTTAAAAGGCCGGTAACACACCTGCAGCGCTTCTGATGTTGCGAGTGCCAATGGGCGACGAAACTTGCTTTTCATCAGATGACCCGTTTGCTCGTTCGCCTCCTTATTTTATAAAAAAAAGATCTGTCAAAACCATACAAATTTATAAGTAAGCATCTACGCATCGCGTTGCGGTCTAATTTAAGCTGCGCGTCCACTGGTTTGGAATCGGAGCGTACGCAGTTACGCACTACGATTTGTTACTTAGTATTGATTTATATGGTACTGCGTCCACTGGATACTGACCGGTATTTATGACGAAGACGTCTTCCGCAGAGAACGCGTCAGTCGGATTCCGAAGGTTTCAAGTTCTGACGTATTTGCCATGGCGCGACGGCTATACATAGATACTTATTCACGATGAATGACGATATTTTAATTACTTTTGTAGAAAAATATGAAGAACTTTATAATCTAAAACTTCAACATCATCATAACCAACTGCGGAGAGACAATATTTGGGATGAAATTGGGAAATAATGAATTTCGTTTTCTCTTGTTTTTCTTTTCCTCTTCTGATAAAATACAGCAAGTTACAACAATATCCTCACCACTATCCTCTATAAGGGCTCCATTCCACCGCGGCGCACAGAGAGACTACGCACGTGCGTCAAGCTTCGCTTTGTAAGAAAATATATGTGACTGTGTCCACTGCAACCCACGGACACGCTACGCACGAATTGACTCAAGTCAAAGAAATAAATCCGTGCACGTCCACGCGTACGCGTGGCCGCGCCACAACGTGCGCCGCGGTGGAATGGAGCCTTAATGCAAATGCACGTTAACAGGCTATGATGGACTAAAAATAACTAAATTGCCCATGATGAATCCGAATGCAGTGGACGCACCCCATCGGCATTTCGTAAATGACGAAATGCCGATGCGTACGCTCCGATCCAGTGGACGCGCAGCTTTAACCGTAAAACTTAAAAGGTAAATTGCGATTTGCGGCTTTTGATTTATGACGTATTAAAAAAAAAAGACGGGTTGCACTCCGGGAGTGCCGGCAGAAGTGAAAACTTGATTATTAACGTTGTGCATTTTTTTAACCCATTTTTTATGAAAATCGATTATTAAAAAATCGATTTTTACAATTAATCGAAACCGTTACAATTCGAGTTTGAGTTCGAGTTTTCGAGTTTTCGAGTTCGAGTTCGACACAAAACACTACTCTCCAACCGTCTTACGGTTTTTCTATGGTTTTTCGATCAACACGAAAATCTGACGCGAGTTTCACAGTTTTTACCCATCCCACAAAAGTGCTCAACGCCGCTAAAGAAGTTTTCACTTCAAAAATACTTATCTTTATCCAAACGCCTGATGACAATCCTACTTGCAAACAAAATTTTGAAATGTGGTTTGCATAGAGCTTTTAATTGTAAATATGTAAACTCTAAAAACTTTAATTACTTTTTGTAGCTTTTACGGAATGTTGAAAGCAAAAATATAAATTTCTTCAAAACCCGTGGATAAAAATGACACAAAACTTTAGCAGTAGCAGACATCAACAAACTAAACCATATTATACCGTTTTTACAAACTCTAATAGTTTTTCGACGAAATTTGGCGACGTTTCTAATATTTGCTAATTACTAGGAAACCCGTGGATGAATCTGACACAAAACGTGTCTGCACATCAGTTACTGCCCTAGCAATATCCCAAAAGCTAAATTTTAAACTTTAATATTTTTTTCGGCCTGTAGGGACCAAAAATCTAAATCCCTAAATATCTCTGGAAGCTGTCGTCCAAAATGACACAAAATAATTTTTTAGGTTTACCTAGTGGTCCCAAAACTATACGCAAAAAATTAGAAACTTTAAAATTTTTGAAACCAAAAAATCTAGTCCTATCGGTCTATTAGTAAAGAGCTCGTTTAGAATTAATGTTTAATCTCCACTAATATAGCCTACAATAATAAATTCATTTAATTTGAAGTTATAGTTGTTTTTAAGAAGGTGAAAAATAGGGACGAAAAAAAAATATTTTTGAAGTGGGCAGTAGATTGGGTGGTGTTACTCATGGCTCTGATGCAATACAATGGATTGAAACCGCCACTCAGGCTTACGTTATTTTACTAGTTTATGTTGGTTTCACATAATGATTCTTTTAAGTTACCGTTGGGATACTTTTTGGTAAATGGTTTTTTAGCCGAGCAACGATGCAATGTAATATCAATGTGTTTTGAGAAATGTTATGAATTAGGTGCTGAGATAGTAAGTTTAACATTTGATGGATATCTATTGTCCGTCTAATATATAATATCAGTGCAGCAAAATCATTAGGGTTCATGTTTGATGACACTGATAACTTACGATCTTATTTCCTGCATCCGGTAACGAAAGGACAAGTTGTAGTGATCTTAGATCCATACCAATGGTATGAAGCAAGTAAGAAATACAATGGAGAACAAAAAAGTTTTTATTGACAGAGAAGAAGTATTTAACGTGTTATGAATAAATAATCATCGTTTTTATATATTTTATAGTAGGGTTGTCAGCTCGATTTTCCCCTTTCCTTATTTTTATAAAATTATTGTATAAAGTAACAAAAAACCAATAATTTTATGAATTACAGAAAACAATTCATTATCTAGCATCTTCACATGCTTCAAAACCATTAAAATCAGGGAATATCATGATTGTAAAAAAAACGATTTATGTTAGATGACTGGGTTTGTAGCTTCCTGTTGAATTTCATAAATTTTTGTTTTACTTTTAAGGTTTCCATCAGATCCCGTCCCGTTCCATCAGATCGTTTTTTGCAGATTAGTACATTATTGCCGGAAAATATTGCACTTGAACAATTAGTGACTTCCAGAAAAAGGACAACTAATGTATTAAGTACAAAATGTGACAAATTTGCAATAAAAAAACCGTGTTTGGTAAGCATGAAAATTTTTAAGTGTTTAATTTCATAAGTACTTATATATTTTGAGTATATTTTTTTGTAACTAGAAGTAGATAAGAAATTCAAATAAATTACTTAAAAATTAAAACCAGTCAAGATTGTATTGGGTCACGAACAGAACAGTTGGTATTATTATGTGAATTTATGCCGAATTATGACTTTAAATAAGCCCCATAGTCTTTGAGCAAAACCGCGGACAGACGGGACGAACAGACAGGCAAATTATAAGGGTTCCTTATTGACTAAGGAACCCTAAAAATTATGCATGATGTCTAAAATTTATTAAACATACTGTAGAAGTAAAAATTTAGTTACAACCTTTATATCCGTAAGGGTCGCTCGGCTGGTGATCTCTTGGCGTACCTGACTCATCGTTGGGCTCAGGCAATTGAGTCGAAGGGAGAGGCATTGGCTGTTAGTTTGGACATTGCGAAGGCCTTTGATCGGGTTTGGCATAAAGCGCTGCTATCGAAGCTTCCATCATACGGGCTGCCCGAGAAATTATGTAAGTGGGTCACTGGTTTCTTAGCAGACAGAAGCACAAAGGTCGTAGTTGACGGCGAATGCTCGGAAACTCAAGTCTGTCAATGCTGGTGTCCCTCAGGGCTGTGTGCTATCGCCTACTCTATTCATACTGCATATCAATGACATGTTGCAGACCAGCGGCATTCATTGCTATGCGGATGATAGTACAGGTGATGCTGTATATACCGGCTCCCCCAATATTTCTCGGCAAAATGTCACTGAGAGTCGAAACGAACTTGTGTCTAAGGTGGAGAATTCATTGGAGAAGGTCTCCGAATGGGGTAGACGTAACTTGGTCCAATTCAACCCCGTCAAGACACAAGTCTGTTCACCACTAAAAAGTCACCAATGGTCGTATATCCTCGTTTCGAGGGCACATCTTTAACCATCTCCCCTAGCACTCAATGCTATACTTGGCGTCAACATATCGAGCGAAGTCCAGTTCCGATATCATCTAGAGGGTAAGGCCAAATTAGCCTCGAAGAAGCTTGGTGCTTGGAAGCTCTTAACAGAGCGAGACAGTACTTCAGTCCGGACCAACGCCTACAACTCTACAAGGCGCAGGTTCGGCCTCATATGGAATATTGTTCTCATCTCTGGGCAGGGGCGCCAAAATACCAACTGCTCCCTCTGGATCGTATCCAACGAAGGGCCGCTCGAATTGTTGACTGCCATAGTGTTTCAAACAGCTTGAACCCCTTGGAATTACGCCGAGATGTAGCTTCACTCTGCATCCTCTATCGGTTGTATCACGGGGAGTGCTCTGAGGAATTGTTCGGAATCATACCACCTGCAACTTTTCGCCATCGTCCCACGCGAAAAACATACCATCCTCATCACCTTGATGAGTGGCAGTCTTCCACAGTGCGTTTTTCGCGTAACTTTCTTCCGCGCACTGTAAAACTCTGGAACGAACTGTCACCAGCAGTATTTCCGGACCTATACGACCTGCAAACCTTCAAGAAAAGAGCGTATTCCCTCTTTAAAGGCCGGCAACGCACCTGCAGCTCTTCTGATGTTGCGAGTGTCCATGGGCGACGGTAGTTGCTTACCATCAGGTGACCCGTTTGCTCGTTTGCCCCCTTATTTAATAAAAAAAAATGTTTTAGGATGTTATTGATACACCGGCATCAGATCATCAAAAACCATCAACTTCAACAGCATTGCTACATTAATTGGAAAACAAACGCCCCACAAAGCTACTACAAAACGAAGAGAAGAAAAAATCCGCAAATAGACTAAAAAAGTTGCGTGCTGCGCGTGATTCAAGACGAAGGCTGTTGAAAAAGACAGCTGTAAGGTGCATTGGGGTAACTTCGGAAGAAAAAAAAATATGGGGATATTCCGAAAATGGCAAATAATTACCAAACAGAAAGTAATTTTGTGCTCTGGCCACATTTACCGAGACGCCAATTTAATCGCCTCCCTCGCTTCCTTTCCCTCGAGCCGTCAGCCGGGAGTGCGTGTGCGCTAAGTTCATTTTTTCGCGCCAAGTGCAATTTTATGATTTTTTGGGATTATCGAAATTACCCCGTATTGTTTTACACAGAAAGTAGGTAAGTTACGTAATGTTTTGTTTGTTTTAAAGAAGCTTTGACGTTTTTTGCTTTCTTAAGAATAGGTAATGTTGCTCTAGCTATGATTTTTAACAAACATTCTAAATAACCCCAGTGGGGTAAATTTGCAAACGAAATTTCCCCAATAATTTTTTCATAGTCTTTGGCAGGGGTGCGCAACATATAAAATATTTACCTGCCTTTACCAACAAACATAAACGAATGAAAATACAGAGTCCAAACTTGACTCGACTCGTACAAATCATGTCGATTTTCGACATTGAGAGGTTTAAAACGTATTTTTGAATAGTGTAGAATAAATTTTTGTTGTTGTTAATATAAAAAAAAAACAGTTTTAAAGATTACCTATAGTCCGGGTTCCCAAAAACATTTTTTTTATTACTATCCAGAAAATATTTCGTGAGTACCACTTTCAAGAATTTACGCAGAGGAAATTGTTGTTCGTCTTATCAAAATGAAGCCGCTCACGATAAATTAGCTTGAATGTAATAAAAAAAATTGTTCTAGGGAACTTGTACGACTATATAAAAATGGTTTAAGTGAAGAAGCCACTTTTATTATTTGCAGGTGTCAACTGCTCGGGTGCTGATTGCTGACGTGGTTGTTAAATGCAGAGCTAAGGCGCGCCTTTCCTCTGCAATTGAAAACTACTTCATTTTTTTAATTTAGTTTTAATTTTGATTTAGCTATTTACGAGACTGAGTAAAAATTATTTTTATTTTTAACAAAAAATGTGTTCCTATTTTATTTCGTTAGTTATAGTTTTGCGGGGTATTAAATAAATACAATAATATCTAGTGTTGGCTTTTTTATTGTTCTTATCTATTTACTTCTTTGCTCCAAATGTTGAGGACATCTGCGTCCCCGGTAATTTCGAAAATTTTGCAGTCTAAAACTTAGTTTGGTGTCATCTACGGCTTGTATGCACATTGCACAATGTTTTTGTATGGGGTAAAATAGAATAAAAATAAATGTGTGCCTTAAATGTATTTTACATTAGGTCGTGTTTCGCTGTTATTCGAAATTACCCCTTGAGTTTTCGAAATTACCCATGAAAAGTAAAAATAGGGTTATATTTTAAAGGGGTAGTTATACCAGAAACCGTAAATACTTTTGAACTAAAAAAGATACAATTCACATGGAAATATGTTTATTATAACTAAAATGTTAGAGTTATAGGTAAAAATATATACAAATTCGTCTTCTAAAGTTGAAACAATGACACAATAGCTCACTCTTCCAAAAACTTTACGAGATTACCCCAATACACCTTATCGTTTCTATATTCATTTTCAAATTTCAAATTTACCGCGCGTCAATCTGTCACACATTGAACGTGCGACGTTTATGGTCTGTAGGATGTTGACGCAAACTAGTGTCGCTGTCAGATGGCGCTGCTGTCGCCTTTCGCCCTTCACGGAGGGCAGTCGCCATTTTTTAACCTTGGAGGAGAGCGCTTCGAAATACCTCTTGTACCGGAAGCGTTGTATCTAACGAGTGCATAATAATTGCACATTTTCGCAATCGCGACTTCGACCAAAAACCTTTGTGAATTGTGTGTGTGGACATTGGAATCCAGACTCTATATCGTGTGAGAGCCGGCCGGCAGAAGGTTATCCAAAATCCAGAACTCAAGAGCTACTCGACATCCACGCAGCAGCCTCAGCAAATCTGGTGAGTGTCGACTACTGCATGACTGTTAACGATTGTATCGTTCGAGGAATCATTTTCTTCGTCCCAATGTGAAGAATTGACGTGTACCGAATTAACTAACTTTCACCGCGTCATTACTTAAACAACAGCTTTAGAAAATATTTAAACTGAACTAAAATGCAGAATTAAGCTAAACGATGAAGAACTAGATAATTTATTATCAAACATTGAATGTGAGAACAAGGATTTCTTATAAAGATTTTTGTTGAAAGATAACTGTAATAATATAAAAAAATATTCACCAGCATTGAGGAAGTTTGCTTTATGCCTGCATTTTATCAGCCTTAAGGCATACGTCATGTTTGTAAGGAAACAATTTAATACTTGTTTGCCTCATCCTCAAACATGGTACCGATGGTATTAAAGCATAGACTGCGAACCAGGTTTCACAACTGAATCCTTTCAAACAAAACACAAATTTTTAAAATTTTTGGAATATTACCAAACCGAAAAATGTATCTGACGTACCCTAAAGATGTTAGTAGCCGACACAAGTTCGGTGTCCGCCATGCTTGAATGTACGTAATACACTCGACGCATTCACAAGCGTGTAAACGACTTCCAAATGCAAAGCGATATTTGTGGACACTTGTGACTTGTGGACGCTTGCCGAGGCTCGGCAAGCGTAGAAACGGGCTATAAAGAATTTCTACTACGCGATAAGAGGTAGTGTTAAGTGTACCTCGGCTCGAGTGACCCGCATCAACCACTTGAAATATTTCGTGGAACATATTTCATAATAAACATTGTTAACAGTCTTCGGCTAAGATTCGTGAAAGTTGGATTGCTGTTTAGTATAAATCAATGTGGTTTAATTGTATAATAAGTGAAAAAGTAATTATTATAAAAATCAAATTGTGCTGCGTAAAAATTACTAATAAGTATTGAATACTTGCAGGTGCGCCTGTATCCGCGTATGTTTATTGAACTCAGTGTTCTCTATAAGTGTAAAAACTTGATAAAACGTGGTATGTAGAAGAAAGTTAGAGATTAAAACGATTTATACAAAATGTGAATTTCAAGCCTTTTGTGTGTGGAGTTACAATTTTGTCATGTATCGTTCTCGCAAGTCGGGACTCTCGAGCGACTTTTCAGGGTAAGAGTGTTAAAGAGAGTTTTAAAGTGATTTAGCACTTTACTTTCGGTTTTTACGTAACAAAAATTAAAACTGTACATTAATTAGGGTATATATTTCAGTAAATAAGTACAAAATCATACAAAATCTTTGGCGACAGCCACGAAATAGTAGCTTTTCGTTTGACATTAAAAGTTGTAGGCGTACGCCGAGGCTGTAATCGAAACTGTAGGCTGTTGAGCTTAGAGAATATGAATTTCGTACATGAAATGTCAAAAACTGATTCCATATCACCCCCCGCTTTCAGCCGTGCGGCGAAGTATCGAACAGCCCAGAAAACATAAGCAAGTGAATACCGATCTCGATCTCACGGCTGTAACAGCCGATGCGATTACGGCTGTTTTGATTGTTGGTCTTAGAGAAATGAGAATAGCACTGCTGAAAGTTGGAGAACAGTCATGACACTGAAGAGCAAATAGAATTGGATTTCTTAAGAGTTAAAAATCTTAAAATTGACATTCCATTGCCTAAGCAGAAGCTTTCTCCACGAGATATAACATTTGAGAGGAAATCAGCTATACTTTCCAAGCTTGGGCCACTAATGCCTGACAACAGAAAAAGTTTTTGGGAAACCCTAATGACTGTTTAGCTGATATCATAGAAATTTATGAAGACAGAAATTAAAGACTATTTTTTAAAACAATATTTTAAGCAAACTGATTATTTAATTTTCTTTAAACTTTTTTTATAGTTGTTACCAATATATTGCATTGTGATAATTCAAACAAGTGCCATGTTTTGTTTGTTATAGTTACATTTAATTTTTATAATATTAATAATAGTTTTTTCAATATTAAACTACGAGTGCCTTTAATAATTACGGGTGTAAGCTATTTTCTCTAAATGAACAATAAATAATTAGAATAAGCTCTAATAGAGTAAGCTTAATAAAGGTTCAAAACCAAAGTGTATTTACTATCTCTATTATGAATTAAGAATAATTTGATTTATTTGTCATATCGTGATTTAGAGCAACTATTCTTTAAATATTTTTAAGGGGTCCAACCGGGGCTCCTGTCTCTTCTATTCTTAGACATATTTAATGTACGGAAAAAATATTTTGGACTAGCGATGCAGGTTAGGCCTGCGTTGTTATTGTTGTTATTGTTGTTATATGTGAGTTATTTTGTAGATCACTGGAACGAGCTACAACTGTATACTTATGCTGAGAACAGGGAAGGCCATCACGATTTTCCTTCCTGTTCACGAGCTATAATGAATACCAATACTTATGGCGCTAACTCCGAACAATTGGCTGCGGCTGCTATTTATCCATTTACCTTCGAGGTTTATCAAGATAGTGTTTTAAGAGGATCATTTTTTATTATTGGTGGTCCTGTGAAAGTTGAAACCTTTGCGATTCAGTGGATCTCATGTGCCTGAGTTCTTTAAACGGACACTTAAAGACTGCCTAGCAACTTACAAAAAGAACTGAAATCCCACCAGGTTTGCCCTGTGAAAAATATATTATCAGATCTCATGAGATCTTGATCTACATGTAGAGCCAAGCTTCTGAATCTACACGGCCTTACTCTATAAAACTAATTCAATGCTCTTCAAAAACACGCGTATTCTACAGCAGTTCATCATAAAGCATTATTTTCTTTTAACAAAGGCTTCAACATGCATGCAACGTGCATACAATAAAAATAATGATCGTGACGATGAAGATATTCCTGGAAGCAAGAAGACGACGTATATGTTGATAATAAAGACACAGATGAAGTCACTTGGAAGCTGATGAATCTGAAGGTATACTACAAAATATGTAAATTATATAATCATCATCCCTGACTAAATAATACAATTCAAAAAGTATTGACAATAATAACATTTTAAATCTTTTCAATACTTCGGTTTTTTTTAACTTTTGAATTCCTTCGTTCATGGAGAAATAACACTGGAAATTGTTTTGAATACTCATGCGAGAATTTCTCGTTACATTATACGTCATATAGGCGGAGTTTCTTCATACAGATAGACTTTACCCGCTGACTTATTATTATTAGAGACTTATAGGTCCATGGAAGGAATCAGGAATACAGGGAAACAAAAAACAAATGTGGAAAAAAATATCAGATGAATCACAGAAAAAAGGCTGTTACTGTTACCACAATGTGAATCTAATCTAGGAAGATTAAAAAAGACATAAAGATATCAAGGATCATAAAAATAAATCTGGAAATGATAGAAGGACTTGTCAACTACCAAGTATATTTAAGTTTGTACAAATTGCTCACCGCCCTGTTTTATTTTTAAATATTGAATTTTCTGTAATTGTTATAAATATTTGCTAGGTAATGAACGAAACGGCAAAAAGGCATGGTGCGATCCAGCTCAGTAGCTTCTTCTACTGGTTTATCGTTCAAAAAAAGCAGAAATTAATGATAATGCGATAGAATTTGATAGCGTTTGTTCATCAAGTGAGTTGATTACTTCAGATATTTTCAATATTTATTATTGAATTTTTCAGTGTACTAATTGAATGTCATCCACTCATCACAGAATCAAATAAAACTTCAATATAAGCAATATTACTTGGAAAACGATTAAAGCAGAAAGAGGAACATGAAGAAAATAAAAACAAAAGGCTTCAAGAGCGAATAGAAACGTTTGACAACTAAAAAACATCAACTGCCCAAAAAATATTTTCAACATCCTCTATAGCTACATCCAGAACAGCATAGTCATCCTTTGTCTTAGTGATGCCAAAACTAGTAAAACAACCAGCAAAGGCTGTATCCAGGGGTCAGTCTGTGGATCAACCCTATGGAACATCCTCCTAGACGATCTACTCAATATAAAACTCCCAGCAGGATGCCACCTACAAGCTTACGCCGACGATGTACTCCTCATAATACACTCCAAACTCTTAACAGAACTTGAACTTATAGCCAACAGCATACTAGAGAAAATTGCTCAGTGGGGTGAGTAGGTCAAACTTAAATTCGGTGCAGATAAAACACAGGCCATTGGCTTCACCAACAAATCAACTAAATGCAAAATCTATATGGACAAAACGATGAGTTTTTTGTCAATTATCATTGACGAAAAACCCAAGTCCATACAACACGCGGAATACATCATAGACAAAACCAAAAAAACTTTGCAATAAACTCATCACTTTTGTTCGCCCAACATGGGGAGTCCACCCCGACAACATAAGAATAATCTACAAAGGAGTTATAGAACCAATCATTTGCTATTCGGCAGGCATCTGGTCAAACGCACTAAAATATTGATGAAATATGAACGCATCTGTTGTCTATACTCTATGACCATTGTTTTATTTTAATTGTCTCTTGCGAATATATCTGTCAAACGCTCTGTCCGGTTATTTTATTTTATTTTAATCCAATTTAATCCATAAAACTTTCATATCAGTTTACTGTAGGTTATGGGCCTTTTGACGCCCGGATAGTTAGAATTAGGGAAAGTTTAATAGTTCTGCGAAATAAAGTAATTTGTGGTATAACCTATATAACCTCAATCCGGCTTAAGTAATTTCGCGAGGTTTCCGGTATTTTCTTTCAGCACCGAAATAAACTCATTAAATTTTTCACTGAAGAGATATTTCCATCATTATTTATAATGGCGTCGAATGGAAACATGGTACAAATAGAAAAATTAAAAGGGTGTGACAATTACGCCACATGGAGTTTTGCTGTTAAGACGTACCTAGAACATGAAGAACTCTGGAAATGCGTTGAAGGCAAGGAAGAATCAAAGTTTACCCAAAGTGACGACATCAAAGCTAAGTCCAAAATTATATTATTGGTAGATCCGATCAATTATATCCACATTCAAGAGGCAAAAACTGCCAAAGAAGTATGGTGCAATTTGCGTAAGGCTTTTGATGACTCCGGCTTGACAAGAAGGGTTGGTTTGTTGCGACAGCTGATTACTACAGATCTGGAAAGCTGTGGTAACGTAGAAAACTATGTAAATAAAGTAATAACTTGTGCACACAAGCTCAGGAACATTGGTTTTCATGTTGATGAAGATTGGCCGTGAATTTAGTGAAAACAAAGATACCTACTACAAGATGTCAAAAATGAAAATGACTCCGGTGCTTTTTATTCAAATTACTAGCGGTCACCCGCGGCTCCGCCCACGTGGATGTCGGTTACCGCTGTAAAAAGCCTACCCAGGAAAGACACGGTCAGCAAAATGATTCCCAAGTCAATTCACAGAAACATCGACGACGCAGTCATTTTCCGCAGGCTGCACAGATTGTCTTTCTGTGGATGTTAAAGTTGTTAGAACATTTAAATGTAATTAATAATAAGTTTTCACTTCTGACGGTAGTGCCGGAGTGCAACCCGTTGTTTTAAGATAGATAACTAAAGCGATTATTGTAGAGCTTCTCTATAAACAATATTTGACGTTAAGTTATTTTCAGGTACCGTAACAAAATATATACTGATGGTCGGGAGCCCCGACTCGTGATAGGGCAACGTAAAGTTGCCCATGCGTAAAACATTATTTTCGTAAATCTATTCCTACTAATTTGAATGTTTGGCCCTGGGATTTATTTATCGTTAGTGCAAAATATTTTTTTACAGGAAATTGGAGCCTTTTGAAGGGTATAGGCAAATCAGTAGGGATCATTGGTATTCTTGGTATATGAGCTAATTCACCAGCTGCAGGGCCGGTCATAATCTTCGCTACTGCGCATCTCCGTCTTGGTAGGTAGCGCCCACTTCGAAACGGGCGTAAATCGCAATTTTTAATTTCGACGTAACTTCTAAACCAAACGTCCAATTTTAATCATTCAAAGATCAACTATTATTTACACAAACTATACTTAGTGATGAAATAATTTATTTTGATAAGAATTATCAGCATGAGTAAAATAAATGCGTTTAAATGTAGTCCAAAAAATCAAGATTTTTAAATAAAAAAAATGTTGTTGTGCCTCACTTGACTTAGGTATAGCAGACATTTTTGTAGATATTTATAAGATCTACATTTACTTAGAACATTTTATGGCTCCATCTTTTATAGTTTAGGCAGCGTACGCAAAATAAGTAACTTTTCTGGTTGATTTTTTTCACCTTGTGTCAGAGAAACCCAAATATCTTACGGAACCATATATTTTCCAAAATCAAAAGTAGCCTATGTTACTCGTAAATAATGTAGCTTTCGAATGGTGAAAGAATTTTTGAAATCGGTCCAGTAGTTTTTGAGCCTATTCATTACAATTAAACAAACAAACAAAGTTTACCTCTTTATAATATTAGTATAGATAAAAGTTATAAAAACAATGCAAAGGCTGGTAAGTCTTCAGGCAAAGGCCCCAGGTGCTTTAAATGCAACAAATATGGGCATATTGTCGCTCACAAAGCTCAAGTCAAAGTGTTACAACTTATAAGAAAGAAGGCAAGTCGAATGAGACTTCTGGATTTGTCGCTGCTTTTTCGGCTTCCCCTATCTTAACAAAAAGCTGCTGGTACCTTGACTCAGGGGCTGCAATGCACATGACTAACAATAAAGACTGGATTTATGATTTTGAACCTGCTTCAATAAGCCATATCACTGTTGCTGATAATAAAACATTGCCCGTGAAAGGCTGTGGCAAAGTAAATATACAAAGCTTTGATGGACAAACTAAGAAATTAATTGGCACTGTACAGTCTGTTACAGGAATAGATTTAGAAATTAAAGAGGAGAAAAATGTGACATGCAATACTTGTCTACAAGGTAAACAAACAAGAAAACCATTCAAGAATGTTGGCACAAGAGCTTCAGGCCTTCTGGAGGTAATACACTCGGATGTATGCGGCCCCATGGAGGAAAAGTCTCTCGGCGGTGCCAGATATTATGTCACATTCATAGACGACTTCCCGAGAGAGGTATTTGTTTACTTTATGCATTCTAAATCTCAAGTTCTCAGTTACTTTAAAGAATTTAAGACACTTGTCGAAAACCAGCTACAGACTAAGATAAAATCATTGAGAAGTGGCAACGGGAAAGAATATGTCAATGAAGCATTTGATAAATTCTGTAAAGAATCTAGTATCAAACGGCAGCTCACTGTTCCATATTCACCCGAGCAGAATGGTATGACTTATGAGTGAACGAATGAATCGTACTCTGGTTGAGCGAGCCAGATGTATGCTTACTGATGCTAATTTGCCAAAAAAATTCTGGGCAGAAGCAGTTGCTACTGCAGCTTATGTAATTAATCGCTCACCAACTAAATTAATATAATTTTAGAACTCCGGAGGAAATGTGGACAGGTGTGAGGCCTAACCTACAACACATGAAAACCTTTGGTTGCCGGCGATGATGCATATACCAAAAGAAAAGAGACAAAAATGGGATTGTAAGTCAAAGGAACTAATATTTGTAGGTTATTGTCCTGAATCTAAAGGCTACAGACTATATGATAAAGAACAAGGAAAAATAGTCAGAAGTAGAGATGTAGTATTCTTAGAGGAAGTTATTAAGAAGGATTTTGCAATTGTGCCACTTGAGAGTATACCTAATGAAGAACAAAAGACTGATAGCATAAATGAAACCATAGATAGTGATAGAAGTTCATATGAAATTATTAGTACAGTCGTAGATAATGATAGTTTATATGGTGAAGATGATAAAGATGAAGATTACGTACCTGAACGTGATGTCAACCTGAGCTCCACCGCCTCCATCAGCCACAACCTGAGACCGAGAAAGAATAAGACACCGTCTACTTACCTGTGTCACAATATATTGAAGAATAGTGCTCTGACGCCTGACCCTCAGACTGTAAAGCAAGCTATGGAGAGTAAAGATGCACTAGAATGGAAAAATGCAATGGATTCTGAATATAATTCGTTAATAGAAAACAACACCTGGACGCTCTGTAAGTTGCCGCCTGAAAAGAAAGCAATATCATGTAAGTGGGTTTTTAAAACTAAGTTGGATGCAAATGGAAGCATTACTAAATATAAGGCGAGATTGGTAATAAAAGGATATGAACAGGTATATGGAATTGACTATAATGATGTTTATGCACCTGTAGTACGCCTAACATCTATCAGATATCTTCTTGCAATGGCAGCTAAATATCGCCTGCAGATTGAACAGCTGGATGCCATTACAGCCTTATTGCAAGGTGAAGTTAATGTGGAGTTGTACATGACACAACCACCTAATTATGAAAAGGGAGATCAAGTTTGTAAACTGAACAAAAGTATATATGGCTTGAAACAGGCAAGTAGAACATGGAATCAAAAATTAGATAAATACTTATTCAAAATTGGATTTAAAAAGTCAAAGTTGGATCCATGTGTTTACTATATTCATACTGAAAAAAATATACTGTTATTAACTGTATATGTCGATGACCTGTTATTGTTTTATAATAATGCAGAATTTGCAAATACTATTAAAAGTAATTTATTAAGAAATTTTAATATGAAGGACTTGGGAAAAGCTACTTACTATATTGGTCTGCGAATTCAATATGATGAAAATGGAATTTACATAGATCAAACTAAAAACATTGAAAATGTACTGGAACGATTTGGAATGGAGACATGCAAACCTGTGGGAACACCGATGGAGTGTGACCTAAAATTTTCAGATAATGTTCCAGTGGATGTACCCTATCAAGAAGCCATAGGTTGTTTATTGTATATTTCTCAGGGAACGCTCCCAGACATTTGCTATGCTGTAAATACACTTAGCCGTTATAGTAAAAATCCAACATCAGAACACTGGATAGCAGTAAAAAGAATTTTTCGCTATCTTCAAGGAACTAAGAATCTAAAGATATTATACAAAAGTACTGTTAATCAGGAAATTATAGGATACTGTGACTCTGATTGGGCATCTTCTACAGAAGAAAGAAGATCCTGTACTAGATATGTTTTTATGTGTCAAGATGCTGCCATATCTTGGAACTCAAAGAGGCAGCAAACTATTGCTCTGTCAACTACCGAGGCAGTATACATGTCTATCTCAGCTGCGACTCAGGAGGCTCTGTGGCTGAGACAATTACACTGTGAATTGTGGCCTTCCACTAAGGCTACTAAGTATAACTTTATAATGTGATATTCAAAGTGCAATTAAACTTACAGGTAATTCTGCTTATCATACTAGGAGCAAGCACATTGATGTACGTCACCACTTCATATGAGACAAGGTCAAGTCCGGTGACATCCATGTTGAATATATACCTACAAACATGATGCTTGCTGACTGCCTGACCAAAGCCTTGGCAAAACCGAAGCATCATCAGTTCCTGATCGGCATGGGTCTGCGTTCAAGGGAGCATGATGAAATATGAACGCATCTGTTGTCTATACTCTATGACCATTGTTTTATTTTAATTGTCTCTTGCGAATATATCTGTCAAACGCTCTGTCCGGTTATTTTATTTTATTTTAATCCAATTTAAGCCATAAAACTTTCATATCAGTTTACTTTAAATATAAACATGTTAACAACAGACTCATATCATTACAAAGGCTATTTGCAATTAAAATCATCCAAGGCTTCCGAACCATAAACACCGCTGCAGCCATATCATTTTTTTGGGAAGGTATGAATTCGGATATTGGTAAATGGGCTAAGGAATGTGTGAATTGTCAGCGTGCGAAAGTCGGAAGGCATAATAAGTCAGAATTAGGTAATTTTCCGTTTGCTGAGCGTTTCACACACATACATTTGGACATTGTGGGTCCACTTAACATTACCTCCGATGACTATAGGTATTTAGTCACCATCGTAGATAGGCAAACTGGCTGGCCGGAGGCGTATCCAGTTAAAGATATTAGTGCGGAGACAGTGGCTAGAGTCTTAGTTGAGGGCTGGATATCTCGTTTTGGTTGTCCTGCTAAGCTTACGAGTGACCAGGGCAGACAGTTCGAGAGTTCCCTTTTTAAAGAGCTTATGCGACTTTTAGGTATAGACAAAATTCGCACTACACCTTATCATGCTCAGGCTAACGGTATGGTAGAGCGATTTCACCGTTCCCTGAAAGCAGCCCTTATGGCCAGGTTGACCTCTAGTTCTTGGGTAGAGGAATTGCCAATTGTGATGTTAGGTTTACGTACGGCTACTAGGTCGGATACCGGCGTAAGCGCAGCGCAGATGACTTACGGCACTACGTTGCGTTTACCCGGAGATTTTTATGCCGAAAATAGTTTTAAAATTTTAGATTATAGTCAATATGAAGAGAGATTACGTAATATAATAAGTAATTTGAAGCCCAAGCCAGCGACAAATAAGGACGCGCGCACACTTTTTGTGCACCCAGACTTAGATAAGGTAGATTATGTTTTTGTTCGAGATGATACGGTTCGTAAACCTTTGAAGACACCTTACGATGGCCCGTATCGTGTTATTCAAAGGCGTCCAAAGGTTTACGTCGTACAGTTGCCAGGGAGAAAAGCAACGATTTCTATAGATCGTCTTAAGCCTGCATATATTTTACGTGAAACAACTTCCGACTCTTGTTCAGAGCAGCAGTCGGAGTCGCGCGATAAAATGTATGCAGAGCCTAAGAATGAGCCGGTCGTCGAACCCGCGAAAATGCTTACGGCACGTACGTCGAGCTACGGACGTTCGATTAAACGCCCGGTAAGATTTTATTAAGTAGTGACATAGATGTAGCGAAGCGTTTGCGAGGCGATAGATTAATGTATAGTATAACATGTTTATTGTATGCTTGTGATACTATAACTTGTTAAGATAGCAGCGAGTTATAGTATCGCTTGACATAGCTTTTAATATGTAACCAGTTTTAGGAAGTTGTAAAATAGGTTGCAAGTTTACAATTTTAAGCATTAAATATCGACGTTCGAAATTAAATTTTACATTTTTGAATATAACGTATTGGCACCAATAATCGACAAGAACCAATGATCGACATTTTTTTCTGTAATCAAAGGAAATAAGAGTAAGAATCCGATTTTTTAATATGGCTACACTGTACACTGATAGGTACGCTTTCTACTGTCATCCAGTGACATTTGATTATAATCCGTCATTTCGTCTAAAAATGGCAGCGTGAGAACTGTGACCGGCTAGTGTTCCTTCCAAAACATAGACAATTCTAAGCGAAATCTTTAACAAAGTAAGTACAATGTTTGATCGTTATCTTGGTGTATTATTAACTTATTTTTTTTCTAAGTGCTTTACGGTGTATTATGGGAATAATAGTATCAATATAAATTATAACAGTAGTTTGGAGGTTACTTTTTTAAAGGTTTTTGCTGGTGTCGATTACTGGTTCTCTAAAATTGAGTTTCTTCAATTATCGACAAGTGTCGAAAATAATTTTTTTTTTAACTTTTTTATTTTACAAAGGAATACGATCGTCTTTTCTTTGCAGAATTGGTAGATATTTAAAATAGGTTGATCAAAGTAGAGTTACCAGTAATCGACACCATGTCGATTAATGGAATTTAAATGTGTCGATAATTGGTTTTAGATGGCTCCGAGAAAAAACTACACTCCCGACCAGATAGAAAAAGCGGTTGAGGCTGTAAAGAATGGCGAAAAGATTGCAGTTGCTGCGAAACTTTTTGGAGTACCAAGGATTACTCTACACGACAAATTATCTGGAAAAACTCTAATCGGTTGCGCTATGGGGCCAAATACTATATTAACAAAATCAGAAGAAGACATTTAGGAAAGATGGTTGTTAAAGTTATCTGAAAAACATGTACCACTGACTAAAGATTCTCTATTGGACAGTGTCCAAAAAATAATAATGGATCAAAACAGACCAAATCCTTTTACTAATAACAGGCCTGGTAAGAAATGGTTTCAGTCGTTTTTGAAAAGACATCCAATCTTGTCAGAAAGGGTACCAGACAACTTGTCGAGAGCTCGAGATAACGTGTCTGAGAATAACATCAGGACCTGGTTTAAAGAAATTGAAAGTTATTTGGACGGACAAAATTTAAAAACTGTTCTAAACAACCCACACAGGCTATTCAACACAGACGAAAGTGCGTTTTTCTTGTCACCCAAACCTAATCGTGTAATAGTAAAGAAAGGAGACAAACACCCATATAGTAGTTGTGGCGATGACAAGGACAATCTTACGGTCCTTATAACGGGAAATGCAGCCGGAGACCTAGCCCCTCCAATGATTGTATTTAATTATGAACGGATACCTGCATCTATTGCTGCAAGTGTTCCCGAAGAATGGGCAATAGGTAAGTCGGAGAGTGGGTGGATGTGCAGCAGTACCTTCTTTGAATACATTACTAATGTCTTCAACCCTTGGCTAGAGCAAAACAATATTGAAAAACCGATTTTATTATTCGTTGATGGCCACAAATCGCATCTCACACTTCATTTATCGAATTTTTGCACTCAAAATGGTATTGAAATCTTTGCCTTATATCCAAACTCAACACATTTATTACAACCGATGGACTTATCAGTATTCAGACCCCTCAAAGCACATTGGAGAAAAGCCGTGATGCAATGGAAAATGGAGAACCTTGGTAAAAATCTCCGTAAAGAGAATTTTGCTCCAGTACTCCAAAAAGCACTCACAAATATAACGAAAGATTGCGTCAAAAATGGATTCAGAGCGGGGGGCCTTTTTCCATTTGGGCCTGATTATATTGACATGTCTAAAATTAGACAAACCGAAAAAGACACCACGCCTAAAACTAATCCAGTGCAGAAGGAGTTCATGAAATATTTAGAAAAGGAAATCATAAATGTTTTTTCAGCTCAAAAGTTACACTTATTTAATAAATTATACTTTGAAAATAGAAATACACTGGAAAGTAACATACCTAATGAAGACGTGGCTTTATATGTCATTTGGGCCAAAAATAAATCCGAACTCGCGTGTCATTCGAATTCGTCGGATGCTGCTTTTGCGTCAGACACGTTGGAAGAGACAAACAATGTCTCAAATAATATAACCACTGTCCAGATAAACGAAGTTTTAACCGAAGAACATGTTTTTATTTCGTCAGATGCTGGTCTCACTGTGCTAACAGAAACTGAAAACAGCGTGCAGACTGATAATTCATCAAAAGATGCAGTCATAGAAAGTGTTACTGTTCAACCCAACCAACCTCTTCCTCTACCATTACTTTCTTTTCCAACTTTACCTGAAGTGACAAGAGATCTTCTAATCGAAGCACCCAACATTAACACCAATATTGATACATTAATTGACCAAGCACTGCCACTACCGGAGTCATTATCTTCTTCCGATTTGCCTAAAATAATAGAAGACCGCATATCTCAAGAACCTATAATTAGTACTATGGTACTACAGGACACAACACCACAGAAGAACTCTATGGAAACCGTTTTGGGAGTAATAGTACCATCTCCTTTTAAGAGGAGTCTGTTTTGGCCCGATAATTTGGATAGTAACAAAAAGAAGACAAAGCGAGAAAAGATTCCTTCAACAGTGACAAGTAAAGCTTGGAAAGAGTATCACGAGAAGAAAGAAGCTGAGAAAAATAAAAAACAACGAGAAAAAGACGAAAGAGCAAAACAGAGAATAGAAAAGAAGAAATTGAAGGAACAGTTAGCCAACGATAAGAAGAAGAAAACAGCTAAGACAAAAGTTAAAAGAAAGATGAGCATTCAAAAAGAATTGACTTCAGATTCAGATATGGATATTTCCTACGCTGAAAGTGATAATAGCTATGATGAGCCTGATTCTTTAAACTCAGACTTGGAAAAATATCCTATAAAGAAACTTCCAACTTCAAAGTTTACTAAATTACAGAAGACGTTTTCGATAGGAAGTTTCGTAATAATTAAGTATGAAGGGGAGTATTTTCCAGGTAAGATTGAAAACTTGGTAAATACCGAATTCAAAATAAGTACAATGACTTTCACTACAGGAAATACTTTCAAATGGCCCTATCCACCTGATATAATGTTATATGGCCATAGTGAAATAATTGAACAAATTAATGAGCCTATATGTCTAAATAAGAGAGGATTTTACAGAATACCAGAAATGGATAAATATTTACCCAATATCTACCTTTAAATTAAGAATAATTATTATCAGTGATTGGCCCCCTGATTCTGTAATTTGCGATTCTGTAATTTGCGATAGCAATGCGACAGCGACAAGTGACGGTTCACGCTCTAACGAACAATCGAGGAACTAAAAAATGTATTATACGTCAACGTCAACCCAATACATTTTTTATTATCTCGATTGTTCGCTTAAAGCGCGAACCGTCGCTTGTTGCTATCGCAAATTGCAGAATCAGGGAGATACAATTATTAGAAATAATATAAACGACTGAATTTTTATAAATAAGATTCTATTTTATTTTCTGTTATTGTTTTGCTTGAATTTATTGATATAAAGATTAGGTACTTTAAGTTTTATTGTTACAAGAAAACATTCTTAGTTTGTTACAAACATGACTGAATTGTCAACTAGTTATTAAGTATATTATTCCAAAGCAATGTTTCCAAATAAGTAATGTATGATAAAGATATGATTAATACCAAAAGACTTTTTAGAATTAAAAAAAAAGTTATGTCCTTCAGAGTTTTTTTTTTTATGTAACCAATTGATTTTTATAATAATTAAGACTTTTCTATACAAATAAATGAATATTTTTCGAATTGTTACTTTTAATTTACGGACTCAGTATCAAACCAGACAGCAGATACTGTACAATTTTCGCTTGTCGCATTGCTGACGCAAATTACATGATATTATGGCTGGCCTGGCAGGTAGATACACAATGCTGGCAATCAGTCGATAATTGGGTAACGATAACTGGTAACTGTCGATAACTGGGTGTTGGTTACTGGAGTTTTCATGTCGATTATTGGAGATTTTAAATATTTTTATTTTTTAGGTTTTTTCTCAAAAACTATATATTTGTAACTAACAATAATCAGCATATCATTTCTCAAGGGCATATTTAATAATTTTCACTCGTCATTGCTTTTCTAAGTATGAAAAAAAATTTTATATTCCTTTTTTAAGCACATCACCTCCTTAACGTGTCGATTATTGGTGCCAATACGTTACTTTCGCAAATTTAACTATATACTTTTGTGTTTGTCAAGATGGGCAAAAGCTATAGTAAACAGGAGGGAATTGTAATAGCCCAAAATGGTGCTAACGGCGCCAGTACATCTTCCATGGAAAGGAAAATGGAGGTCTACGGCATCGTCATTACTAGTGTTGTGGTTATCCTGTTGTTGATTGGTGCATATTTCGTGATGCATAAGTGCAATAAAAGTGTTAAAAAGTGGGCTAGGAAAGAGATGTTGTCAGTTGTGTCCGTTGTTCCAGCTGATAAATCTTGTCAGCAACCCTCGCAAACGGCTTACATATAATTGCATACCGTGTTCATTGTATTGTAATGTGTAATGCATCTAAGTGTAAACATTATATTGTATCTATCATAGATTAATCATTGGTCTTCGCGCGCGCGCTTCGACTAGATACCGCGCTCTATAGAGAAAACATATTCCTGAATGCGGCAACTCAATATTGTAGTGTGTGTAAAACAATGCACAAATATTGTTGTGTGCGTAGATAATCGGGTTGCCAGATACGTGACTGGTGCCCAATCAATGGGGAAAAATAAGTCGCTGTGGTCTTGTAATTTATTGTTATTGATTAGTAAGTGCTGATTTTTCAATCATCAGATAAACTTTACCATAGGAATAAATTTGGCGTTTTGACAGATTTTATATGAAAAAAATGTCAAAGTGTTATATGTATTAATTCTTTAGGTAAAAGTTATGAAAAATCGACCCTAAATCAAAAAGTCTTTTAAGACCTCGATCGTGGGAGTCGCAGATATACAATAGATATTTTTATTGAGGTACCTACAGGGATTATTAAATTATACACTTACCTATATTTATTAGGCGTATTTTCAATAAGGTTTTTTTTTCAAAATTTTATTTCACAAATACAAAAACAATGGTTAGCATTAGTTAACATTAGTTAACAAAGCTTAGCAAAAGTTAAGAATGAGTCATAAAAAAGCAGATGTTAAAATATAGCAGATGTTAAATTTGTAATTTGTTTTCTCATTTGTTACTTTATTATGTGTACATAAAATATAAACTGTATTTAAGATTTTTATTATAATATGATACTCATAATTCATATTTAATATTTATTAATACACATTGATGATCCAGGAACTTTGAAAACTTTTGTTCCGTCGGTGGGATTCGAACCAGCGACCCTAGCTATAGATTCTAATGCGCTCATCCACTCAGCTATTATGTATATATCAATAAAAAATAACACATAAATAAATAAATAAAAATTACAATCTCAGAAAAACTTGGGAATTTTTAGTTAATGGCAATTGGCAACACTGAACATCGTGCGGTACTCCGATCCGAATTTTCTGGTTTATATTATTTTTCTGTGTTTATGTCGATTTATATAATATTTACTGATGCTATGTGATGCCAGTATCTTTCTTGTTTTTGTAGTATTATTATTACATAGTCTCAATACGCAAACTGGTATTTTGCTACGGACGTAACTTAAAATTTCGAAAATTATCGACACTTCTACCTCACCCGAAGCTTGCGGCGCGACTGGCGCGGTTACGCCATATATGGCGTATGGTTTGTTGCCGCATTTTTCAAGTACTCCGGCGGTATCTAGTCGTAGCGCGCGCGCGAAGACCAATGATTAATCTATGGTATCTATGATATGAGTTGTATTAGTTGTAAGTAGCTTACCCGGTGGTCGCATTTGAGACCTACCGCACGATGTAGTTGTTATGTTGTAATTTTGTGGGGTTAATGTCAAATTGACATTTTTTTTTAAAGGGGGGAATATTGTAGCGACATTGTCTATCGACATTGCACTACTGTATGTTATTTTATACTGTCTATCAACATTGTACTACTGTATGTTAACTTATGTTGTCTATATATTATTATGCTATGTTATATATTTTACATGTTGTGTCGTTGGCTGTTCAGTCTTATACTAATAATTGATTGAAATAAACGTCTCATGCACGCCACCGTACTTTAATTCCAGTCACCCCGCTCAGTCTTTACAAGAACTTCCTGGAAGTGGGGAAGCTACGGGAAGCTACTGCGGCGACAATACCCACGATTGGGTCTACGGTCTACGTTCTACGGTCTCAGTTGCGACCGTAGATTACCGTAGATCTGTAATCTACGGTCGCAACTGAGATAAACCTATATTCACGTTTTTGAAAACCGGCCACTTTCAGAAGCTAATGAATGAAAAACTTTTCGTATGTTTATCTCAAAGTTTCTACTTTCGACTTTTCCATCCACACTTTCCTTTTGAGCATACATTTATTAGGGCACTCAGTAATTATAGGCCCCCGTTATTATCCTAAAACAAACGGAAACCTGAGGAACAAAGAAAACAAGTAAAAAAAATACAACGCGTTTAACCAAAACAAAACAACAAAAAGGTAAGTTTTGAAAGTCTTATCGATAACGTAATAATTACCAGTAGGTAGTACATGTACATTATAGTTATAGACCGGGCGTTGTAGGTCACTTACTATAAACAAATGATTACCTTACTGATTTTGAGAGGCAAGATAGATGTAGAATGTGGATAAGCTTCAAGTATTCTATTTTATACCTTCTCTATTCTTTCGGGTAAAAAAGCAGAATAGAAGAGGTAAAAAAGAGGACCAAATACTTGACCAGAATATCCACATTCTTTGATTTTTCTTAACTCAAATTCGTTGGCGAAATTCGGTACTCACATTGTGCAAACTCACTCACCTACAGCGCCTGCACTATTAATTAACTTCTAATCGTCAATACTGACCGGTCATTAAATGTTAACGACAGAATTTAAATAACGCACCATAAAGATCTATTAATTAACCATCCATTTCGATTCGGCCTCATAATATCAATATGACACCATCTTTAAAAGAAATGTCGAGGACCATTTTAATTCTATATTTTTGTGAGATATGCGTTTCGTATAATTATACATTAGATAACTCCAAAGATATATTTGATAACTTTAAACTGAAGTATAATAAAGTTTATGGAAATAATTCGGTGGAGCTGGAACATTTTAATATCTTTGTTTCTAACTTGAACGAAATTGAAAAACTTAACGCCTCAGAGAATGTTACTTACACCGTAAATCAATTCACTGACTTGAATCCCGCTGAGGTCGAAGAACGATACGCTATACACATCAATCCATGTGAGTATATTAACACCTTTGCATAACATGTACAAATTAGGTAACGAGGTTTTAAGTTGTCTTTGTTAACAATCTGAAAATTTGTGTCTACATAGAAAAAGACTCGTTTTAAATTAAAAAAAAAATCTCTTTTTTTCTATTGTTTCTATTGTTTTTCTATTAATTCTATTGTTGATTTACAGACGATATAATATCGAATGGTACGGAAGATGGCAAAATACAAACTCAAGGCACAGAGCAAGTAACGCAAAAATGGAATCCTTCCGAACTCTACAATTTGGACGACTCGGAGCAACTGTTCGAAGAGTATTTGAAAAAGTTTAAAGACAAAAAATATAGTAAAAAATTCGACCGTTTAAAACATTACTATCGTTTCGTCAAGACATTGGTGACGATAAATAGAGAAATACAAGAGGGAAGTAAATATATTACGAGATTAGATGAAAACGCAGACCAGCTGGAGGAACCCTTGGAATACATATTGTATTGATTTATTTAATCACTTAATGCAATTGATTTTCGGATTCAGTTACTATAATTAAACTATTGTTATTGCAAAATATATATATGATAAATAACACGGCGTTTATTATACACTAGCTGCTGCCCGCGACGTCGTCTGCACGAAGGCTCGACAGCACCAAAAGTAGGTGATAGTGTGATAATATTATGTAGCCTATATGTTAAACCGACCTCTTATTAATATTCATGCATAATTTTAAATTAATCCATGCAGTACTTTTTGAGATTAGCCCTGACATACATCATACAAGCAAAAATTCTAAAAACTGTATTTTTTGCTTCGATGTCGATTGTACACCACGCCCAAGTATCTTTTAAAAAAATGTACAGTTTTGACTTTCCCACAATTTTATTATACTTAATTATGTTGAATAAGATAAAGAGGTTAAAAGACATGAAATAATAAGATTAATAGTAGATTACAACGCCAATAAAAAAAAAACTTTTTATGCAAATGACTTTCATTAAAAGTGAGAAATTGTAGGTCACGTTTCTTTGAAACGAGGGGAACAATGTGGCCCTTGTTTTCGGATCTTAAAAGTAAGCTTCGTAAGAACATACTGGAGTATGTTTGATGCTCCTATCGGCACGCTATTCAGGTCAAGCGTGCATTAGCTCGAGATGTGAGTCTGATGGCTTCTATAAGATTTTTTAATCTTCAGAGGGTGGTATTCGCCAAGTAGGACATTCCGAAAGTTAAAGTGTTTAAATTTGATTTATTTGTCTGGACTCTGGACATATTACAAACGTCACAAAACAGTCCGAAAACGCTCACTGGAATAGTTGTAAGCAGTGTTAATATTTTAATAACGGGGTTAAAATTACCCCTAACGATTGATTTAAACCAATTTTTTTTGTTAAGAAATAATAAAAAAAGGTAGTACCTACAGATATTGCTGTTGTCGTGTATTCGAATTTCGAATATATTATGCAAACAAAACATCTAATCAGTTACCACTGTTCTTATTATAAAAGCAAGCAGAACACTTTAAATAAATTTAATCAATTTAAATGGCCAAAGTTTTTACAAGCTGGCGTGCTTCCAAATCAGCTGAATCAATTTTTAGACGTTTCTTACTATAGGAATATTGAAGACGACCATATTTGTAAACTAGGCTAAAAGAATAACTTTAAGTACTACCTAGCTACGTAGATGCCTTTTCTAAAATATTGAAATTATGGCCGGCTTACATTATCAACGGCAACTGGAATGCTCTGGAATGCATTTCAGTGCATTCTAGTAGCATTTCAGCGTTGGATTGGATAAATATACCTCAACCCATTATTATAGCTTTTGGTTAAAATCGTGTTAATCAATAAATATTACTTTTAATTGATTTTAATAGATAAGTACAATAAATAAAATAAAAATAGCCCTTATTTTCCTATCACAATTTTACAGAAATATACTAAAAAATAACAATAAGCACAATCTAATCTGTTCTTTTTAGCATAATTTAATAGATTAAATAGAAAACAATATAATGATCGGTTCATGATGTTAAGACCAGTAACGAGACTAAGCCAACGTCGCTAGAGCAAATCGGTCGCTTTCCTGTGAATGAAAAATATAAGAGCGCACAACCCGCGTCCACATGTAGTGGATGGAATATTAATGGCAGAGGCAAAAAGTTTTAAGTACATAACCGAGCTTTCGACACTCGCTTTTTAATTAAAATTTAGTTAATTAAAAATGCGTCAAACGCGTTTGAACATAAACGTGTCAAGAGCAATACAACGCGGAGTGATTAACCGCCCTTGTGTGCTAATTGAATATTGAAAAACGTGAAAAAAATGTTTTAGGTCATAATATTCAATATTTATACCGCAAACAAAAAGTTTTGTTCGACGTTCGACAACATTTTATTTCGGAATATTTACTGTATGTGCAAGTAGCGCCCTCTGCTCCGTCCTTTGCGTAATATTCCCTATTCCGTTACATATAAGTAGAATGAGGGTCTGTTTTCCAATACACATAATATTAAAGTTTAAAAGTTTTGACTCTACCTACAGTATAAAGGAGACAAACCATACGGATAAGCTGACCGAGGCGCTGGCCTTTGGAGGCGATATCGGTCCGTCCACGTTCGTGTCCTTGCCCCATGGGCGCCTGGGTACGCCCGCGCCACCCCGCCCTTTACACGGGGTAAGGTACTCAGGATGGCTGAACGCCGGTGTTTCCTCTGTCTTTATTTTTTATTTTTATTCTTTTTATTAGTTTACTCTTCTTTTTGCTATTTTTGTTTATCGTTTTTCTATACACTATCTTTCCTTTTAATTTCTAATTCTAGTCTACAATATTGTGTGTTAGCGTGTAAAATTCAGAGTGTTTGAGAGATAGATGGGCCTGTGGGCTGTGGGCCCCCAACACTAATAGTAGGGGAGGTCGTGCTCAGTTTAAAAAGTCATTTCATACCGAGCGAAAATCGTTACAATAATAGTTTCCACTAATACATAACAGCTTTGATCGTCAGCTGCTTCAGAAGTGGTGGAATAAAAATTGAGAGTATCTCAAAGTTGTTGTTGGGAATCGTATTGAATTGACATAAAAAAGATCCCAATTCGCACCCAATAAAGGTTCATATCTAGATTTTACACGTTTAGGTTCAGTAGGTGTCGTTTTAGTTTTAGTATATAACAACAGATGGCGCTTTAAAAGTAAAATTTATATCATTCTTCTTCACAAATATTGACTATCGAATTAATTAATTAAAATTGCTATGTGAGACAATTTAATGGTTAATTCAAACGAAAATCGCCGTCAGCTGAATGTTTGCAGGTGGAAATGTCGTCTACGCGATGCCCTAGGATACATTGAGCGCGAAGTAGGGCTATATTGGTTATAACTTATATCGCTGGCTGACGGTTTTTCCACCGTCGTATTAGCGACTGACGGTTTTCTTTATTATATACAAAGTAGAAACATTCACCTGTATAAATTTTGTACGGTATAAAATGACTTTATATTCAAAATTTTTTTACATGTTCAGT
Organism: Polyommatus iphigenia; assembly: GCA_963422495.1. NCBI lineage: Eukaryota > Metazoa > Arthropoda > Insecta > Lepidoptera > Lycaenidae > Polyommatus > Polyommatus iphigenia. The sequence goes on along the minus strand of OY730190.1, from coordinate 14,431,341 downwards.
AACGCGACTGACGTTGAATCCCCCGTCTGCAATACGGCTGACGGTGATTTTTTGGTTAAACATGACCTCAATAATCATCCATCAAAGTTTCATTCGGTATAAATACACTTTTCGCAACTATTAATTTTACAACTTTGAAATACTCTCAGTTAACATTCCACCACGGGTGCGGCGACTGACGCTGATTATATTGTTTGATAAATATTAAGCTACCGCTGGACAAAAATTTGGTCGGTATGAAATGACTTAGCAAACGATAGCACTACCTCCCCTACTATAAGCTGGTGACGTCCGGTGATGGGTTGCGTTGCGGGTGGGTGACAACGCACTGAGGATGTGGGGCAGGCTCGCCCCTAATTGATCAATTATGGAAGAGCGTATCTTGTAAAATACTCCCTGAGTGGGTCCTGGTTATCCGGTGGACGCCAGAGAATCCCACACCTCCTCGAAAGAGGGGGTCTGTCGGATGTATACGGTGATTTCCACGATAGCCACTAAGTCAAAGAACCTCAGCGGTCAATACGTGAAACATCTGAAGGATGCAACGAAGGCAAACCGAGATGCGACCGAAGACTCCCGCAGCGTTCTAAAACTTAAAATAATATTTATGATATTATTTTATATATATATATATATATATATATATATATATATATATATATATATATATATATATATATATATATATATATATATATATATATATATATATATATATATATATATATATATATATTATTTTATATAAATTGCCGTATAAAATAATATTTATAATATTATTTTATACGGTGTTTTGTCCTTGTACGATAAACAGTGAGTTGATATTTTTGTTCCTAAGAAAGTAAATGTTAGAAGGATATATTTTTAGACATTATGACGAAGGCTTTTGACCTAGTAAACCATAACATATTACTGTATGAATTAGAGAAATATGGAATAAGAGGAAAGGCATATGACTGAATAAAATCTTATTTAAGTAATCGTAAAGTAGGCATGTACAATGATAACAAAAACTATATGTAAAATAAAAATAAAACATATAAATCTAAATATGTCATGTCATCCATAATAATCAATTACTTATTACTTATCAAGCACGTATACGTTTTAAGGCATGGCAGTTGTGTAAACTACGTTTCTTATCAGAGATAAAAGTTAAAAACTTAATTCCATTAGCCCACCCCTCGCCCTGTTAAGTTTTAGTGCGCATGACGTCGAGGACTTTACACTGCGGCAAGTAATCGCAGGATACTTTCCGAAAATTACACACTACACTTAACAATAATTAGTGGCAATGCAGATATTAATTCTTTAAAAGTACAAAAATAAATGTTTTGTGTACGGAATTAGCATGCAAACATGAGATATAGATGTACATTGTACATAATATGATTATCTTATATATAAAATTCTCGTGTCACAATGTTAGTCCGCGAACTCCTCCGAAACGGCTTTACTGATTTTTACCAAATTAAGGTAAAAAAGGTCTGAGAATCGGCTACTGGATACTTTATATATTGATAAGTGCATTTGTTGAATAAATTATTACAACCTGAGACTGACGGCGACCATTGTTTGTGCGACGGGATAGCGATCGACGTTGCCATGGCGACATACTTATTTAGTCACTTCAATAATATAATATGGGCGAAATACTTTATATTATGGCAAAGCAACGTTTGCCGGGACAGCTAGTAGATGTATAAAATAATATACAAAAACGACAAGCAATGATTATATGGGCAAAAGGGGCATAGACGACTCTATGTTTACAAAACATGCATATTGCATGGGTTACTCAAAACTGTGAAGTAATTGAAGGGGAACGAACGCGCAACAACGCACCCCAGTGTGCAGTGCCGCGTTGCTCAAATTAGCTCTACGGTAGCGGGAAAACGGAGGGAAAATATTCTACGAGTCACCCTAGCGGCTTTCGCACGCGTCAGTCTGCATTAAAACGTACGATCCTACTCCAAACTTTTAGTAGAATTGAAATAATACTTCTTGCCAACTTGAAAGTTTTTGAAGTGCATATTGAAACATTTAAGATGAAGATCCGAAAAAGACGATGGTGGAATCAGTTATTTGTGTCTGAATATTAACTTTGTGTGGTGTTGCTTGAGCGTGAGAAAATGTGGAAGAAAGTGATTTCACTACTAATGTTAACAGGTAAGCCCTATCCCAGACATTCTCGAGGCGTACTCCGCGGAGCCCTGGGGCTCCGCAATGACCTTGTAAGGGGTCCGCGAGCGATACATAAATCTGCTGTTAAGCAGGCATTGTATAAATACGGTATAATATATTCAAAATTTTATTCAATTTGAACCACTAGTTTAAGAATTCCAACTTGTTAAACTTTCTTAATTTTGTCATTGACTGACCGATCACAAAAAGTCCAAGGCACTTCTAGCAGACATAGAACCTTCAAATTTAGAATATTATAATTAGTGTTGTTTGTATAAATCAAGGGAAAACCTAAACATATTTTCATAATGTCTGTCCACTTTTCTATATACACTAACTTCGTGAATAACTTATTAATCCCATATAAATGTATAGAATTACAAAGTTACATTTGCAATTTTTGAATCATTGTACCCGTAGGGGAGGTCGGGGAGCATTGGGCAGTCGGGAGGTTTGGGCACCCCCTCATTTCTCGAAATCTATGGTAGATATATATTTTTTTCTACCACAACATTATAGTTTAATAACTGGCAACACTGCTTATCCAAAACGTCAGCTGTCATTTCACTTGGTTGTCAATTTATATGCAGTTATCGGTTTGTTGCGCTCAAAAGTAAATATTTTGTTTGTGATTTCGAGAAACATAAAAAGTAAATTTGCCAGAAACCGTAAGTATCTATGTTAACTTCTTCTGTAGTATTTAATAAAGATTATATTTAACTGCCAATTAGGATTTAAAATTTGATAAAAATAAACTAAATCAAACTTATTGGAATATTGAGGTTATGGGGAGCATTGAGCATTCAAGTCGGAGGGAGGTTTGGGCATGCCCAATGCTCCCTCAGTTTTAATGCATTTTGATGTCATACTTTTCTAAATTTTTGTATATACCCATTGCATTAAATGTCGTTATCATTTCTTTTTAGGGCAATGCCGTTTGCTTTTAAAAAGAAAAATAAGCGACGCGAAATCCCTAAAGATGTTATTTTGCGCGCATTGGAAGAGGTGTCAAAAGGAGGGAAAATTAAAACTACTGCCCTTAAATATAATATACCCAGGTCTAACCTGCAAAGATACATAAAGCAGGGTGGCGTCGTGAAAGATATTTCTTCTAAATTTATCTCATCTCAAATATTCACAAACGATGAAGAAGAAAAAATTTCAGAATATCTTCTTACATCGTATAAACTATGCCATGGACTATCAAAACTGAAGACCCGCGAATTGGCTTACGAATACGCTATTGCCATTGAAAAAAAAAAACCAAATAACTGGACAGAGAAGAAACTTGCATCCAAAGATTGGATTAGAGGATTTTTTAAACGACAACCTCAGCTATCAATAAGGACACCAGAAGCAACCAGTCTTTCACGGGCCACAAGTTTCAATAAGAAAAACGTTGGAGATTTTTTTGAAAATCTTAAAACTGTATATGAACGGCATCACTTCGGCCCTGAGTCTATTTACAATATAGATGAAACTGGATTATCAACAGTACAACGAACCCAGAAAGTGATTGCTCTCAGAGGCGCCAAGCAAGTTGGGCAAGTAACGTCAGCTGAAAGAGGGACTCTTGTTACGCTTTGCTGCGGTATTAATGCATTGGTAAACTCAATACCACCCTTTTTCGTATTCCCACGGGTCAATTTCAAAAGCTTTATGCTAAATGATGCCCCTGTTGGATCAGATGGAGCAGCACATCCTTCAGGGTGGATGACAGCACCAAATTTTTTAAAATATATGCACCATTTTGCAAAACACACAAAACCAACGCCTTCTTCGCCAGTTCTTTTGATTCTGGACAATCACGAGAGCCATATTTCAGTACCAGTTCTCGATTTCTGCATAAAATCAGGCATTGTTTTAATGACTTTCCCACCGCACTGCAGTCATAAACTGCAACCCCTGGACCTGACTGTATATGGACCACTAAAAAGCTATTATAACACAGCTGTAACCGATTGGATGGTGAGCAATCCTGGCAAGACGGTAACCATTTATGAAATCCCAAAATTAGCAGCAAAAGCCATCCCACTTGCATTTAAGCCGCAGAATATTCAAAGGGGATTTGAAAAACCTGGCATATGGCCATTCAATTCAAACATTTTCTCAGATGAAGATTTCGCTTGCTCTTCTGTCACTGATCGATGTCTGCCAGAAGAGGATAACGCTGCTACAGAACAATCGACTGCAGACCAACCTGTTGTGGAGCAGCCTTCAACAGAAGGAAATCTGAGTTCAGAGGATCTTACAAGTTTAAATGTGGAAGTCGCTGGGCCATCTCAATTGGAATCTCCCACTAGAAGCCAGTCTAAGGGCACTGTCGATGTAACACCTGATTTAGTAAGACCATATCCGAAGGCCGGCCCCAGGAAATTGTGTGGCACGAAACGGAAGAAGGGAAAAACTAGGATATTGACGGACACACCTGAGAAAATACTTATAGAAAAGGAAGAAGAAGAAAGGCAAAGAAAAAATAAGATCAAAGAGTTGAACAAGGATCGAAAATGCTCTAAAAAGACAGGACAGAAAAAAATTCCTAAGCTTGCTGAGGAATTTACTTACAAACCACAGAAAAACAGGAAAATTAGCAGTGATGATGAAATAGAAAATGTTTCCGTTTCTGAAGAAGCCCTTGTTGAATCGGAAGAACATTTTGATGAAGACGATATGATTGTTCTGGATAGAAATTTCCAGATCGATAATTTTGTATTGGTTAAATTTGACACCAAAAAATCTGTCTATCATTATGTTGGAAAAATCGAAGAAGTTAGTCAATCCATGGCAACTGTCAAATTTATGAGAGCGAGTAAGATACGAAATACGTTTATATTTCCTGATATTGAGGATGTAGCCAGCGTTCCCCTGGTGGATATAAAGACGAAATTGCCTTCACCAACGACATGGGTGAAACGTGGCAGCATAAAATATAAATTCGACAAGCCTCTCTGGGTCATACCAAATTTAAGATAAGTTTGATTAAGTCCAACATTGTGCAGTATTAATTCTAAGTCACTTTGTTAATTTTTTTTAAAGTCTATGATAAGAAAAAATGTTTTTAGTTAAATTTTTTATAGCAATGTTACTTAATACTTAAGCATAGTTATATACTAAAGCAACATGTTGCGTATTTAATGCAATGTCCAAACCTCCCTACAGGGGTGCCCAAACCTCCCGACCACCGGAATAATTACTGCCAAAGATGTGTGCTAAATATATTTGGAATAAAATTTTGATTGTGATAAAAAATTACAGTTTTATCACCAACTATGTAAAAAAGTGCCCAATGCTCCCCTACCTCCCCTACCATCGTCCGTACGTTTGATGCAAATGGAATGAATAGTTGTGGACAGGTATCTATATATTATATGAGGGACTAGCTTTTGTCCGCGGCTTCGGAATTTGAAAATCGCGTAAAATAGGAATATTCCTGTAAAACCTTCTTGGGAAACATGATGTTTTCCAAGTTCAAAAGCAGCCTATGTTTCTCTTCATCCTTATAACTAAGTCTAAGCCGAAATCAAGTCGATTGGTTGCTTCGTTAGGCCGTGAAGCAATGACAAGTTTTCAAGATTCATTAATGGTAAAACATATTAATAGTATTAAGTTTAGTTCCAACTTCTGTCAATAAATGTCGCTGTACGTTTTTTAGATAGCGCTATGGCTGTTTACACACGGCACCGCAGCGGCAGCGGCACCGCGGCGGCGATACCGTGCCGCTGCCGCGCGGCGCCGTGTGTAAAGGCTCCGTAGAAATACAAGGATTAAAGTAATGGAGCGGCACCGCCGCGGCAGCGGTGCGGACTGAAATACTTACTGATATTATTTGCTTACGATTTGGAATTGGATGTTGATTGATTAGTTTTTTTAAGGTATATATTATGATATAAATACGTCAGTTTGCGATTGTAGTTGATAATTGCGATTATTTATTATCGCATACTTCAACCATTAGAAGGTTTACTCGTTGGTTTACTCATATTATTTACTAACGATTTAGACGTGTGTATATCTTTCATAATTACCAGTACTAGTAGATGCAATGGATTCGGACATACTGTATGTGAATGACCATCAATGCCCACACCGGATTGTCCGTATACCTGGCGATGGTTCGTGTTTATTTCATTCTTTGTCATTCTCTATGAGGATATAGAGTCGTCGTATGAGATTAGACTTGCTATAGTCAAGTGTATAGTAGCACATTGGGACGAGTTTCAAGCGTTTACCTGTGACGAGCACAGAGACCCCTACATTAACGCCGATCTGTACCCCACGGTAGGAATGTGAAAAAAATAATCGATTATGGAAATAATCGATTAAAAATCGATTGTTTTAAAGTAAAAATCAATTTTAATACGTGATTTTTTATTATTAATAATCGATTAATAATCGATTTTTTTTAACATTACGTTTGGTCTTCTGGCTCGGAACCCGGAACGCGAACTGCCAAAGAATACTATCATAGCTCCATAATATTGCATTAACGCCATCTGTGCATCTATGATGGCATTCCTTCTGTGCTTTTGAAACAGTTTAGTTGATTTATTTAATCAAACATTGACTAGATGGAGTTAGTCAATAAACTGTACTATTTTACCGACATTCGGTTGATATGTCATTCATTATTCGTTGCTGAAACTTCATTTTTCAAACAAACGACAATTCAAATAGGTTTTCGTGACAAAAAGTTTTTAGTGTTAGCTTATCCCAAACTCACAGTGTTAGCTTATCCCAAACTCACACATTTGACGTGTAGTAAGCACCTATTGGTACCGACTTCTTCGGCTCCAGCAGAGAGATTGTTCTCGAAAGCTGGCGCCATATTAACAAAGACCAGGAGCCGAATATTATCCAAACGCTTACCTAAGCTTTATTTTTTTCTAGTTTCTAGTTTTAAGGATTTCTAGATTTTTTTATTTCAATAAGTAATTTGATTTTGTTGATTTATTTTAATTTGAACCTTTTATAATTTGATTATTCTAAAACTTTAATTTGTGTTGATTACATAAGAACTCACTGTTTCTGTTGTTTATTTTTAATGAATAAATCTATTGATATAATGTATATAGCGTTTATTTTGAAATTAATTGAAAAATTAGGAAAAAAAAACTATTTATACTTATATAATAAAATCGATTATTTTCTTAAGAAAAGTCGATTATTTATTAATCGATTTTTAAAACTTAAAAAAACGATTAATAATTAAAAATCTATTTTTTATCTACAATGTCTCATCCCCACTCGACGGCAATGGTGAAAACAGCTACCTATGGTTCCGCGTCTGAACTAATGGCGGCAGCTTTGTATCCGTATGCTTTCGTGGTTTACAAAAATGGCCTTTTGAGAGGATCATTCGGTGGTGATTTTCGAAAGCTTGCTGAACAAGAGTGCATCTCACTATAACACATTAATTAAAAAGGAAAAACATTCGAGTATTTCAATTATACTAACACTATCAAAGCGCATTTTTCTCGTCTAAGGACAATTTCAAGAGAAATTTATCAAGTAATAATATATTTAACATTTTAATAGATATTGATGAATCATTGGAAAAATCCGACGTAGAAAAAATAAAAGAAAACGGAATAGGCTACTTGACCTACTTTTTTTCTTCATGCTAATCGCTTCTTAATCATTCATTTTCACAAAAAAAATCTAATATTTTAATATTTTGCACAGTAGAAACCCATAAAAAATTTAATTGAAAAATATGCCTCATAAATGGCGCCGAAAACACTGTCCGCCATAGTGTGACGTCATACGCTCTCTTTTATTGAACATTTTTTTATGTGCTATAATGTGCTAAATGTACGAGTCTAGAGTCTAAAAGTGCCCAAAAATTATAAAAGAATTAAATAAGAAATTACAAATCATTTGTAACGTTGAAAACTTTTGGAGAAAAGTTTTGGCCATATCATTTCCCGTCTACAATAAATGGACATAATATATAAAACTGACGTTTTAAGTGAATTATTCAAGAAAATATATTTTACAAATCTTTCTAGGCTTATTCTTATTATTTATGTACAAATAAACTTACATATAACGAGGGCGATAAATAAAAGATATTAAATTACTATGAGGATGACGTCACATCCAAATCGGAAGTACCGCAAAAGCGTTTTCGTCAGTACAAATCCTATTTTCATAAAATCATATTTTCAAATCGACTTTATTTATCAATCATAAGCTTTTATTTGATGATAAGGGTGAAATACGGTTTCCTAGTCCAAGTTCTACTAGAAATATGCATTTGTTCAATGAAATTGAATATAGGTCAAGTAGCCTATACTTACAACAAAAAGTTGGAAGTATGGCTGTGAAAAGTGAAGAGTCATATGAAATCGTAGAGGATGAGATATCATAGATAAACAGAAAGCTGCGTTTAAATCTCTAAAACTAAAGTGTCTTGATATTCGAAAGCTAGAGTGCATGTCGTGTATAAAACTTTGTTATTCAAGAGATACTTCATCTCTGAATAGATTAGGAAAAGCTATAGAACTAATATTTGGAATAATTTTCTCAATTACTATAAAACCAACAAGCTCCATCACAGCCCATACATTCGCCACTCGTGTTTACAAAAAATTAGAGCAAATCAACTGCCAGCAGCTTGTATTTTAAATTACCTATACCATAATACAGTTCCACCACAGATAACCGAGTTGAATGACTTTGAAAAGATATTAATTCAACGCGCCAAAGCATTTCAGGTGGTAATGCTGATGAATCCCGTTGCAAACAAACAATTACCTAATAGGCATAATATGGTGAAGAAAGTAAAAGGCAGAATTTTCTTTGAAAAAGCTGCCTAGACCAGAACACTCAATCACTAACCCTGAAATGTTTATAATGGTACGAGGTACGCCAACAAAATCGAAAATAGTGTGGGAAGATATTGTAGATGTTAATAAGGTTTAACAAGCTTTACAATATATTTTAAAAGGTGTTTTTACAATTACCTAATAGGCATAATATGGTGAAGAAAGTAAAAGGCAGAATTTTCTTTGAAAAAGCTGCCTAGACCAGAACACTCAATCACTAACCCTGAAATGTTTATAATGGTACGAGGTACGCCAACAAAATCGAAAATAGTGTGGGAAGATATTGTAGATGTTCATAAGGTTTAACAAGCTTTACAATATATTTTAAAAGGTGTTAATGCTTTTTACTCTCGAATACAATTTCCGCTTTCACCTCAACAATTGATTGATTATAATAACGAAGAGGATAGTATCCATCATATAGTAGATCAATCAGAATCTCAAGTAGATAACGTTGTAGATGTAAAAGGAAACGGTGGGCTACTAACACAAGTTACATCAGAAAAAAAAGGGTGGACTGTGAACAATACACTATTCACCCCTTGCATGAAAGGAGGAGAAACGCTTTTATTTCAGAACTCTACCAGATGCTGAAAATCAACGCTGCTCCAATTGATTCTAGAGATAAAGATTTAGATGTAAAGTGTTTCCCTGATAAAATGGTCAGTTTTATGATCGACAGCAAAAGCTAACATCAAGTGAGTATATTAAAGCAAGATTAATGTCAAAACACTCTCAATTCCGCCTAAATCAACAATATTTATTTTTTATGCTTAATGATGCTAACATACGTCAAATAAATTCTGGCATTATCTCTAAAATGAATTGTGTTAATCAAAAACAAAAAAAATTACAGCTGAACAGTATTTCGAAATGCCTAATAAAGATGAGCTAGAAAGTGACTTAACAGCAATATTTAGTAGATTACGAAATACAGAACAGTTCTGGAAAAAGCCAAGGAATGATGTCAACTGCATGACTCAACACAACAGGCAAGCAACGTGGTTTCTCACCATGAGTTCTTCCGAATGGATGTGGGAGGATTTAGGTGAGTACCTTAAGACAGTTAATGGTCCAGAAATGGCTGACAAGAGTATTAGCGAATTGGTTGCTCTATATCCCGTCTCCACTTTGATTTATCGACAATAAGTTCAAAGCCATGTTGGACTTCATAATGTCAACCGATGAACCGCTTGGAAAGATTATACATTACTTCTGGAGACGGGAGTATCTCGCGTGGAGCGCAATACTTTCACTTAATTTTATGGGTAAAAGACGCCCCCATACTTCACGAGTCCTCGCTTGATGAGGTTGCACCATTTATTACAAAGTATGTAACTTGTACCATACCGGACAAGAATCTTTCACCAACATTCTATCAACGAGTCGTGACTCGTCGATATGTTTATGGGTCTGATATGACGTGTCATACCAGACCCATAAACATAATGAGCATTGCATGCGCCAAAAGAAAACAAGAAGAGGTTTCGTAATTTTGTCGTTTCGGATTCCCCCGCCGGGTCTCAGAAGTACTTACTTACTATTAGAGATATAATAGAACCAATAGCTGCAAGAAAGACATTGTCGTCTAACAGTAGACTTTACTGTATTGTACGCAAAAAAGAGTGGGTTAAGGTTAGTGATTATAATCCCGCGATTTTGTTGGTATGGAATGGTAATACAGACATAGAGTACGTAGGCGAAAAAGGGCTATTTTAAATTATTACGTCACCAAATATACCACTAAAAGCGAGAAAACTCACGCTGCTGATATTATGTTTCAAGACATAAACTCTACAAAACCATAAGGAAGCTTCCACTGGTAAGAGAAAAGTAACGTTTGAAAAACTGACAACTACTGAAACTAACAATTTGCTAGGTTCCCTCATTATGCCGAATCTGTGGATTAAACTTTTCACATACGATGAACTTACAATTAACATGCGACAGCTTGATGGTTCTGACTTTGTTGAAATGCTAAATAGAATAAGATTAGGTGTGACTTTTCCATCTTCTAGATCCAGATATCCTAGATCCAGGTGGATGGTTACGAAATATTATGCTTAATATACCTCTATAATAACCGAATTCGCTAGTTTCAGTAGTATAACTAAACACGAACTTAGCATCCCAAGAGACGCACAGCGGCACGCCTTATAATTAAACGTATTTAATTTGCTATCGCCTGACCCACTTTTTTATAAATTATAAAACCTAATTATCACTTATCCCAAGAGACTGAATATATAACTGTCATATAATAGTAGAACGATATGTAAATAGGTAATAAGTTGTCCATTAAAGGCATTATGGTGGCTAAAGCCGCAATTTCACCAACGACTGTTAAAGTTAACGCTCGAATTAGTATCAGGTTACCTCTTTCGTTTCTCTTAGGAATGAAAGACAAGACATGACATTTTAATAACAAGCTGTTAACACTAAGGCCCGGATAAATAGTCAGTACTCAAGATGCATCTCGGTCTGAAGACACGGTTCAGACTCTGTGATTGGTTGGCTGTCAAATTTTGGACCAATCACAGAGCCGTACCGCGTCTTGAGACCGGGTCGCATCTTAAGTACTGATTTATACGGGCCTAACAGACGTTGGTGAAATTGGAGCTAAACGTAAAGGGGTACTCACGTGAAGTCGTCACTCGTCACCGCAGGGGCAGTCAGCTAGTACCTCTACCTCTAATCTCTGGTCATCGTAGTAGTTTTAAGGTCGCTGCATGGATTTGATGAACGATGTTATGACGTAGGCATCTGTTAAGAAAGGATTTTGATCAATTCTTGGTTAAAATAGGGGATGTTTGTTTGTATAATAATACTTCTTAACGCGAGCGAAGCTGCGGGCAATAGCTCGTTTTTGAATAATTTGGCTACGAAGGTCTACTGATTACTTATTGTAGTAACCTCCTTACTAAATTACATATTACCACAGGAAACTATACAAGATCCGCTTGTCTTTGCCTGGCATATTGTTAAGTCACATGATAGACAAAGACAGCGTACTTTAGATAGGTAAAACGCTGCGTAAAATCATAAAGTCCTAGTTTTGTTACCAAGTTACTCAGTTCTTTAAAAAGTTATGAAAGTTATTCACCTGCGGGTTGCAAATTGCAACCCGCAGGTGAATAACTTTCTTACAGTAAAATCAAACTTTAAGTACAATCGAAGCTTTGTGATAATATATTATACCTACGCGTGTGATTAAAATATTATGTGTATTTGGGAGAAACAGATACATCATAAAGTATCGTTTATTATAGATCCAACTTTTATTTACAAAACAACAAGTTACTTTTATGGAATATTATGCTACTCTGCTACACTGCAAAAATCGTGCGTAAATCAAACGCAAGCAAAGAGCGCCGATATAAAATGGTCCGATTCTTGAATCCTGGCCATGGCCATATAGGTTGACAGTCAAAAGACCTGAGGGACGAGCCCCGGCTGCAGCAGATAGTAACATTTGTGGCGTAATAAAAACTAAGCAAATAAACGTGGCACAATTTTAAGTCTCTGGAGCTTTGGTGCCGCTAATATCCATACTTCCATACAAATATGATTAATACGAAAGTGTGTCTGTAGGTCTGTTATCTCTTCACTTTTTCCGAACCACAGAAATGATTTCGCTGAATTTTGGTATAGAGATAGTTTGAGTCGCAGGAAAGGACATAGGATACTTTATATCCCTAAAAATGTACAGTTCACTTCAGAATTTTGGCGCAACGGAGTTGCGGGCGTTATCTAGTTAAGGAAAGAAACGTGGCACAATTTGAAAGTCTCTGGAGCTTTGGGGCCGCTAATATTCCCAATAATAATAACTCCGCGGCGACACCCGCGCATAGCTGAAGCCAACACTTTAATTAACTTTTTAATGACAATCGCGAAGTCTTTAGAAATATGTATTCAGTTTAATGTAATTATTACAGAACTCGCGACATTTTACTGGCTACTGCTCGAAAAATATTTTATACCGGGTCATTAATTCTATCTTGGGGAAATTAAAGGCAATAGAAATGGAACACAATAAAAGTGGTACTCGAGCCATACGACATCATATCAAGGGGTTTTCGTAGTTTGATACCGCTGTCGGTCCTGGCGACACAGGAGATGCAGTGGTGGGAATGTGTGGTGGGCCAACGCCCGTTTAAAGTACAGATATACGAGTAGGTATTATTATAAACAAAAACGTACGGTCTACCGATGACTACCCGGCTCCTGTCATACATGATTTGTAAATTAATCTGGCTGCTGGTTGTTCTGTGTATTACATTTTAGTAGATAGTGTCTCTAAAATGTTTCTGAAATCGTCGTCTTTCACTATTAACCGACGTACTGTAGGCAAGCGGTTGTAGTGTTAACATTATTTCCATTTCAGCAACAATGTCAGCGCACAGGATCAGCCAGCTGCAGGTGCCGCTGTACGCCGACCCGCGGCGCGCAGCCGAGCTGACCTGCCACTTCGACATGGCCGGCCAGAAGCTCCACTCCCTCAAGTGGTACAGGGACATGTCCGAGATCTTCAGATACAACCCCTCGCAGACGGTAACAACAATTTTTTATATAATGATGATGACCAAAATTACGAATTTAAAGCATACTTTCATAATTCCTATTTCTTTTTGATACATTTTACTTATTATCCCAAATTATGAACTTAATACGGAAGATAAAAATTAGATTTTAAACATTTCAAAATATTTTACTACTGATAACCAGGCAATTTGCGTCAAAGTCAAAAGCTTTAACAGCCAAGTGATGATATCATGTCATTATAGTTTATCACTAATTAACTATTAATTAACGTTCACACGTGACACGGGGACTGTCTCGTGTCGAAACGTGTAACGCGACCTAAATATAATTTGAAATAGCTCCATTTCCGTGTTCTAGGTCAGAGTAAGTACTGCAGGTAGAAATTTTTAATGAAACTTCATATAAAGTATTGCTTAGTCATAACCGACTTTATCATTATAATTTTAATAACTCTATTTTACACAATATGCAACTATATATTTTATCCTAACTATTACAAGTTACAAATATATCCTAAAGTACAAATATATCTTGAACTTTCATGGAGGTTAATAGCATAGTGTATTGCGAGTTTTGCTGGTAGTCTACCAGCCACACTACAAGAGATATCCTTGCTCTACGCGCCAAGTTATACCCTAAAATCCCTCCGCAGCCCTCAATCCGCCTGTTCAACGTGCCAGGGCTGATGGTACAGGGCGGCGAGTGCCAGGCGGAGTCGTGCACGCTGCAGGTGATGCCGGCCCCGCTGTCCACGCGAGCCACCTTCACCTGCGAGGTCTCCACCGAGGGACCCAAGTTCAAAATAGCAAGAGAATCCAAGCAGATGACGGTTGTTGGTATGTTTCATTGAATGTATATTTATGAGTTACTAGCTGTCCCGGTGAACTTCGTGTTACTTTAAAACCTTCCCTGGACTTCTACGAATATTTTAAGACTAAAATTAGCCCAACCCGTTCAGCCGTTTTCGAGTTTTAGCGCGACAAACACATTTGAAAATCCATTTTTATATATAAGACTAGCTGTCCCGTTGAACTTCGTCTCACTTTAAAACCTTCCCTGGACTTCTACGAATATTTTAAGACTAAAATCAGCCCAATCGGTTCAGCCGTTTTCGAGTTTTAGCGCGACTAACACATTTGAAAATCCATTTTTATATATATAGATTTTATTAAAACCCGTTTACCGATTTCCAGAAAAGTAAAAATAAACTTTTTTGGGAATCGGTTACTCATCGGTATCGGTATCGGTATGTTAAATAAAAATAAATATTCTTACAATAAAATATTGAACCACGAGAAAACCGTTTTCTGACAAAGAATGAGATTAATGCTCGGAATGATGCTATCGAAAATAACAACAAAAATCTTATAATATGCCAATACTTTTTGATAACCCTCACAAAGCTAAACATGAATTCTCTTGCAGCGATGCCGTCTTCGGATCCCGTGATATCCGGCACACCGGACACGGTCAAAGCCGGCGAGCAGCACCTCCTGAACTGCACGTCCGATCTCTCGCTACCACCGGCTGAAATCCGCTGGTATATAGACGACGAGCTACAGAAGGTACCTTTCCCGATCAAGACAGATACAATTACTAATACCTATATACCAACAGAGAATTGATAGGAAGATGGCGAATATTGATATAATCAGACAAATTAACACACATTTGATGACCTTTACAGTCTAAACCCCGTTGACTGAAACGCCAAAATCCTGATTAAAAAAAATCTATTTTTTTTAAGAATATTTCGAAATTTCGACTTTCTGCAAAAAAGGCCAAGTAATATTACATAGTAAGGTAGTATTTTAACGCTGGAATTTCCTTAATATTGGAACTCTGCCAGCTTTTAATTAAGCCAGCAGAGTGTTGCGACAACCTTGATTAGTTCAATTCATCGCGTCGGTTATGCTTGGTGATCTAACGTTATTCAAAGGAAAACGAACTGTATAGTTAAATCAAACTTGCGCGAGCAACATATCGTTAGAAGATGATAAGTTTTCGGTAATAAGCCTAAGTATATTTAGTTTAAAACTTTTATTAGATAAAGGTGCAAGCTCGCTCAATTTTTACTCATCTCTGGCTTATTTAGTTAAAACTTTGACGGACGTCTATAGGTGGAGCCGTGGCAGCACACGGAGCAGGGTGATCCACAAACCGGGGGCGTGAAGTCATCATGGCGGACTTTACGGTTGGTGGTGCCGCCGCTGGACAGCGGAGCCCTGCGGGTGCGGTGCGAGGCGGTCCTGGACGTGGAACCGCCGGTGGTCAAACACGCAGAGGAGTCCATCCCCATCGTCTCGAGGACGCAGCTCTCCAAGTTCGTAGCTAGTGGAGGTACGTTACATTTTTTTAAAGTACGGCATGCACGTCACTGTGATAAGTGACTCTACCTGATATGACATAAAATTTTAAAGAAGATATATAACGTTACATCCCTTTGCGCCGACCGCGGCTCCAACTCGTGTATAACTTACTCGTACAACGCCAGGGCAACATGTTAACGAATTCGTTCTTAAGTGGCATATAATGCTGCCTTCACATTAAGGCGACGCCTTGATAATTTGGCTGTAGCGATGCCGATTTTTCTCAGCAATGACTAAAGCTAAGAAATTGAAGTTCATCGTCAGTATTCATCATGTCTTTGTCTTTGAATTGCCCATAGCATAACACGATTGGACAACTTTTATAGCACAGAATAATCAATCGAAAAGACCTCTGTAAAAAAAGGGATTCCTATTTTTCCAACAGAGGAGAGTGATTTAAGGTTCCAAAATTTGTACATAAATTGGTTCAAGTATGCACTTTAATTTGTGCATAGCTTATATGAAATGTATTTATGGTTTTTAAATTATGCGACAAAAACCATTTTGTCGCTTACGCCCTTTCCATTTTTTGCTGTTTCATTGCTTGTTTTCTATGAGAGGCCGGGCTGGCCTCTCATAGAAAACAAGCAATCTAAAACATATCCAACACGGTTTCTTACTTTAACGCTGCGTCACCTTAAGGCGCCGGGTAACCTTCGAAATTCTCATACGTACGTAATACCAAAATCATTTTCTCATACGAAAATATTTAACATGTTTGAGTTATTTTTCAGCTTAAAATAGTAATTATCTAAGTTCCTGCACAAAAATTTACTTCAAAATATTTAAACACAATTATTTTTTTTGTTTTTAATTTTTTTTTTTTAGTAAATTTACTACTAAATATTTAAACACTAAAAAATAGAGTAAAACACTAAAAATATATAAATAAATAGTAAATCTACTACAAAATATTTAAACTCTAAAAAATATTTTTTTGTATTTAAATATTTTGTAGTAAATTTACTATTTATTTATATTAAAATTAAAACAAAAATATTTTTTGTGTTTAAATATTTTGAAGTAAATTTTTGTGCAGGAACCTAGGTAATTACTATTTTAAACTGAAAAACAACTCAAACATGTTTAATATTTTCGTATGAGAAAATGATTTTGGTATTTCGTATGTATGAGAAATTCCAAGGGTACCCGGCCTCTTAAGTCGCGAGTAGTGCGGCATCAGCGCGACTTCTATACTAAAACGAACGAACGGCTCGCGTAATGTGAAGGCAGTTTTACAGAACATGTTAGTTGAAGAAAGTTGCCTTGTGGGCAAAATTTAAAATAATAAGACACAACCGAATCGCCTTTCTTGCTTATTTTTAGAATTTTTTAAACCACATCCTTAGAATCTTTTAAATATAAAGAAAGAAACCATTTAGTGTTTGTCTAGTGCTTAATAGTTTGTAGTTAGTTTTTGAAGCGCAGTCAATTGAACCGATCAATTTTCTATCATAATAATAATTAAGTATTGTTATTACAACACAACCTTTATTACTTTGCATTAAATTAATTAGCATTATTTAAAACACAAGGGTTTTGCTATTACAGCTTAGGGAGATATAACACATTAATGGTACTTTTAATTTCGAACGATATTCAAAATGGCGCTAATATAATTGAGATCGTGTTTTGCAATTTCCGCCGCCATTATAATAACACTTACCCTTTGAGAATAGCTAATTTAATTATAAAATAGCCTTGCCTCATCTCAATAAATTTGTTTTACTACGATAATTTTGTACGATGAGGCAATATAGGAATCTATAAACCTGATAAAAAAAAAAAACATTAATTAGATTTAACTTAAGACAGCGGCGTGGTATTGTTTCAGGTACCCTGACCAGACAAGAAATTCTAATTTTAATAGTGACATCAACAATAAGAATATTTTTGATTTTATGAACTTCTGCGACAAAGTGCTGAAGTAGATAGTCAATTTATAATTTACCGATAAAAAGTTACTCACACTGAGGCAATTAATGAAAATTTCGATTACTACATACGATCACTAGCACAGAACCAAATAAAATGAGACGAAATAAAATATTAGAAAAATATTTGGTAGAAAGCAAAATGACGAACAATAAATAAGAAGATTCCATGAAACAAGATACCGAGATTCCATGAAAAACTGGAGTGCGTATCGACGGGCGGTTTTCTTCTTTTCACGCACGATTGAGAATGTGTGGAAGATTCGTTTATTGATTATATGTTGAACCCTTACAACATAAAAATTCAAGAAGTCATACAGGAATAAAAAAATTACGAAAAAATATATGTTCGTTGGAAATCAGAAGCCAATACGAATCAAATCAAGAAACATTTTAGAAGAATTCTATTTCGTTGCTGTTAATGTATGAAAATAAATATTAACGAATATCTCAAATTACATTACAAGCTTCTGAAAAGTTAAATCTTAAGCACAGTCCCGACTAAATGGATGGTCAATATAAAATACCCTTATTCTAGTTTTTTTCCTTAATTCATTAAAATATTATGTAAGATAGGTAATTATGAATAACCGAGTTGACAGAAAAGGTTGGCCAACAGCATTGTAAGAAGTTACAATCACTTATTATTTTGGTTGCATCATTTTGAAATTGTATGTTATTTTTCAAGATAATATTTTAATGTTAGTAAAATATATTGTTTTATAATATCAAATTATGTTTTACTTTTCAATTTGAATACGGTGTTAAATGTGTGTTTTTTTTTTTATATTAAGCGTTGAGAAATCGTTTACATGATAAAACTATTTTTGTAAACGGTTTTTCACCGCTTTATTGACTTCGAATCTTCTTGTCCTTCCTCCTTGAGGACATTCCGGTATATTAATCGCAAATTCAAGAAGATAAGACGGGTAGGATGGAAATGTGATGCGTCTCTGAAAATCAAATCCTTTGCCATCGATATTCATTCCATGCATATTTAGTTCCCGGCAGCATCGGGAGTCGCTCCATGAAAATTCCGATGACCTGGATTCAAAAATTGTAAAGCAATTGCACTGGCAAGTTTTTTTTATTCCAATCACGTAGATACCAAAATTGCTCAATTTTTTGTCGTAAATTTTCCTATCTAGCAGTCCAGTTATATGTACAGTACAGGGTGTCACAAAACTACGTGATAACACTTTAGGGTATGTGTTCCCTGTATAGAGTTCATTGTGAAAGTAGCAGCGCTGAAAGCGTAACATTTTTTTACCTTTTTATGGAAAAAATCACGACGCTGGTGCGCTTGCTCATAAAAATCACAAAAAAATTGATCTTTCAGTGCTGCTACGTTCACAGAGGTGAGAGGGCCAATATATGGGACTCGTAAACTCCCTAAAGTATCATCACTTAATTTTGTGACACTCTGTATATCCTGGTATTACTTCCTATGGCGCTATCGAGTTAAATCAAAGAATTTTTGTAACGAATTGCCTATAATAATTTTTCGACTGCACTACCTTTGTTGCACGTTGTGTATGTCGTCCAATGTAACTAATGTGTAACTCAGTAATTTGTGACATACTGCGCTATGAGTATTTAACGTCCCCCGGCAGTCTCCTGGAAATGAACCGCAGTTCCGGAGCCGCGTGCCAAATTCGGTAAATTAAAACAAAGTAGACCCTGGCCAACAATTTGCGCGGAAAAACCCGGCTGGCTCGTCTCCAGAACGGCTTGTCAATTACAGTGGCTAGTTGGTATATTAATTCATTTCACAAAAAATATGTTTCCAAAAATTCATTACACCACCATAATTCAAAGCATGAGATCAATAATTATGCTTATATCTCCTGTTTAACCTCTAGAAGAATCTACCCTTATGTAGGCAGTTGGATGAAAGAAGAAAATAACAGGGTATGGGACCGAACGGCGAACATATTATTATAATAAACAAAAATTGCTTTCCTTTCAGCAAAGACAAACGAACGTATCGCTGAATCAGAACAAACTTCTGTAAATTGTTTCCAAGCAATTACATTTATTCATATTCACTTGCAGCGCATTTTCTGGCACTTCCCTAGGATCGTGAGCTCGGTAAATACTCCCGGCGAGTTATTGGAGCGTCCTGAAAGGCTGAAGGAGCTCTCGAGTAGACGCGACGGGCTAAATTGCTTTGTAAGAACTATCACATTACTATTCGCTAAAGTGTTTTAAAATTTTTATAAAATACTCGACTTGAAATTGACTCTTTTACGTAAAACTCGACTGTTTTACGTATTCTAAATCTTTTATACTAGCTAATAAAAATGTTATACCGACCGACAAGTATATACTTAATTATTTATGTTATTTTAATACAATTCCCATTTATAAAAAATAATTAAAAACATTCCTTTTTCTAGAAAAATATGTTTATAAAAATACATGCTATGATATTTTGTTTTTCCGTTCGCTAAGCCGGATGCTTACGAAGCTTCTTAGTAATACTGGTAATGCGGAGAAGGAGAATAATAAAGTGGCGGAGATGAGAGAAATAAGTGAAAGAAAACATAACACCTGAAAAGATAGGTTACAAAGTACGTTTATTGAAAACAGCCCTCGTAAGTTAAAGTTAAAACTTTTCATTAAAATTAAAGTAAGTAGTAAAAATAATTAAAATAAATTAATTTGTATTTTTAATGATATTGTACATTAAAGTACCGTAGTCCGTTATAGATAGATAGATAGATAACTCTTTATTGCTCACAAATTGGTACTATAACTAGTTCGACTAATTTAACATGTCTACAGTAAAATGTGGGCAAGGGCGGCCTTATCGCTATAAGCGATCTCTTCCAGGCAACCCTGCGGCTATGGAGATATTGCATAATTAAATAAGCAGGGTAGTACAAAAAGTCGACAAACAGTAAAAACAGTTAGCAGATGCTAGAGAATAACTTAATATCTAGTATATTTACATGCTACAGATAATATTAGTGAGCAACTCTGTTCAAAAGATGGTTATGCAACTTTGATTTGAAAATAGCTAGTGAACTTGACTCTCGAATGTCACATGGTAAATCGTTCCACAAGTGTGCAGCTCTCACAATGAAAGAACCCCTGAAATAGTCAGTTTTAGAGAAGAGCACATGGAGTTTCCTACTATAGCCAGAACGCAGTGAACGACTTTCATGGTCATCGTCCCGAAATTGGAAGCACTCTTTCAAATAGGGAGGACAGCGAGGATCACACAGAACGTTGTACAGTAATCCGAGGCCATGCTCATCCCGACGGAGTCTGATGGGCAGCCAACCAAGTCGTTCACGATATTCTGACACGTGATCGAATTTGCGTAGTCCATACACGTACCTAATACAAACATTTTGTAGTCTCTCCAACTTATTGAGATATTCCTCATTAAGATCGGTCATGCAGATATCAGCATAGTCTAATATAGGTAGGAGTAAAGACTGCGCAAGCTCGACTTTGGTTTTTACAGGAAGTAGGTTCTTCCAGCGCCTGAGCGATCCCAATGCAGCAAAAATCTTACGACTGGTTTCAGTAATGTGGTGAGACCACTTAAATGTAGAAACAAAATACACTCCAAGATTTTTAACCACATTACTGAAAGGCAGAGTGACATTGTCAAATTTTAGACCTGGCATAACATCGTAGTTCAGCCGGTTAATTTGTTTAGTCCCACCGATAACTATGATTTGCGACTTTTCAGGATTGACCTTTAAGCCATGGCATTGACTCCATCGAAGGATAGTCGCAAGGTCTTTATTAATTGCCAGAATTGCGTCATCTAAGTCATTAGCAGGGGCATGAGCGTATATCTGAAGATCATCCGCATATAGATGGAACAAACAGGATAGGAGCGGGGTAAGGAAGTTGATGAAAATGGATAAGAGGAGAGGGGACAAAACACCACCCTGTGGTACACCGGCAGATACATTACAGAACTCAGATGTGCGATCATTGGCCCTAATGCATTGTTGCCTCCCAAAAAGATAGTCCCGAAACCATTTAAGCACAGGATCTGAGATGTGTAGGGTGCCCAGCATAGCAATCAAGATATCATAGACTACGGTGTTGAATGCATTGCTAAAATCTAATAAAGCTAACACTGTAAGATGTTGACAGGACATAGCCAGGCGCACATCATCAGCAACTTTGGTTAAGGCTGTAACAGTACTATGGCCGGGGCGAAAACCTGATTGGTAATGACTAAGAAAATTGTTTGTGTTAATGAATGAACTAAGTTGATGGTATACAATGCGCTCAAGGACTTTTGATAGGAATGGGAGAATGGAGATAGGTCGAAAGTGAAAGGGCAGTGTAGGACATTTGACTTTGGGTAAAGGGATAACCGCAGCTTTACGCCAGCAGCTGGGAAAGATACCGGAGTTAAGAGAAAAATTTAAGATATGACAAATGACAGGAAGAACCACTGGTGAGCTTAGAGTAATCATTCTACGATTAATGCCATCAACACCCTCGGCATTGGACTTAATAGCCACAGTTGTTTTCTCTACTTCCTGCACAGAGATGGATCTGAAGGTAAAAGGAGATATTGAGGAATCGGATGAAGTAGACTCCAAAAGATCTTGTAAGGTCTGCTTTTTGATAGAGGCTGGGATGGCATATGCTGTGGTGAGGTGTTGGTTGAGGGCGTCAAGGTCAAAATTAGGAGAAACGGAGGGCTTCGTTTTGCCAATACCTAGTCTGTTAAGAAATGACCACACCTTAGCCGGATCGCCATTGCTAACAGACGAGTGAATGTGGCGACGCTGTGCGTCCCTACACATTCTACTGCATTTGTTACGGAGCTCTTTATATTTTTCACGGTTTAAATCAGACGGATTTTTTCTAAATCTAACTTTAGCTGCGTTTCTTTTGTTCATAATGGCCCTTATATCATCAGTGAGCCACGGTGCCGGCAGGTGCTTTTATCTAATGGGTCGAAGAGGAGCATGGCGGTCGAATACTTGTAATATGATTCTGTTGAACGCGTCCATCTTCTCATCTACAGTCGGAGCACGGTAGACTGCATCCCAATTAATAGAACAGAGTTCATCCATTAGCAAGTCCGTTTCTATTGTGTTTAAATTACGCTGCATTACGATACGTGGTTTTGGTTTGGGACATCGAATTTTGTAAGAGAGGAAGACTAGGTCGTGATAGGAAAAAGCTTCGGCATTGAATTGCCCGTGTGCCGTAACATGATCAGGAGAGGAAACAATTATAAAGTCTAATAGGGAAGGTGCGCAATTTGGGAAGTAATGAGTTGGATCAAGGGGAAGGATGTTAAGATTGAGAGAATTTACTATGGAGCGGAGTTTGTTGGCACGTGATGAGTGTAAGTAATCATTGTTTAATAAACAAGTATTAAAATCGCCCATGATTATTGTGTGGTCTACGGTGGTGGCATATTTTTCTAATAATACTTCAAAAACTTGCAAATAATCTATGTGTATCGAAGGACTGTAGAACACACCCAACAGTAACTTTGAAGAACCAAATACAATTTCAACTAGTAGGTGTTTTAAAGATGCAGAATAATCGGAAGGGGATTTACTAAGAATGTTTTAGGGAAGGTGATTCCTAAGATATATTGCCACACCACCTCCTCCCTTTCCAGTTCTGTCATTTCGGATCAGAACAAAGCCAGGTAAGGAGTAGGAAGTTGAAGGAAGACAGGGCTTAAGGAAGGATTCGGATATGAGTATTGCATAAACATTTGGGTTATTTGAAAATGTGGCTAGAAGGTCAGAGTAGTGCGCAGGGATGCTCTGGGCATTGATATGTACAACATTGAAGTTACGGGGAACTGATGCAAACGCATTCTCGACAGACACATCAAGGGGAAGTGAAATACTACGAAAACTGCCACTCGAGGAACGAGACGATGAAGTCAACGAGAGGAAGTCACCATCACCACTATCCGACAAACCATCATCGCTTATGTTAACTTGCATTAAATACCTAACTACTTAAAAAGTATAATTTAAAAAATAATAATAATAACTTACTCTGCCTGCTTGCAGTGCTTAAAAAACTACACTGTTGACATTAGATAGATATTTTCTATCATTTTATTTTACACGACTTATAGCAACAACGCTATTCAATTTTTTACTTTTAAATTCAGCCAAGAACTTGGCTAGTAGGACGATAGCTGCTTCTATTGAGCAGTCTGGTCATAATGATATAATATCTAATGACAGCTTGGAATATGTTCCAAATAAAAATAATTTAAATTAGACTATAAGACAACAGAGGATGTCTCTAGCACTGTAGATTTAATTCAAAATAGTAAACATAGTTCACTTACACTGGTGCATCAAAATATACAAGGTATGTCAAATAAGGAACTAGAAATTGATTTATATTTAAATAACAATAATGTAGATATATTATGTATTACTGAACATTGGTTCAAGAAAAATGAAATAATGTTAAATTATAGTATGCACCAGTTGGCAAGTTCTTTCTGCAGAGAAAAAGCTATAAGAGGTGGTTCACTCATACTAATCAACAAGAATTTAAAATATAAGGAACGTAAGGACATAGTGAGCCTCTCTACAGAACGAACAACAGAAATAGCCTGCGTAGAGGTGGGAAACTTTATTATTATATGCGTATACAGTCCTCCACTAGGGTTATATGATATATTTGAAAAGGACATGGAGATTTTATTAACAAAAATAAGTGCATCTAACAAACACATTTTACTTTGTGGTGATTTGAATATAAATATATTAGACAACAATTCAACCACTGTTAGATTCACTTCTTTGTTAAAATCATATAATTTGACAAATTTGTTTTATGAACCCACAATGATCAGTGGCAACTCTGCTACATGCATTGATAATATTTTTACCAATATTGACTCCTTAAATAAAGAAGTCTTAAACATACTAAGCTCTGATCACTGTGGACAACGAGCTATTTTCCCCATGAACAAGAATTTCAAAAAAGTATGTAAAAACAAAAGTACTTGTATCCCAATTAATGATAAACGTATTGAGAAGGGATGAAATTATATCTAAGATTGGAAATTTAGAATATCATAGTAGCCCAGATATGACATTTGGCAATCTTTTCAAATTAATTAAAAACAATTTTGATACTACCTTCACCTCTAAGACAGTTGGAAAAAATAATAAGAGTAAATTTATAATAATAATAATCTTTATTTCTCCTCTCAATACAAGTTTAAGAGTATACATAATAACAGAATTTTCGATAGTCAGGTAAAGATGTAAGGAGCTGGTGTCCATTATAGGTCATGCCTGTATTACAGATCACCAGGTCCTCACCCCAAGGAAAATTATACTTATTTAGGTGGTATTCCGATTTACAATCATAGCATGTTACAGCATTATGAGAAGATAAATATAACAATATAAAAAAAATAAAAAATAAAATCTGTTTTTATTAAAAGCAAAAGTAACTCGTAAAACAATAGATGCCCTTTAGAACATGTGTATTTGTGTGTGTGTGTGTGCTTGCGAGTGATTGTGCGTGTTGGCGCGCGTGTGTGTGTTATGGTGTGTGTGTGTGTGTGTGTGTGTGTGTGTGTGTGTGTGTGTGTGTGTGTGTGTGTGCCTGTGTATGTATGTTATGTCATACATCAGTACGAGGGTCTATAAGTGGATTGATGGATATAGAGATTGTTAGTGAAGTAAGTTTTCTGTAGGACCGTATTCCAAATCCTGTAACCATTGACTCACTAAAGTCTTACACTTCTGTTTCGTCAAAGAGTAAATTTTTAGAATCCTATTAATTTTGTTATATAAATAACCACCCTTATAATCGAAAAAGCGTTGAGCGAATGAGGTATTGCATTGTGGCAAATTAAAAACTCTATCTTTTCTGCGACGCTTTTCTATTACATTAGGATCGAAGGAAGATATGCAGTGTTGCTTTAGTATAGTCTGAAGGACATAAAGCTGACGAACGGTAAGTACCTTACTTGTTTTATAAACTTCGTTAGTTGGGTGGAAGAAGGAAAAGGAAGAGCCTACTTTTAGAACTGCTCTCTGAGCTCTTTCAAGTTTTAACATATGGTTCTTTGCAGCACCTCCCCAAGCAGAAATACAGTAGCTCAGCTGAGATTGGACCAGCGCAAGGTAAACAGATCTTACAAGCTCCTTGGAGGCAACGTGACGAAGGTTTTTGATCACATACATCAGTTTGCGTGTTCTTGCTACTAAACAATTAATATGTTCACGGAAAGATAGGTTATTATCAATTACTATTCCTAGGTATTTAATTGTATCAGTCTTCTCAATTTTTGCACAATCGCAGCCACGCTTACTGTACTCTGAGCATTTATGAGATATTATACTATAATGCATATTATTATCATTTTTATTTCTTAACGAGAATGTAATGTATTTAGTTTTATTTGTGTTTAAAGTTAGGACATTCAATCGTAGCCATTCAGTTACCGCATTAAAACCATTTTGTGCAAATGTGTAAACATCAGCCCAATTTTTACCGCTAAAGAGTAAAACCGTGTCATCGGCAAAAGTTATAATTTTTGCATGTGGTATAGCTAATTGACACAGGTCATTAATATATACCAGGAATAGAGTAGGGCCTAATATACTACCCTGGGGTACTCCGAAGTGAATTGTAAGATCGTCGCTTTTCAGATTCTCAATTTTTACACACTGAGTTCTTTTAGACAAGTAGCTTTTGAAAAGGCTTAACTGTAGATCCCTAATTCCCAAGGACTCCAATTTTCTTAGTAATATAGGAATAGAGACCGTATCGAAGGCCTTTGCGAGGTCCAAAAATATTGCTATAGATTTATTTTTACTATCTAAGTTACTAACAATAAAACTAATCAATTCATGAACTGCATTTGAGGTAGATTTCTTAGACCTAAATCCAAATTGCGCGTTTGAAAGCAGATTATTATCTTCTAAATACTTTACTAACCTTTTATTAATAATTCGCTCTAGAATTTTAGATATAGCTGATAGAATCGAAATAGGTCTGTAATTATCGATACGGTCTCTGTCTCCGTTTTTGTGGATAGGATAAATTCGTGACTTTTTTAATGCATGCGGGAATATACCAGTTGATAGAGATAAATTACATATATATGTTAGAGGTTTCACTAAAATTACGGAGTTTGCTTTAAGAATGTCGGAAGATATCATATCTAAGCCAGTAGCACAGCCGCTCTTAAGATTGCAGATCAAGGATTTTACCTCTTCCTCGTCCGTAGGCAAGAGAACAAAAGAGTTGGGGCAGGATCTTAAAGAATTAGTATGCATATCCTTATCGGGCTTAGTTATTTTTTCGGCTAAAGACTTTCCAATGCATGCAAAATAATTATTTATAGCATTTATAGATTCCGTAGGGTTGGATGTATTTATAAGTTCATGTGGTGTATCATGAGCTTTTTTCGTATATGTAATATCCTTAATGGCTTTCCATAATTTTTTATTGTTGTTGTGCGCGTTTTCTAGTTGTGTTTTTTCATAGTTGTGTTTAAGTTTTTTAACTAAGGATGAACAGAAGTTTTTATACCTCTTATAGGTCACCTTTAAAATATCATTGTTAGGATCTTTTTTTAATTTTTTATAGAGATTGTCGCGATTTTTTAAACATTTCAGTATTCCAAAGGATATCCAAGGTTTAATCAGTCTGTTCCGTGAAGAGATTTTAATTTCTTTGGTATTAGCTTTTATAATCGATTTAAGCGTATTTAATAAATAGTCAGTAGCTGTGTCTGCGTCTTTAATGGTATACAATGAACTAAAATCCACATTCGTTAAGGCAGTAGCGAGATTTTCATAATTAATTCGGCTTAGTTTCTTTGCAGGCTTAAAACTACGTTTTGCATCAACGCTGAGAGTAACACTGTAGTGATCTGTGAGAGACGTTGTAAGTACAAGACAACTAGCTGGTTACTTAGTTTTTATAAGAACATGGTCAAGACAAGTTTTTCCATGAGTTGCATATGTGTGGGCAGGTAGTATTCCATGAAATGCGAGCATGTCCAAGTATTGTGAAGCATACGGATCGGAACTTTCAGTAGAAATATCAATATTTATATCTCCTACTATAATAATATTTTGGAAATTAGCAATTTTACTTAATAGGTTATTTAGAGATTGAATGAAGTTATCAATAATTTTATACCCAGGTGGACGATAAATAGCTAGAACCACTGTATTGTTATTTGGTCTAATAGCCAAACAATTTGCTTCTGGTAGTTCAGGTTCTTCAACGGATATGACAAGGTTGCTCTTAAAGTAAATAACTACACCTTCGTTTTGAGTACTATTTTTTGTGGTAGAAAATGAGTTATATCCATCGATGAACGGAATATTAG
The DNA here is from genome assembly GCA_963422495.1 of Polyommatus iphigenia. Lineage (NCBI taxonomy): Eukaryota > Metazoa > Arthropoda > Insecta > Lepidoptera > Lycaenidae > Polyommatus > Polyommatus iphigenia. Next base: position 14,403,146 of record OY730190.1, on the reverse strand, counting down.
GGTTAGATTGTAACCAGCACTCAGTTAGAGCTATGCAGTCCCAATTAACACCACTGCGAGTTATTAAAGGAAACAACTCGTCAATGTTCCGTTTAATACTTCTTATATTCTGATGCAGTAGATTAAAACCATTGATAAAACCAGACACAAAATTTCGACAGTCGTCAACTGAACATATGGCAGAATCCGCTATACTAAAGGAATCAAGTTCATTTTGTATTTCATTGAGCTCATTGAATTGTAATAACTAGTTTATCAGTAGGATTTTTAGTACAAAACTGGAAAAAGACCTTAAGAGTCGTATTAGCCGTACAGACAACAGACCACATTATGATATAGTGTGATATTTTGATTTGGGTGTGGTTTCCAGGCACTTTGTGTATAAACTTGACTGTAATTAAGAGATATCTACAGTGTATGTGAGTAAATAAAATATGAGTAGAGTAGGGCTTATAAATACTATACATAAGAAATTTGGTATCTAAAAATTTAAACATGTAGTTAACAAAAAAGGAAATATTTTTAAAATCTAATTTGCATGCAATAAAATTTAGTATTCGTAGAGAAAAGATAACAGGTAGTCACAGAATATTTTTCAGCTTTACCAGATCGTCTTCACTGTTCACACGTATTCGCTGATCGTTCTTGGTGCGTCTCAGGAAAACGCTGCCATACGAAGTCCAGCAGCTATCATAGTTGTTGTCCTTAGCGAACACTCGGGCCAAGTAATACAGGTGTTTATCTTTTTTCGTAAGAGATTCAGAAACATAGATGGGTTTAGTAGGTCCATGCATTTTTAAGAGTGTGGTATTTAGCTTTTTATCAGATGGTTTCTGTTTATTGTACATGATGGTCGATTTTATTATTTTTTCCTTAGTGAAAGTTGACGTGAAATCAGCAATTATGGGAGCATCCGGCTTATCCTTTATTCTCAATCTATATATATCACGGATGTCAGAGTCTTGAATTGGTGAGCTTATAGTTTCTGCAATATTTTTTACTATTTCAATGAGACTTTGCTTTGATTCTGGCTCTAGTTTCGGTATGTTGCGGATTTCGACCGAGCCGAAACGAGATTTTTTATCCATCGCCTCCAATTTTGCCTCTAGGACTTTAATATAACTTTCATTTTTGTTGTTTTCTTGCTGTAGTTTTTTTATATTCAAAGTAATCTCATCATATTTGTCGGACAAAAAATTTATAGATGTTTTTATCTCCTCATTCTGTGTTTTTATGGTATCCATAGCAGATATAAGAGCCTCCAGTTTAGTCTCCTGCTTAGATTGAAAGTCGTCGAATATTCTTTTCAATTCGGACAAGGTTATCTGGGCACAGTCCGGAGTGTCTTCTAATTTTCGTTTAGATCTTCTGCTATAATGATGGTCCAATTGGTCACGATTTTCTGGTGTATGTAACGCTGAGTCAGATCCGTAGTGACCCGGAGTAGTTTTCTTACCGCCACTCTTCGGCGGTGTTCTTGCAAGAGACATTTTTGTTTTATATTATCTGGTAAGTTATTTAAACTTGGGCCAAACGTTAGTCGCTATCCGCTCAGCTTATAACTTGGGCCAAGCACGCAGGATGACGTATGCGCGTGACGTATTACGTACACGTAACAGGGCCGGTCTTCTGTGCGTGCGCTGCGTAGCTGCGATACGCGTTCCTTCTCAGCTGTTGTTGTCCTTTTCTTGCAGTCCTCGCGTACAGCTCTAGTCGACTTATGCGCTCCTGGTACTTGACGGAATTTAAATGGATTTATTTTTGCAAAAATTAAATAATATTTTCGGAATTTGTAACAAAATACACGTCCGATCACTTTCGATGTCCGAGGGGAAGGGGAATTTAGTGAATGGGCTACACCAGGTATTATGAAAAGCAGATTAAAATTGTATGACCTTTATAATGAAAGAACTATAAATCAAAGTGAACCCTTTAAAAACTATGTTAGATTATATTCAAAAATATTTAAGTAAGTTTGTAGGGCTGCAAAATCTATTTACATTAGAAATAAAATTAAGAATTCAAAAAATAAAGTAAAGACAACGTGGCAAATAATAGCAAGTGAAACTGGAAGAGTCGCCAGTCACAACTCAGATTTTAAATTAAATATAGATAACAAAAATATAACTTCCGACAATGATGTTGCGACTGCTTTTGAGAAATTTTTTGCTGACATTCCAGTTTCAATTACAAGAAACTTAAAGGACTCTCCTGATGATGCTATATTGTTACTTAAAGAAAATGTAAATGAATGTGATATCGACTTTAGATTTAAAGAAGTAGGTCCTCAAGACATTATAAAAACATTCAATTTACTAAATATTAAGAACACTACCGACTTGTGGGGCCTATCAATGAAGGTTATTAAATCTATAATCGATGTTATCGCGCCCTACTTAGCGACTATTTTTAATGATTGTATAAAAAATGGCGTGTTTCCTGATCTAATGAAACACAGTAAAGTTTTACCTCTTTTTAAATCTGGTAGTAAGTCGGACCCGTCTAATTTCCGACCTATATCTATTTTACCAACATTGAGTAAAATTTATGAAAAGATAATACTGAATCAATTACTAACGCACTTTAATTTAAATAATATTTTACATAATAAACAATTTGGATTCACAAAGGGACGGTCTACTACAGACGCAGGCGTTGAAATGATCAGTAGTATTTTTAATGCCTGGGAGACGTCGCAGGATGCTCTAGGTGTTTTTTGCGATCTCTCAAAGGCTTTTGATTGCGTGCAACACAAAACATTGGTCAGGAAACTCTGTCACTATGGCATAAAAGGCAAAGCACTCGCCCTCCTAAAATCGTACTTGTCAAATAGAACTCAGAGGGTTGAGATAAATGGTAAAAAATCTGCTGGTGCAAAAATTGAAATGGGGGTCCCACAGGGGTCTATATTAGGACCCTTCCTGTTTCTTATTTATATAAATGACCTGCCATTCTTAATTAAAGACAGGCATGGGATAGTATTATTTGCTGATGATACATCTCTTACATTCAATATCAAACGGCTTAATGCGCGTTATGACGAAGTAAATAATGCTCTCTCAAAGATTGTACATTGGTTTAGCGTTAATAATCTTTTACTTAATAGTAAAAAAACAAAATGTATTAAATTTAAATTGCCCAATGTAAGGCAAACGGAAACCAATGTGCTTTTAAATGGTGATGTTATGGAGCTAGTGGATACAGCTGTATTTTTAGGTATTACACTAGACTCCAAGCTTCAGTGGGGCCCTCACATTGCTGGGTTGGCCGGCAGACTCAGTTCAGCAGCATATGCAGTAAGTAAGATTAGACAATTTTCAGATGAAACAACAGCACGCCTAGTGTATTTTAGTTACTTTCATAGTATTATGTCCTACGGCATTTTGCTGTGGGGCAATGCTGCAGATATAAATACAATTTTTGTGCTGCAGAAGCGAGCTGTTCGGGCAATCTACAAGCTGTCCCGTAGTACTTCACTTAGAGAAAAATTTAAGGAAACTGGAATCCTAACTGTTGCTTCTCAATATGTCCTATCAAATGTATTATATGTTAAAAAGAATATATATGAATTCAAGAAAAAATGTGATACCCATGGGAGAAATACTCGTAATAAACATAAGCTTGACATTCCGGTGACTAGACTTACTAAAGTCAAAAACTCTTTTAAAGGTCAATGTATACGCCTTTATAATAAGATCCCAGAAAACGTTCAAAATCTCTCAATTAATAAATTCAAAAAAGTTTTTAAAGAACGTTTGTGTACAAAAGCGTACTATAAAGTTACTGATTTCATGAATTATAGTACACCATGGGAATAAGGTCGCCCCCTGCAGAGCTGTTTCTGTATAATATACAGTATGGTACACTCGTATTTTATTTAGTCATAATGACACTGTAGTTTTATATACTTTTTGTAATTTTCCATCTTTTTAATTAAAAAAAGGCTCCGTGCGAGTTTCTTACGCCGGTTCTTCTCGACGGGGTTCAGAGAATATTTGAAAAAAAAAAATTCTGAATAAAAAATTTTGAGTTTGAGTTTACAAAATACAATGCAAAATACAAGCACATCACTATCTAGTATCCAAGTAGGTATATAAGTACAGTGAAATTAGAGGGGAAAAAATTACTATTCCATTCAAAGTAATTAATAATAATTATACTTATAATTTAACAAATAACTTTTAAATAAAGGAAACATAAAAATAAACTAATATACTTATTATAAAACAAAGTCGCTTTTTTTTCCCTCGTGTCCCTTTGTTCCCTTTAATCTTTAAAACTACGCAACCGATTTTGATGATTCTTTCAGTGTTAGATAGCACATTTATCGAGGAAGGTTATAGGCTATATTTTATAACGCTAAGATTAATAGAAGCGAAGAAATAGAGGAAAATGTTAATGTGTAAAATGCAATATTATATTTAATCTGTATAAAAATAGTTTTTTCTATGAAGATTGTCTATAGTTAGTCTATTGTCATGGCGTCCGGTTGTAACGAGATAAGAGTTCTGTCAGTTGTATTGTAAAGTGTAAAAGTACGAATAAAAACCTTCTAAATTACTGTGACTTCTTTTAATAACAACAGAAAATGTGGAAAAAACGGAAAAAATTATTTGAAAGAGCTGGTTAGATTTGAAAAATTCTTTCAGTGTTAGATAGCCCATTTATTGAGGAAGGCTATAGGCTATATTTTATCACGCTAAGACTAATAGGAGAATGTGGAAAAAACGGGGGAAATTATTTGAAAGGGTTTATCTCGCAAACTACTAGAGCAATTTTTATGTTATTTGGCACAGATAAGAAGTAGACCACATGAAGGATCGTGATAGGCTATCGATTTTAATCATTTTTTCAGTGGCTATATATTTTATACCCGTGCGAAGCCGGGCGGGTCGCTAGTAATATATAAATCACCAATAAGTATTATACTTAAATTTAAATTCTAATACACTATAATAATAATTAGTCCAGTATACATTAAATTTAAATATACCTTAATCTGTGGCTTACATTCACTTTGGCTCTGTCAAACGTCAAAATGTCAATTGAATTGACAGCTGACAGTGACAACCGACATGAGGCCCCAGAGGTACAATTTGTACATTGTTATTTGTTGATTGTTTTGTTTACCTACTAATTATGCTATTTTAAGAAGGTACAAGTGCTAAAGTAAAAAAGAGGTATTCAGTTTAACAAAGACCTACAAAGCTTAAAATAAAGACAATAATTGTTACAGTGAATGTGAAAGATCAATAATTAACAACGGAAGAATGACATAATTACTATGCTTTCTGATATTGACAATGCAATTTCTGAAGTTCGTCCAATGTCTCAATTTTATGCCTAGAGCTATCAGGACTTTTTATATAGATACAGCCGTCCCGGGTCCAGCATGATGAGACACCAAAATGAGCTCTGGCTGCCATAAACGTGATGTGACGCGGCTTGGTCAGGAACTCTGACAATGTAATTTTGGTTCCTTTGAGATTCTTTTTAGAGTTCCAAACTCTGCTGCTTCCGAGAACTTTATAAGAATAGGCCTAGATTACACAAATCATAAAATATAATCTCACACTGTACATAACAGGAGGACAAGCTAACCACGAACGAAATGGAGGGGGAGTCAATAATCACACCACCAACAATGAAAACGTAACGAATCCTAGGCCACCAATGCTCGCCAATCCCAACGACAATTTCGTTATAAACTTGGAAGAGCTATACGCACTAGGTGCAGCTTCAACAAGAATACCAACCCCAGAACCCATAAGTACGCCCTCCCCTCACACGGAAATTTTTCCTACCCCAACTGCAACCACTTCAACATCAACCACCATGCCTGCGGCGGCGCAAACAGGATCAAACGCAACACAGAGCACTGAATCAGAAGCCAGCCAACCCTCCATTAGCACTGGAAGAGGAAAAGGCGTAAAAAGCATAAAGGCAAAAGACATAAAAGCAAAAAAGGACGGCGGCTATCAGTGCGTATTGTGTGGCACACACATCACAAGCAGGGCAATTATACGTCATATAAGAAGACGCCATCCAAACTACATGCAGGGAGAAATATTGAAACATCCCAATTATCCAACGTGGTTTTTCTATAAAACCCCGCACCCTTGCAGCAGGTGCCCCGCCGAAAACCGCCCCCCATATGAAGCAGTCGAGGGTGTCATGGGAGTTAGATATGCCTTCCTCGGCTACCAACAGACGGGCGGCAATACTCAGCCAGAGCCTGCCCAGATTTCGAGCCCCCCTCCTCCCCCATGATAAGGACCAAACCGAAAAATAAGCCACTCCCACCGTCTTCAGCTTCATCATCGTCGTCGACATCATCGTCATCGTCGTCCGGTTCGTCCGGTTCCTCCTCAACAACCTCCTCCTCCCTCTCTACACCCCCAGCACCGGATTAATGAAGCCCTCCGAAAGAAAATGTCAAGAAAAGGTGTAATATACCTTACTAAGAATAATTGTAAATACTGTATACAACTAAAAAAAAAAAAAACAAAAACAAAAAAAAGACACATAGACATTAAGCATAATTAAGAATAACTATAGATAGTAAGAATAAATTGTATATAGACTAGTAAGTAAGAACATTAAACATTGTACATAAACTTTTAAATTGTATCAAAGATAACAATACTAAGTATTGTATGTAAACCAAACTGTACATAATATATAGGTTATATTTGTTTCTCAAAAATTTTAAATTCAAACACTTAATTTTATGTATGATCTAAGATTGCGAATTATTTTTTTAATTACTTATAGGTAAAAAGTTAATAACTAGGTATAGCTTTTACTTCTGCTGCACTACAATGTATTTCTTTGCTTGTCCTGACTCCTGACGTCTCTACTGCTGAATTAGTTTTGGTATATTTTTTTTGCTAACCACGTTTTGATTTTTAAGGATTACCAAAATGCGAAAAATTTTGTTGAAAAAAAAGAACAAAAATAATTTTAAAATAAAATTTGAGTCGTGATAAAATCTTGTGATTTCTTAACGACATATTCAAATTAAATGACAGCGATCTTATAAAACGTTGTTTCTTGAAAAACGACTGACAGATCAGAATAATAAGGATATAGACTCTAATGATTTGTTTAATGAAATTAAAGTGTTAAAGTTGTTTTCATTCTCAACAAAATCTACGAGCAACAGCGACAAGCCCAAACGAGAGAGACAGCTGCACTTCATTAGTCAGTTTTGTTCAAAGATTGTCTAGGTCAAGAGAGAAGGGAACACAGTAGCTGACGCACTCTCTCACATTGAGGAGATAGAGTGCCCTTCCTCCATTGACTACATACAGCTCAGTATCGACCAGCATAAGGACGAAGAATAATTTAAAAAGCTGCAGGCGCAAAGTAATTTTAGGTTTGGCGAAATAACTTTTCCTGGCTTGACTCGCTCTATTACGTCTTGTGATCAACGTCAACGCCGCGACCCTGCCTACCGAAGGGCAAAGACATATCGTTATCCAGCCACAAAGAGCAACACAAGCTATGTCACCCGGGTGTCAGGAATACAAGAAGACTGATCGCAAGCAAGTTCTTCTGGCCATCGATGGACCAGGAAGTCGGACAATGGGCCAGAGCCTGTTTGAGTTGTCAGCGCATCAGTTTATCGACATACCGCGACGCCTCTAGAGAAGTTTCCGCCATCTCCGCGCTTTGAGCACATTAACATAGACATAGTCTAACGACTGTCGCTACTGCGTCACCATCATCGATCGCTGTACTAAGTGGCCAGAAGCGATCCCAGTGGGCGACATAACAGCCGAGATTGTCACTCAAGCACTCTACAACAACTGGATAGTGCGTTTCGCCTGTCCACTGTCCACATCACGACAGACCAAGGGCGTCAATTTGAGCCCTCTCTGTTCAACGCGCTTATGAAGAGGTTGGGCATCACCAGACTGCGCACAACGGCTTTCCATCCTCAGTCGAATGGTCAAGTTGAACGATGGCACCGCACAATGAAAGACGCGCTCATGACTAGAGGTGCGACGACAAACTTGACCGAGGAGCTGCTGACACTGCTGCTGGGCTTACGAACAGCAATACGGCAGGACAACAACCTCAACCCGGCACTCATGACCTACGGGACAACTCACCGTTTTACTCTGTAATTTATTCGCGGTGTTTTACTCTGAGCTCTACCCAAGTCCACTACAGCCTGATGAGTGATGATACTCATCGTGACCCCTTAAGTATTTTACAATATATAACATTGAAAACCATATTTTATCTCCATTTTCTTAAAAGTAAGCATTTCACTAAGAATTTTTCTGACATCGTAAACACGATATCGTAAAATTTTCTCGATAGAAAAAAATCACAAAGATGCATCTAACTTTGACGAATTTTTCCTGTATTGCCAAAACCACGTATTAAACTGAGTTAATATTTTACACATCATATAAAATTCTATCACCGAGGGTTCGACCTAGCGGATTTTTAAAATTCTCTATATTTTTTAGGATATTTAAGAAAAACCACATTGGCGCTTCACCGCCAGATTTGTCTCACCTCTCAGTCGCCAACAGTCGCGTTCGCGCGCGCCGAGGAGAGGATTACGATTACCTTTGCTCCGGATTGAGAAAATATTTAATCGAAACTGTAACATACCAAGTATTGTATTAATCCCTCGATCGTGGAAAAACGAGACACAATAGCTTCCTATTGTTATCGCGGTTGCCGGTGACCGCTTGGGGCTTGAAGCATTAAAAGTTACTTTAGTAAGTTGCTAGTCGATAATTAAAGCGTCTATTGAAGAAGCAATAGCAGGCATACACTTAAAGTGCGGCTAACTTCATTCCAGGCCTCGTGTGGTCGCACGAGGGCGGCGACTTAACGCTGCGCGCGATGCTCATCATCCACCACACCTACGTGTACCAGGTGTGCTACATGCTGGACGGTGTTACGCCATACGAGGTGTCCGCGTACGAGCTCGGCCCCACCGAGTACGACGACAGTGCGACTACCACGGACGACTGGGACGTCGGCGTCGACTGCGGGGACTTCATGATGCAAAGAGGGTTCATTCACAAGTTTTATTATTAATGAAAACACAACATAATGAAACACCATTTTCTATGCACTTTTCCACTTCAATATTATGGTATTATTTAATTAACGAAATGCACAACCGATTTTAAAAGGCATGTATTTAACGCGGCGACAAATTGATACCATACCGGGTCTTAAAAAAACTGAAAATGGATAGTAAATAAACTACTTCGGCGACTAATTTGAGGTAGCATTTGTGTGTGTGTTGCCTGTACGTGTAGCTTCTGGCGAGCGATCTTATTCAAAGTTAAAAAATATTAAAAATTACTTAGGATCAGCAACGCTTCAAGAAAGATTGCCTGGGGTAGCAATATTGGCAATTGGACAAAAAACAAAAACAAGAAAAAATAATGTAATTGACGAATTTGCAACAGCAAGGTCTCGGAAAATATCGCTAGGTAGCGAGAGTACTGTAGTTGCGACGCTACTACAACAGGTATTTCTTAATTTTTATATTATACCTACTACTTAATAGACCGTCAAAAAGGGGTTTTTGTCATATTTAACAATCACCTGCTATTCTGGGCACGTCTGCGATAAGTATCAGTGTCTCGGGCGCTCGCACGTCAGACAATTTCGCGACACCATTGGTATTCCAGTCACGGGCTCAGCGGCACGTCACCGACGCCAAGGGTTGTTTGCATAATTGCTTCTCACCTTTGCGTTTTGCGGTTCATTTTAATATACAAAAACAATAATGTTTGTAAAGTTTACAGCCCTTCTAATACTGCTTTGAGATCGTCGACTTTAATCATATTATTATCTACTATTCAAAAAGGAGTATAATGTCGCGCTGAATGGTCGCTTCGTTAGGTATATTGTATAAATTTTTTACTTCTAATATCCACTTTCTCTCAATTTACTCTCAAGAGTCTAATGACAATAGACCAAAATGTATTAAATGTAACATTCGAATATTGCCACATTTTATAACTTAGATAAGTATACTTATTTAAAAAAATTATAATATTCTATGTATGCAAGTATGCCTGTGCTGTGTGTGATCATATTTTTAAATAGTACTTAGCTGTCCCTGTGAACTTCGTATCACTTTAAAACCTGCCCTGGACTTCTACGAATATTTTAAGACTAAAATCAGCCCAATCCGTTCAGCCGTTTTCGAGTTTTAGCGCGGCTAACACATTTGAAAATCCATTTTTATATATAAGATTTTATTCCAGAAGAGACGTAAAGTTTTAATACGATTTTTAAAAGGCCCAAGACTTTACCCACTGTATTCAAAAGCAGAAATAATTGTAAATAAAGGTAAGTACCAAAGAGGACATGACTTGTTAACAAGCTGTTAACACTATCAGACATTGGTGAAATTGGAGCTAAGCCTATAAACAATGTATAAATTAACAAATTGAAACTGAAAGGAGAATGAAAATAAAACTGCAAAGGTAACAGGCACATGAAACAGAACATTAATTAAAATGTCAATCAACACCACAATAGCCGACCAGATACGCTGTATCGTTTTTGATAGAGGTCTGACGTCACGTATGCTCTTCAACCGACGGAAAAAAACAAATGAAGGGTATCGAATAATATAGGTTATATTATTAGCGAAGTAGCTATACACTGTATTTTACACATTATTCTACACTTTCTTGGTATATTAGAAAAGTCCTCAACTTCTAATATATTATGTAAATGATTGTACTGTCGTTTTTTGGTGGAAATTCATGATCAATATTAATGAAACATACTCTTATTGCACCGTTTCCACAAAACATAATTTACTAAAATTTATTTTACTTTATATCAATTTTGAGCAAAATACACGACCAGCTTCGACAGTCATCATAAGCTGTACACTTCTTATGACAGAAAAAGATTTCGAACCTTAAATAGCAGGCCCCTAGTGCCCTAGACGATCAATTTTATTGAGCAATATTACGTATTGCAACATTATTGACGGTTAGAGGGTTAGTATTAAACGCTTCCATTCTTTCCAAACCTTTCATTCTTACTGTCAAGTGTCAAATAAGGACTTCCCGACTCGTCGTCACACCAGTTATCACACCAATGTGACAAACAAGAAAATAAAAACTTGTTTGTCACACTACTGTTTTTTCCACAACATGTATACTTACTTTAATTGTTAGTGATGTACCTATGGTATACACTAGCATCTTATTCGTAGTAATTAGTGCAGTCTATAGCCAAGATGTCCATTGTCAAAATGGAATTGAAACGAAATATTTGTAACAATAATATAAATCAATATAAATAATTGCACATCTTAACATCAACAATTTTCGATACAGTTTTGTCGTAACCACCGTAACAATACAAAGTGCTCAGGATCTGTCACAATAAATGTATGTACCACATAATATGGATACCTACAGCTACCTTTGTACGTAATTTTTAAATAAGTGCAATTATTATCTCATCTATATATATAAAACTCAAAGGTGACTGACTGACATGTTGATCTACACACTGCACAGCCCAAACCACTGGACGGATTGGGCTGAAATTTGGCATGCAGGTAGATGTTATGACGTAGGCATCCGCTAAGAAAGGATTTTGATCAATTCTACCCCCAAGGGGTTAAAATAGGGGATGAAAGTTTATATCGCGTTAAGAAGTATTATTATACAGAAAGTATATAATAATACTTCTTAACGCGAGCGAAGCCGCGGGCAAAAGCTCGTTTATTCATAAATGATTTAAACTTTCACGGTCACTATTATATTTTTTATATCACGGTAAAAAACCCGGCTTAAAATGTTTAAGTATCATTTATTCATAGTCATCGTTTTACTTCACAGGGAGAAAAAGTTACAAAAACAGTCGAGCACAAAAATATATGCCAACCAAATGAGAACGATAATGAAATAGGATTTTACGATCCACAAAATACATGAAGTGGCTGGTACTTCTACGGAGCCAATGCCTAAAATCTACGACAAACATAATATAAGATCATTAACAGTACCACCATTTGATAGCGTAAGGTTCAGCCTTTACAATGCACGAAAACGGAAACTAAAAGTCAGCAAGACCGTTTTCAAACATGTTGAGGAAGTACAAATACCAGTTCCATTTGAGAAATATTTCGTTGCTATCAATATGAGAATACCAGACTATTAATTTTTTGTTCTGAAGAAGCAAAGGAATTATTAAAAAGTGTGAAAGAATATTTTGTAGATGCGACTTGTGAAATCATTTTGCTGAACACGATATTCTTCCGAACTCAGGTCGCAAACAATTGAAAAAAATTGCATTACTAAGTTTAAATTATATATAATTATAGCAGGAAATACAAACAATAGATATACCAACGGAGAATATTATATTGGCAGATAACACTACTCAGACTACTCAATCTCTTTCAGCAAATAGTCCACGTAAGAGAAAACTAAAATCAGATCTTTCGGAAGCCACAAAAAAACTAAAATTATTGTATGAAGTAGACTCTCAATATCAGAAAAAAATTGTTCCATAAGCCATGTGATCAATTCTTAACAAAAGATCTAGCTATGTTGGGCTGGGACACAAAAACACGGCACGACGTCGTACGACGTCGTACGGCGCCGACGACGCGCGTCGTAAAAAAACCCACCCAACGCCGTACGGCGTCGTACGACGTCGCGTCGTAAAAACTCACGTAGGGCCGGGACACAAAAACACGGCACGACGTCGTACGACGTAGTACGGCGCCGTGTCGTGGAAATCCACGACGCGCGTCGTAAAAAACCACGACACGGCGCCACGACGTACGACGTCAGACGTCGAAATTCAAGATCTGACTTCAAAAGAATCAAAGATTCAAGACTGAGCGACTAACAAAAATAGCTGAAAACTTTGAAAACAGTGCCAACTTTCCTAATTGCATCGGCGCACTTGACGGGAAACATATTCGTATTTGGAGTCCCAAACATGGCGGATCTCTTTTTTATAACTACAAAAATTATCATTCTGTATCGTTGCTGGCTTTCGTAGATTCTAAATACAGATTTATATATTATGTTGATATTGGAGCATATGGCAAGGAATGTGACTCAACCGTTTACAATAATTCAAAATCGAATAAATTACTGTTAAAAGGAAAACTTCCTTTACCAACGCCAAAGCCTTTACCAGGCTCCCAAACACCTTGTGTTTTTGTTTTTGTTGCAGATGAAGGCTTACCATTGACAAATAATATAATGCGCCCATACACAGGAAAACATTAATTGACGATACAACAAAGAGTTTTTAACCCGCCAGCACCCCGCGCCCCTAAAAATTACACGAGCACTCGTGCGTAGAAGAGCATTTTGCTCACGTTTATAAATGTCATTAAATGCAGGTTTTACAAAGTAATATTTTTAATTTTTTCATTCTATTAAATAAAGTACACTTTGTTTATTATAAAAAGTATATATTATGAATAATTTTCAAAAAAAATAAAATTTTGTTATGTTCCGCTAGTTTTGCCGGTGTGTTTATAATTTTATATTGAGTTGATTTATGATTAGATACTTCCCTCACTAATGTTAAGTTACGTAATTATTTTAATAATTTCAGGGTGCCATATTATTATGATATAGTATGATAGTATAGTTACTATAATTTATGACAATGTTATTATTATTGTAATTTAGTTTCAATAAAGAAAATCTATTATTATTTGTTATCAAAATTGCCCATATTTTACCGGTTCCAAGACCTTTCCCCCCTTTTTGCCCTTTTTCCAAAATAATCCTAAAATTGCCCATGGCGTGGGCAATTGCCCACGGTCTGGCAACACTGGTTACGCCTGCGCTCAGTTGCCCGGCGACACAGCCTTTATAGACACGCGGCAATCACTGACTGCCAAATAAATTTCTTATCTCAAGCCGCCGACACGCCGACAAACTTTCCGACTTGTTAATCTATACTAATATTATGAAGAGGTAAACTTTGTTTGTTTGTTTAATTGTAATGAATAGGCTCAAAAACTACTGGACCGATTTTAAAAATTCTTTCACCGTTCGAAAGCTACATTATTTACGAGTAACATAGGCTACTTTTTATTTTGGAAAATATAGGGTTCTGTAAGATATTTGGGTTTTTCTGACACAAGGAGAAAAAAATCAACCAGAAAAGTTACTTATTTTGCGTACGCTGCCTAAACTATAAAAGATAGAACCATACAATGTTCCAAGTAAATGTAGATCTTATAAATATCTACAAAAATGTCCGGGACACACTATACCTATATATGTCAAGTGAGGCACAGCAACCATATTTTTATTTAAAAATCTTGATTTTTTTTGGGCTACATTTAAACGCATTTATTTTACTCATAGTAATAATCCTTATCAAAATAAATTATTTCATCACTAAGTACAGTTTGTGTAGATAATATTTGGTCTTTGAATGATTAAAATTGGACGTTTGGTTTAGAAGTTATGGCGAAATTAAAAATTGTGATTTACGCCCGTTTCGATGTGGGCGCTACCAAGGCGGGAGCGCAGTAGCGAAGATTATGACCGGCCCCGCAGCTGGTGAATATATACTAATATTATAAATGTGAAAGTATCTCTGTCTGTCTGTCTCGCTGTCACGCCAAAACTACTGAACCGATTGTAATGAAATTTTGTACACAGTCTAAAGCCTGAGACAGGACATAGGTTAATTATTTTTAACTGGAAAAGGGGTTGTAAGGGGGGGTTTATGCCTAAGTTTGTTCAAATTTAGTTAGTTCCAAAAATTCATAACAGATGGCGCTAAAAGTCGTCTAGATCACGCTAGCGCTTACTCACACGTTTTTCTATAAGAGGTGGTACAATCTTAAGTTACCTTTTCCGATTCTTTCGATTGTTATACACGTTTTTAGGGTTCCGTACCCAAAGGATAAAAACGGGACCCTATTACTAAGACTTCGTTGTCTGTCCTTCTGTCCGTCTGTCCGTCTGTCTGTCACCAGGCTGTAACTCGAGAACGGTAATTGCTAGAGAGTTGAAATTTTTACAGAATGTGTATATCTGTTGCCGCTATAACAACAAATACTAAAAACAAAATAAAATAAATATTTAAGGGGGGCTCCCATACAACAAACGTGATTTTTTTGGCCTTTTTTGCTCTATATCAATAATGGCAACAGGTAGGTACTTAACTTTTTCACAAAATCCTTAGTTATATGTGTACTTTAATATTTAATCATAATATTAAAATAAAATAAAAAAATAAGGGGGGCTCCCATACAAAAAACACAATTTTTGGCCTAATTTTGCTCTATAATGGTACGGAACCCTTCGTGCGCGAGTCCGACTCGCACTTGACCGATTTTTATATAACTCACTACTCAGTACTTCAGCTATGCAGTGACGTAACCTTAAACCTATAAATGATAAATATTTTATGGGTAAAGTTGTGTAATAGTTACAGTTTAAATAAACTTTAAAATTTGGCATAAATAAAGTTTAATTAAAAAAAAATGAAACATTATGTGCACACAACACAGCTGTTTTTGAGTATTTTGATTTAAGGGGTACCAGTGTTTTAAAAAGCTTTTAAATTTGACACCAATTTTATTTACACCGCGCGCTATAATCTGAAGTCCACGCGGACGAAGTCGCGGGCAACAGCTAGTCTTTTATATAAAATTCTCGTGTCACAATGTTAGTCAGCGAACTCCTCCGAAACGGCTTTACTGATTTTTACCAAATTTTATATGCATATTTAGTAGGTCTGAGAATCGGCTACTGGGTACTTTATATTATATTAATAAGTGCATTTGTTGAATAAATAATAGTAAACTATAATTACAACCTGAGACTTTCGGCGACCATTGTTTGTGCGACGGGATAGCGATCGACGTTGCCATGGCGACATACTTATTTAGTCACTTCAATAAAATAATATGGGCGAAGTACTTTATATTATGGCAAAGCAACGTTTGACGGGACAGCTAGTACAATAATGCAATAATTGTAAAGCCGCCAACTAGACCGCCGACAAAAAGCCGGCGGGCTCAGTGTGTATTGCGCTTTAGGAAGACACTACGCAAAATGGCCGATCACTTTACGGATACACAAATGTTAAAACTTGTGGAAATCTATCGAGATTACGAGTGTTTGTTGAATGTAACTAGTACGTTATGTAGACTAGTACGGTATGTATGTATGAGTAGTGTAACGTTGCAATTTCTTTGCATTCAATTTTTTACTTGTATCGTGTTTTTTTACTATGGCAATTTCCGAATTCACACATTGATGCCATTACCTTGCCATAATAAGAAAAAAAAATGGTATTACCTGTCATTATGTCAATGTCATGAGAACATTGAGTATTGACATCTACCATTAGCCGCGTACTGACCAAACTTGCAGCCTCGCTGCCTCGCCCGAGCGTGCCGCGGCCGAGCCAAAAGTTGTCGGTTTTTGTCGACGCTCAAAGGCGCCTCGGACGTTTGCCGCGCACAAACACGTACTGACCGACCGAGCAACTGCGCGCGAGGCTGCCGCGGCGAGGCGGCTCGCTTGGTCAGTACGCGGCTATTGGTCAAGAGTTGGATAAGTCATAAGATAGGTATCATTTGTAGCTGGTTTTCAAGAGTTTTTCTGTCTCTGGCTGGTTTTCAATCTACATAAATCACATCTATTTTATAGATCTCATGGCTTATAAGCCATAAATAAATAATAGCGGTAAGTGTCTTATGATGCTGATATCATATTTTTCCAAATCCGAAGCCCTAGGGCTTAGCACATGGTTTGATTACATTCGTTGTCCACAGGCATGAGGTGGGAAATCGCGTCGACAATGGTTTAGAGTCCTTTTAAAACTCAAATTAATATGTTGTAGCAGTCGCCGTGGTATGTACAAACCATAATTTCCATTTATTCGGTATTGTAGTTGTTAGATGTGTTTTCTCATAGATGTCTTTTTCAGATGGGTCTTACTATATTCCTTTTATTCTACTTTTGAATATATTGTAGCAACAAGATTCAAGGATTTCCTAATGAAGAAGTTTATTTGACTATTTTAGAATATCACAGTATTGTTCGATGAAACTCATACCGAGGTCCGGGTAAATGTTGTATAGAAGGATATACGGTACAATCCTCAGTATCTTCACTCCACATCAATCCAGGTCAGTGTCTCAAGGTCTAGAGCTAGGCATTTGCCCGGTGGACGCTCCGACCGTTAACTCTGTTTCCTCTCGGAGCCGCCACTGCGCAGATGGCCGACCAAATCGACACTAGGACTCGTTGTGAATAGATCATTATGTCATCTTAGAACGTTTAAACTTAATGTTCAAAATATCTTTAAAATAATAAATGGGTAGAGTAAATTTGATCAAGACACGCGAACTAGTAACGCGACCCTGAGAGATTAATTCTTAGTTTTCTCCAATAAGAATTATTTAAGATAAAGGTTGAAATTAAATTAAGCAAACAATTTATGCAATTTAATTAATTAACTTTAATGTGTAGTTAATATCTAACTTATTTACTGTGTTGAACTTATGTAAATGAACATAATATATTGTGGTCAGATCATGCTGGTTTTTCATTACATCTCCTATTTGTAAAAGTAAAGGAAAAATACAAGTTTTCAAATGAAAACGGTTCCCCGAATGCGGTCCCTGTGACATGCGTTCCAGAAATTTCCCGCACCCCGCATGCGGGCCCTATCGGCGGATGAAAACGGTTCCCCGAATGCCGGCCCTGTGGCATGCGTTTCAGAATTCTCCCGCACCCCGCATTACAGCTATAATTTACTCAACAAGTTAAAGATAAACTTGCATTTCTAACATACTTATAACATGACAGCTGCGTAATGATTTCTTAAGTTTTCGCGAGTATCACTCATGATATTATAAGTTTAAACACTTACGGATTTTGTCGCGGAGCACTTTTATTAATCCCGACGTTTCGGCTACTTTACAGTGGCCGTGGTCACGGGCGGACTGAGGTGACAGGTGTCCAATTTCTTGAAGTTATCCAACTACCCGACGACTCATCAATATTTGTTTGCGTTCCGATCTACGCAGAACGAACTCACAGTGTCTTGAAGCCGAGGTATCATAGATTTGTGCTTTAGTTTGTTTATCACTGGATCCCAACTAGATGGCAGCACCCAACCATCTTCGCGGTTGAAATTAGGGTGTTTTTTAATTTCTATGGCCTCGCGTATCATTCTTGGGCGGTATCGTGCTTCTTTTGCCAGTACTTGTGGCTTATCAAATCTTATGTAATGGCGAGGTTGATCCAGTGTGTGTTCACAAATTGCGGACTTGTTGTTCCTACGGTGTTTGACATCTGCAATGTGTTCCTTGATACGGGTTTTGATGGCCCTTTTGGTTTGCCCTATATAAGAGAGGCCACAATCACAGTCGAGTTTGTAGATTCCTGCATCTTGAAGGGGTAAGTTGCATTTCACTGATGGTAAACATTGGCTGATCTTTTTGGGCGGCTTAAAGTATGTTTTTATTGAAGCTTTCCTTAGAATGTAGCTCACTTTATCAGTGACTCCCTTTATAAATGGTAACACTGCAGGTAATCTTTCCACTATTGCCGGCTTCACTCGGTTGCTGCTCTGTTTGCGTGGTACCCGAAGCTTATTGTCGCGTAAAACTTGTGCAACATGATGAAGTTCGGTGTCCACATGCTGTTCATCGCAGATTCCTCGTGCTCTTTGAAATAACGATTTTCCAACAGTACTTAACTGTGCTGGGTGATGATGGGAATCACCATTTAAATATCTGTTTGTGTGTGTAGGTTTGCGATACACCGTATGACCTAATGTGCCATCAGGACTCCTTATTACTAATACGTCTAAGAAAGCTAAGGAATTATCTCTCTCCAACTCCATTGTGAACTGTATTTTGGAGTTGAGGCTGTTCAGGTGCTCAAGGAATATGGATACTTTGTCTGATGGTAATATTGTGAAAGTATCATCTACATACCGCTTGTAGAAGGTGGGTTGTACAGGTGAGGACTCAAGGGCTAACTTCTCGAAGTCTTCCATAAAAATATCAGCCACAACAGATGAAACAGGTGAGCCCATCGCAACACCATCTACTTGCCTGTAAAAGTCATAATTCCACAACATATAGCCAGATGTAAGGCAGTGTTCTAACAAGTCCACATATTCAACCGGTAAGTCATTCTCTCTCAGCCTTCTTGTAACAATTTCGATACACTGTTGTATTGGTAGGCACGTGAACAGGGACTGTATATCGAAACTGACCAGTTGTTCATTGTCTCTGAGGCGTAGATGTTTAATCTCATCGACAAAGTGGTAAGAATCCTTTACATGGGCCTTGGTCTGTCCGCGTAGAGGCGAGAGTACATTAGCCACCAGCTGAGCCAATTTGTAGGTTGGTGAGTCAATTTGGCTTACAATTGGTCGAAGAGGAGCATTGGCTTTGTGTATCTTTGGCAAACCATACAACTTTGGAGGTTTAGGGCATGAAGGCAACAAGAATTTGGGATCCAGATTCAGTGAGTCGGAGTACTTCTTTATAAGGCAAAAGAAGCACGATACCGCCCAAGAATGATACGCGAGGCCATAGAAATTAAAAAACACCCTAATTTCAACCGCGAAGATGGTTGGGTGCTGCCATCTAGTTGGGATCCAGTGATAAACAAACTAAAGCACAAATCTATGATACCTCGGCTTCAAGACACTGTGAGTTCGTTCTGCGTAGATCGGAACGCAAACAAATATTGATGAGTCGTCGGGTAGTTGGATAACTTCAAGAAATTGGACACCTGTCACCTCAGTCCGCCCGTGACCACGGCCACTGTAAAGTAGCCGAAACGTCGGGATTAATAAAAGTGCTCCGCGACAAAATCCGTAAGTGTTTAAACTTATAATATCATGACAGCTGCGATTCTGCATAATATTAAACACTTTCGTGTTGCATGATGCATCCTTTAAGTTAAGTCCAGGTTTTAATTTTTATATTAACATGCACTATGTCAAGGTGTCCCTAATAATAAAGTAATAAATAATAATGTAATCCGGTAGGTTTTTCAAAGTTATTGCATTCGATAGTTTTGACAAGTAAAAGGAATCAAAACTCCAAGTACCATCAATTTTATTTTGATGCACAACATCCTAACAGCGTGGAAACAAGAGAATTTATTGATGGCTTGCAAAGATTAACATTTGATTTGAGAAAATCAAATGTTAATCAAATGCATCTACCTTCACAAAAAATTTATAGTAGTCCAATACCAATAGCAAAAAACAAAATCACTAATTTAAAAAAAATTGAAGAATACATTCCCGCAGAATATATGACATACTGGAATGAGATTTTTAACTGGCCATCCGTATAAAATATAGATTTTAATATGTTATCATAATTTTGTTACCTACAAAATAAACTTCTCTGTCATTTATTTGGTTTTAATTCATCATTTTATGTCAAATTGAATGTATTGAACTCACTCAGTTTTATGTTAAAAGGGAACATGTCCATAATTACAAGTAGGGCAAGTACAATTACTTGTCCGTAATTTTTTCTCTTTAATAAACTATAATCTAATAAACTAAAACGCATTTTTATAAATGAAATAATAAGATATATATACCCTTTGCCTTATTACATAAAGTAAATATCTTAAACCTTCAAGATTTTAAGTTTATTCAGTTTTTCATTAATCCTGTAAAATTAATTCCTCAAATTTTTATGTGACAAGTGCCCTTTTAGTAATTAGACATTCAAATGTATTAGTACTAGGTAGAGATTTTCACGTGTCACAACAGTGTAGAAACACTGGGCGCTACGCACTCTACCTGGAGGAAATCCGTAGCATCAAAACAATAATGAAAATCTCCATCATGGTCTATAAGTGGAATTTGAACTAGAGATCAAATTATGCTTAGGCATGTATAAAAAAATATGAAGAATATAATATGAAAAGACACAAAAATATTAACATTATATTCTTTATTGAATATTTAATAAAATGTGGGAAGAAAAACCTCGAATATTCCGTAGATCCCGTTTTCGTCACTGTTCATTCACTTCTGGATAAAGAAACGAAACTTTAATTAATATTGTAATGATTAATATGATATGGTTATAACTTATACACAAAATATATTAGGTTTATGGGCACCGATATTATGTGTATGTTTGTTGCTGTATTCCTGAGAAATAATTCTAGTAGTGCTCGGGAGTCGGGCCTTGGTAAATGGTATAATCGACGTTTTTCATAGTAATGAGAACTTAAATATATTTTAGGAAAATTCGTTTCCATATTGTAGCATCATGTACTGAATAAGAGCCTTGTAACTTGTAAGAGACAATAAGGAGTATCACAGATATTCCGTAAGCAGATTAATGTAATATTACCGTTTCGTCCACAAACAGATCTCTTGTTCCAAGCGAGAACTGAACCTCGGCGTAGTTCCCGTACCCGTCACATGGCAAGTCGGAACCCGTGCGACACCTCTCGCGGGCACAGTCTAGAACAGAGGTTCCCAAACTTATTTTGTCCACTACCCACTTTAAGAACAAATTATATTTTAGCGCCCCCATTGTTTCAATTTAAAGTGCATCCTGATGAAATAAATCAACCTCTAAACTACGCCCCCATTTTTTTTCTGGATCCCACACCCTTCAGACCTCCAGCACCCACAAGGGGGCGTTATCGCCCACTTTGGGAAAGGCTGGTCTAGAATGCCGACATTTTTAAATCAAAGATATCACGTAACTCAAACTATGAGAGTGCAGTCAACAGTTTTTCGGAAGCTGTAAGAGGGAAATGATCAAGTAGACCCATTCGAGCCAAAACATAGCTCTTCATGAAAATTATAGCACATTTTTCGATCGATTCGATCAATCGAAATGGGGCTAAATCATAACAGAGAGCGGAATAACAATGTAGTGTGTAAGCATATTATTAAAGTATACCTAAGTATACTAACGTGTATTGTCTTCTGAGTGTTTAACAGTCAGTAATAAAGTAGATATCAATGGATGAGGTTGTTTAATATCTCCCTCCGGGCACAACCTTACATGGCGACCCTGCCATCCGAGACGGGTCGGCCGATCGCGTCAGTATGCCGTGTCCAATTAATAATAATAATAATAATATCTATGGACGCTTCACACCACGTCAGTCTGGCCCCGTGCTAAGTACCTGAAGGACTTGTGTTACAGGTACCAGACAACGGAAATATATTTAATACTTTTATACTATACATATATTTAAGATTTTTATTATATCATACACATATTTAAAGTGGAAAATTTTAAGTGTAAAGTTTAATAAAATAATAAATAAAATTAAATAAATTCTATTTCGCGATGTGTCGGTCAAGTATTCAAAAAGAGGACGTTTTCATAAATCAAAACGGTGCTGCAAATAAAGCTTCGGTGACGGACTACCATTTATCGAACATTAGTATCGTGATGTTCATAATTTGCACGATAGTGGCTATCGCGGGACTATACGGTATTTACAAGCTATACCAAAGGTGCCATCATTCGTGGATCCGGAATGAGGTTCTAGCGCAGAACCTTAGAAGGTCGTTTCGGCGATCCACCCCCGAGGCTCGTGTGTGCTACAAGTGCCGCCGGGAGCCCGAGGACCACCACCACCATCTCCGAGAGGCCGGTATGACGCAGCAGTCCAGTAAGTGATTTGTGATTCAATTACTAACAATCGATGGGCAATTTGTGAAAAGTGCAGTGTTATAAAAAGTGTTCTGATTCTGACGTTGAACTTTTAAGATAAGATGGGAACTTTTATTTTATAATAAGCCAGCATAATTATACGAGTTTTCAAGTTTAAAAAAAAAAAGTATGTTAAATACTATACAAATTTTATACAAATAAATATTATAGACAATTTTTATATTAAAATGTAATGGCAAATGAACTAAAAATTATATATGACCAGTTAAAAGATATTAAAGAAAATTTAACAAAGCTCAGTTATGCTAGGAGAACAGAAAATGTTTTAAAAAGGAAATTAGATGAGGCTACATTATTGAAAAATCAATTCGATCAATGTATTAATGTATTGTCAGATCAAATTGCAAAGAAAAAATTTAGTTCTGATGTATTGCAAGACATCCAAACATATTGCGACTTAATTAAAATTATTTTTATAGATATAGAGAATTTTTGTTTAAAATCGTATAATACTTCCGAGTCTTCTAGTGGCGAGTGTACGGTGAGTAAACAAAAAGAAGCAACAATGGAGTCGTTTAATTATAGAACTGCTGTCGCTTTACTGCCGGTAATGAACGGTGATGAAAATGTCACCAAATCTTTAATAGACGCCATCGAATTGTATAATTCATCGCTCACTGCTGACAGTAAGCAGATGCTTATTAATTTTATTTTAAAGACGAGGCTGCACGAAAATGCTAAATTGCGGATGTCAACCTCGTATGATAGTTGCGAATCGCTCATTCGAGACATGCGTCAGCATCTTCTCACCAAAAAATCGAGCACTGCTATTCACAAGGAATTGTCACTTATTAGCCAAAACGGTTTAACCTTAGATAAGTATGGGTCTAAAGTAGAGCAGCTTTTTGTTGATTTGACGGTCGCTCAAGCTGACGGCGATCAAAATGCTTATAAAATATTGCGCCCTCAAAATGAAAAAATAGCTATTAAAAGTTTTATAGACGGGCTACGGAACCGTGAAATCCGTACTATTCTTTCGGCGCGTAATTATGACACGTTGAAGGACACTATACGTGCTGCTCAGGACGAGGAGTTGTCGTACAGTCGTCCGCAATCGCACGATATGGCTTATGTTGGCTACCAACAACGTTATTCTTTTAATAATGTTCGAGGAAATTTCCGTAGATTCGAAAATGGACGATCTTTTCGCGCTAACAACAGATACATAAATAGGAATAATAATAATAGAGTTTCTGTTAAGGGGCCGTCTCAAAATTATTTTCAAAATCATGGGAATAAATTTATTCGACATACTAATATGCAGCGCGGGTCGTCGCGTGGAAATCGCGGCAGGCCTGCAGGACGTACTTTTAATCGTAACAATTACGTGCACGTCATCGAAACGGGCATAAACAATATGACTTTAACCGACGGAAATCGTATCGACGAAAACTCGGTAGAATATAGAGATAACAATTTGCAGTTTTTTCGATCCTAATTTCATTTATGCTTGTAACAATAGTAGCTCGGTAGAATTCTCGATATTAGGTGCCAAATATGGTTTGCTTATAGATTCCGGAGCATCATTATCCGTATTGAAATACAACACGGTAGCGCAATGGAACGTTCCAGTACAAGAAGAACGCATCTCCATAAACGGTATCGGAGGCAAAGTGCAAACCTTAGGCTATGTTTTCATTACGTTAACCATAGATGGTCAGGAATTTAAACACAAATTTTATGTCATGCAAACGTTGCCAGGTATAAGACATGGTATAATAGGTAGAGATTTTATGCATAAGTACAATGCTATTTTAAATTTTGAAAATAATACTTTTACTCTTAGTAATAATAATAATATTTTAACTTTACCTATGTTGATTAATTCGACAAGTAATAAGAGCTGTTTTTTAAGTATTCCACCGAGATGTGAAAAGATATTTACATTAGATAGTAGTTTTAACGAGGATTGTGTAATTTTGCCGTACCAATTATGCGATGGAGTTTTTATGGCGGGAAGCATTTGTAGGCCAAAAAATGGAAAAGTTAATTTACAGATTTTAAATACACGCGAAACACGAGTTGATATTAATTATTTTAGACCAGAGGTACATTTATTATCAGATTATAACATTTGTAAGTTCGATCGGAGTTGTAACATTGATGGAGAAAGAGTGCGTACATTATTAAATCTCATAAATTTTGATCATTTAAACAGCGAAGAAACGTCATCAATTCAAAGAATTTGTGCAAAATTTTCAGACGTTTTTCACTTGCCTAATGATAAATTATCAACCACTAACCTTTACGATCAAAATATACAGCTCAAGCCAGATGCGGACCCAGTTTACGCCAAACAGTACAGGTTACCATTTCCTCAACGCGAGGAAATCGAGACACAGGTAAGGAAAATGCTTGCCGAAAATATTATCGAACCAGCAAAAAGCGAGTGGTCGAGCCCAGTTTTATTGGTTCCCAAAAAATCCGACGATAATTCAAAGAAGTGGAGGCTGGTTATAGATTTTCGAAAACTAAATTCTAGAATTTTAGATGATAAATTTCCTCTCCCCAATATTTGCGATATTTTAGATTCTTTGTCAGGCTCAATGTATTTTTCACAGTTGGATTTGTCACAAGCTTATTATCAATTGAGTTTAAAACCGGAGAGTAGGAAGTACACAGCATTCTCTACACCATCAGGTCAATATCAGATGACAAGGTTACCTATGGGTTTAAAAATTAGCCCTAGTGCATTTTCCCGTGTAATGACAATAGCTATGTCAGGGCTTACTTACGATAAATTATTCGTTTATTTAGATAATTTAATTTGTTTCGGACGTAACTTAGAAATGCATAACAAAAATTTAATTGACATTTTAATTAGATTACGAAAAGTAGGGCGTAGGAGGCAACAGTGACTCAGTCGACAACAGTGACTCATATAAGTTTCCACGTTAAGAGAAATCATGATTAGGTTTGTCTCTTTCACACATTGTAACACGTGACCCTCAAGCACATTTGAACTAGTCGGCCGGCAGGTGGAGTGCCGTTAGGTTGTGTTATAGACAGAAAACAAATTCCGCGTTGATAAATTTTAATTTTAAGGTAAGTTTCTTTGGATTTTTTTGCGTAAAACAATAGCAATTAGTTATAACTATTATATTTGCTGGTTGATAGATATAGTATAATTTTCATTTATACAGTTTTTTTACGAGATTGGATTTTGGTTTTGTTATTACAAATCGAAATTTTCAAAATGGCGTAGGCGTGCACAGTGGCTCAATTTTGAAAAGTACACAGTGGCTCGTGAGTCACTGTGTACCTATGTACTAATACTTCTAATTTAAATACTTATATTTTCTATATTTATTTATTTTAATTGCTATAGTTAAAGGCAAAATTGTTTGTTCTTTAGAATGCCACGACCTCAAAAAGAAAGAAAAATTGGTAATGTCCCTGCCGAGAGGATAAGAAAAGGATTGATATTAATTCGAAACGGAGAGTCTATACGTAAGGCTTCGGACAATGTTGGAGTCTCTTTTGCCACTTTAAAACGATACCATCATAAATTTAAAGATGCTCCTTCGCTGGAAGATTTGACAACATACCAACTGGAGCCTAACTATTCAGTCAATATGATTTTCACAACTGAACAAGAGATTATACTAAAAAACTATATAACGCATTGTGCTCTTCTGTTTTATGGATTAAGTGCAAAAGAAAGCCGGAGACTGGCATATCAGTGTGGAAAAATCAATAACTTGAAAATGCCTTTATCTTGGGAGGCGAAACAAATGGCCGGCAAAGATTGGTTAATTGGTTTCAGACGCAGACATAATATAGCGCTGAAAAAACCCGAAGCCTGCAGTCTTGCCAGAGCTACGGCTTTAAACAGAATCAATGTAGAAAAGTATTTTGACAACCTTGAAAATATAATGGCTCGAAGTCCCCATTTTTCCGACGGCACCAGGATTTTCAATTTGGACGAAACGTCCACAACTACCGTTCAAAAACCACAAAAAGTTCTTGCGCCAACGGGACGAAAGACTATAGGAAAAGTTACTAGTGGAGAGAGGGGCACATTGATAACAACGTGTTGTATTATAAGCGCAAGTGGAAATTTCTTACCTCCTGTTATGGTCTTTCCGAGGAAAAACTTTAAAGATCATATGATCAAAAATACACCACCTGGGACGCTTGGTTTGGCAACACCGACTGGGTGGATGAATTCAACAATTTTTCCAGAGGTAATGAAACATTTTGTGAAACACACCAATTCCTCAAAAGAAAATCCATCTATTTTAATTATGGACAATCACGAATCCCACCTCAGTATTGCAGCCCTAGATTTAGCAAAAAATGCAGGGGTTCACATTCTAACTCTTCATCCTCACACATCGGCTAAGTTGCAGCCCCTTGATGTGGGAATCTACGGTCCATTTAAAACTTTTTACAATGCTGCAATTGACTCCTGGCTTTTGAGGAATCCGGGAAAACCAGTAACTATTTACGACTTGGGTGAGATAATTGGATCTGCCTTTCAAAAAGCCATGACTCCAAAAAATATTACGAGCTCTTTTGCAAAATGTGGAATTTTTCCGTTTGATCGTCATATATTTACAGACGAAGATTTTCTGCCAAGCTCTGTGACTGATCGCCCTTACCCAGAAGATAATCGAGATGATGGAGCTTCAACACCTGATTCTATTAGCTTACTCGATGAAAACACGCCTATCATTCCAATAACAGAACCAGAAGTAGTCCTCACAAGCACACCATTTACGTCTACAAGTACAGACATCCAAGCTGTTCCACACTTCGGAAGCATGCCTACCACGTCTACCATTACAAGTGCGCAAGCAGCTACAGCCTTGTCCACGTCTCCCGTTACAGTCACACAAACAGCCTTTGTATACATGTCTATGACTACAAGTGCCCAAGCAGCTTCAGCCTTCGTAAGTACGCCATCCACCTCTGCTATTACAAACACCAAAGAAATTCCAGATTTAACAAACAGCACGCCATTAATTTCTGCACCCACCCAAGAAGCACCAGATTTTGCGAGCACGCCACCGACGTCTACATTCACAAATACGGCGCGAGCCATATCCCCCCAGCCATCTTCTATTATAAATACCCCCTCTAAGATTACAAATAAAACAAGTTTTACATCGCCGTTTGAATTTAGAGATCCCATAAAAGCTGGTCCTAGAAAATCTAACAGAAAGCGTAGACCTGGACGTAGCATAATAGCTACCGATACTCCAGAAAAGACCATGATTGAACAAGAAAAAAGTGCTACTAAACGAAAAAATGAAGCTAAAAGAAAGAAAACTTGCCGAACGGTACTAGATAGCGACGAAGAAGAAGTAAATCACAATGAAGAAATCCAATTCGCTGACTCTGAAGATGATATTGACTGGGCAGAACAGCAAGAAGATGACTCTGAAGATGCTAAAGAAGTTTTAACAGAGATAGACTTAGAGAACCCTTTACCTCATTTACCTAAAGAAGGAGAATTTGTCATAGTACAATTAACATCAAAAAGGCAAAGATTGTTGTTTATTGGAAAGATATTAGAGGAAAGAAATCGTAACCTTGATTACTACATATCATTCTTAAAACGTAAGCCCGGCACTGAAAGATTTGTAATGCCAGATAATCCTGACCTGTCGCTTGTAAACGAGTCTGATTTAAAATATATATTGCCAGTGCCATCTTGGGTTGGGACCTCTTCTAGGCCATTCTATAGTTTCCCTATTGATTTTTCTTGTCTACCCATTGGTTAAATTCTTCGAAAATATCATGATGTTTTTAACTCAAACGTTTTTCTCTTGATTTTGATTTGATAATAATTATTATAAGACTTTTTGTAACATTCTGTGATTTAAATAATTGATTAATAAAGTAAAGACTGCTAGTAAATAAAAATATTTAGTTTAAGACTGAGTAAAGCTTACTTAGAACTTAATGGTTCCTTAACAATATAAATAAGGCTGTTTATTGCAAGACTGTTGTTAATGTTTATATATTTTTTTAAGTTTGTGATAATAATAAGAGTAGACATATTATTATTTACTTTATTTTATAAGAAAACTCATTGTTAACATAGTTTGTAGAATGTTGGTAAAATTGTTAATTCGACTGGATACTAAGTCAATAAAATTGATCTTTAAGTTTGTTTTATTGTAAGAGAAATAAAAACTTATTTGTTTTTTCTTTAATTAATAAAAAAAACCTGGATTGACTCTCGATTTTTTTATTACTCCTTTTGATGAGTCACTGTGTACCTTTAGAGCCACTGTGGACCACAGGGTTGGGTCACTGTGTACACATGGGTGTGCACAGTGGCTCAAAAGTTTTATTTTTATTTTCTATTATTTATTTTATCTTTTACTTATTTTATGGAATTGTGTTGATTCAAAATTAAACTATAATAGTTAATTAACAATATGCAAAAGTTTCACATTAATCCCGTCATAATTTATATTTAATTTACCTTTTTGAAAAACATATGAGTCACTGTTGCCTCCTTCCCCCTAAATTTAAAACTGAATCCGAGTAAATGCGATTTTTTAAGAAAAGAAATACAATTTTTAGGTCACGTTGTTTCTTCTGAAGGAATAAAACCGGATTTAGAAAAGATAAATATAGTAAAAAATTATCCCACTCCGAAAAATGCAGATGAAACTAAGAGATTTGTAGCTTTTGTGAACTTTTATAGAAAATTTATCCCAAATTTTGCTGAAATATGTTTACCTCTTAATAGGTTGTGTCGAAAATATGTCAAATTTGAATGGTCAGATGAGTGTAAAAATTCTTTCGAATTATTAAAGAGGTCACTAATTTCTCCACCAATTTTACAATATCCTAACTTGGATAACGACAACACGTTTATTTTACAAACAGATGCGTCGGGATACGCAATAGGATCTGTCTTATGCAATAATGATAGTAGAGGAAAACTGAAGACATTATAGTAGACCCTGACACGCTCCAACAGATAGAAGACGCTAAAAGACCCAAAATCGATTTAAATGCAGAAAGGAAGTACCAGTGCCTGAAATCAATAGTAGATATGTTCAGATTCATCCACAATACAGCGTTCCAATCAACTAAAGAAAAGGCTACTGGTACTAAAACAAAAAAGAGTTACTCGCTATCGTGTGGTCCGTGAAATATTTTAGGCCCTATCTTTTTGGAAGAAGATTTATTATTAGAACTGATCACAAACCATTGATTTATTTATTCAATCAAACGAATCCATCTAGTCGTTTGACAAAGTTTAGATTACTTTTAGAGGAGTACGACTACGTAATAGAATACGTTAAGGGTGCTGACAACGTAGCTGCAGACGCGTTGTCACGCATTCAAATAAGTAGCGATGAATTGAAGGAAATAAATCAACATGTTGTGTCGGTATTAACGAGAGCTCAGAAAAGACGAATGAACAAAGATAATGAGGACGTTAGTGACAACCCTAAGGTTTCCGAGCAGACTGCTAACGATTGGACTGATCACCCGAGAGTTATGGAGTTACTCAAGAAACCAAAGGAGTGTACTGAATTAAGATTTTTGGATGAAAAGCAGTGGAAAAATTTAAAGTTCCGAGGTGAACAAAATGTAGAGATATTTAATTATGATGCATCAAATGGTATTTTAAGAGTTAACCCATCTTCCCTATTACGATGTACACGAGATGTCTTTGTAAGGAAGTTGGCGAATTACTGTAGAAAAATTAATGTTAATAATTTGTACGTGATACAAAATGATGAGAATAGCGCATTGATAAAAGACTTAAGTCAGAGTATAGAAATTGCACCCGATTGGTCCGGACCACGTCTGTATATTTTAAAAGGTGTAAAAGTTATAAATGATCATGATACGAAACGTGTAATACTAAACGATTACCACTTATTGCCGAGTAGCGGTCACGCCGGCATACGTCGTATGATAAGTAACATAAAACGACGCTACTTTTGGCCGAAATTAGAGAAAGACGTTATCGATTTCGTAAATCGTTGCGATAAATGTAAACGTCAAAAACATTTTAAGTATATAAAAGAGCCGATGGTCATCACCGATACGGGTTGTTCGGCTTTCGATAGGATTTTTTTAGATTTAGTCGGGCCCTTAAGTAAGGATAGTGATAGTTACAAATATATTCTCACACTACAGTGTGACCTTAGCAAGTACGTAGAAGCTTATCCCTTAAGAAATAAGGATACGATTTCAGTGGCAACAGCTTTTATTAATAACTTCGTTTTACGCTATGGCATTCCACGTAACATAATATCTGATCGGGGTACTGAGTTCA
This sequence comes from Polyommatus iphigenia, assembly GCA_963422495.1. NCBI lineage: Eukaryota > Metazoa > Arthropoda > Insecta > Lepidoptera > Lycaenidae > Polyommatus > Polyommatus iphigenia. The sequence goes on along the minus strand of OY730190.1, from coordinate 14,372,175 downwards.
TTTCCAGCGTTATGAATGAAGTGTGTAAAATTCTTAAAATCAATAAAATTTCTTCAACGGCATATCATCATCAATCAATAGGAAGTTTAGAAAATACTCACAAAAATTTAATGTCATTCCTTCGCATACAGACCGATAATGAACCTCAAAATTGGAGTTCATGGTTACCATATTGGTGCTTCGCTTTCAACACCACCGTACACATGTCAACAGGATACTCCCCATATGAACTTGTTTTTGGAAAAAATTGTAATTTACCTAGTAATTTAACCTCAGATGTTGCTCCTTTATATAATACCGAAGATTATCCGCAACAACTTAGATATAGACTTCAAAAATCACAGTATGATGCGAGACAAAATTTAATTAGCAGTAAACAAATTAGAAAATGTAAATATGATTCATACACTAACCCTATAACTTATAATGTTGGTGATATGATACTACTTAAAAATGAACAAAATGTAACCAAGTTAGATCCTTTGTACCTAGGACCATATAAAGTAATAGAAGATTGTAATCCTAATTTAAAAATTGAATATAAAGGTAAAGAATTAATAGTACATAAAAATAGAACTAGACCATATTCAAAATGATTTTTATTTTGTTTATTTTAAAATCTTTTGCCATTGAAAATGAAATTTATAGGTTTTGAGTACATTTATAATTGAATTTGAAATTATTAATATATTTGATATATTTAGAATTCAAAATGTTTAGAATAATAATTGTAAAACTATTATTTTACTTTATTATGTAATACGTCATAATGGAGATTATTTCTTTAATTTTTTTTTTTTTTCTTCTTTTTAACAAAGTATATTCTATTAAATAAAAATAAATGTAATCCATTATTTTTATTTTTTTTTGCCGGTGGGCGTGTAGTGTGTAAGCATATTATTAAAGTATACCTAAGTATACTAACGTGTATTGTCTTCTGAGTGTTTAACAGTCAGTAATAAAGTAGATATCAATGGATGAGGTTGTTTAATATCTCCCTCCGGGCACAACCTTACAACAAACTGGAGTAGGCCAAAGCCCATTGTTGACTGTAGTCAGTGGTGTATTGATGAGTTACGATGACAATATGAACACACAAACTTCAAACAGGTACCACATAACTAGTCCAGAAAAAACAATTTGCTAATAGTCTCCGTTTCTACAGAAATTTCATAAAAAAGATAATTTCTGAAAATCATTAATGTCATAAAGAACGTTAATTAAACGCGAAGAGCGTTAATTAAACCATGTATTGTTTAATACTTACATGGTTTAATTAACACTCTTCGCGTACCAAATTGTTATGGGTAAATATAAGGGCATAAATGCTAAACGTTTTGAAAATAATTTGTACACTTGTCTTAAGCCGCTAAAGGTACGTATTGTATTTTTTTCTAGTAAGTACCTTTTTTACAATATTGACGTCGCCACGTCAAATATACATAGCTTACTTTCGTAGTTTTCCCCAATATTGCCCGATTAGAATGTCACACGTGTGACTTTAGGGGAGGGGGCCAGGCCCCTCATTGTTTATCTCCAAACCAACTAGCAACAGACTAGGTATAGCCACGATTAAACTACCATGGTCTTAACCAGATCAGTAGCTTAGACCCTTTCGAAAAAAAATTGTAGTACCCAACTGGCTAAAAGCTGAGCTTGACTGACTGGTGATAACACATCTAAATATTAAAAAACCCTTGACTGACTGATGATAACACATCTACATATCGTCTGCTTACTGCGAAAACCGAATAAATGCACATTTGTACGAAATTGAGTAAAGAATACAGTTACATGTAATTGTAAACGCTCTTTCGACTGGTAAAATCGAATAAATGATAAGCACCACTGTTACAAAGTTACGTAGAATGAAATCCTTATAAGTATACACATTTCGGATAAAATATACAGGAAAAACATAATAAACAATCATATTATACAAATGCGCAAAAACATATACAGGTAAATAATGATATGCATGTTTATGAGTTTTTACAATACGGACTAAAATAGTAGTATGAATAAGACATTATCAGTAAAAATCTATTAAAAACACTTACTTTACATTCTCGGGTGATATTCTACTCGTAAAATATTTTAAACGTACTTAAATGTATTTACTTGTAATATGATTATATGTACTGTTCCATTTTTCGACAGCCAAAACCTCATAAATGTATTTTAACGGTTTTACCTGTAGAAAGTTTTTGGACGTTTCCAAAATTTGTCTACAGCGAACAACTCATAAATGCACTTTGCCGGTTTTGCTTGTAAGAAATTTTAAAACCTGAACGGTTAGTCGGTTTGAAACTGCGCGCCCGCGCACATGTGCTCCAGAAAAAAAGTTTGAAAAGTGGTTTAAAGTGATATAGACATTGTATTTTGTGTGTAACATGGAATCAAGAGGCAAACGACTTGTATCTATGATAAACAAACGTGAAATACTACACAATGGTAAGTAATTTAAAAATATTTTTTTTTCGATTTTGAGGTTATGTTAAGTTTTTGTCTAAAATATACGGTACGATGTTATATTATGTTGCAGAGTCAAGTTATCATAATATTATTAGTCAATTATTAACGTTAATCTACCGCTGTTCGTTTGTATGCCGTGCTGAAGTAATTACGTTTCTTGAAGCATAAATAATCATATTATTTCATTCAAACATTAAAAGTTGTTTAATACCTATCTATTAGAAAATCCCCTTTATTGAATATACCTAGTTGTTTTAAAAAAAAATCTTCTTACGAGGGCCTTTTTTCATCATGCTATCACAGTATCCATACTTCCATACTAATATTATTATAAATGTGAAAGTGTATCTGTACGTCTGTCTGTCTGTCCGTCTGTTTGTCTGTCGGTCTGTCTGTCTTTATCTAACTCGGTTGTTATTTTTCAGATGATCGAGATGAAGGGCCTTCTACTTCAAGTTCGTCTTCCATACTGAGCGAGTCAAAAGAAAAAATAGTAGCAGAAATGGAGCGCATGTTTGACAGTGATGATTCTGCTGCCGATCCCAATTATGACCCGGACCCAGATTCAAGAAGTCTGATCCGGACAGAGGATATTTTATTTAATATTGATGACCAACTCTTTGCTGGCGACGACGAGATATTAGATGATCTTTTAAACATAGGGGAAGTTGCAGTTCAATTGCCGAAAGAGGGAGATGAGTGTACACATCAAATCGTGATTTCTATTTGTGAGATTTTACTGAAAAATGTATTCAATATTACATGTTCGAGGACACGTTGGAAGAAAGCTCATCCTGAGAACTGGAAAGTCAATATTGCCAAAAAAAGGCGTGCTGAAGGACTTCCTTACACTGCAAGGAAGAAACAAAGAAGTGCAAAGCTTCCTAAAGCTATCAATTGTGACAAATGTTTTTATAAATGTAACGAGATTTCACCTGAAGAAAGGACACAAGGACTTTGTGTCGTTATTATTGGAATTTAAGTTTCATTGAAAAAAAGAATTTTATACTGAATAACGTGTCTGTTGATACCCCTAAAAGAGTTCTTGCTGTGCGTGGACCAAAAAAACAACGCGAATTTACTAAAAAATGCTTCTTTTTTCATAATGGGCACAAAAAACAAGTATGTCAAAAGTTTTTTTGCTACACTTTATCTATTTCTTCTCATACAATCAATGATGCCGTTAGAAAGCGCAACGAGTTAGGCGTATACAAAGGTCATGACAACAGGGGTAAACATGATCCACATAATAAAACTAATGAAGCTGATTTTAACTTTGTGCGAAAACATATAGAGTCTTTTCCATGCATGGAACCACATTACATAAGGCAAACATCTAAACGCCTTTATCTAGATGCCTCGTTGTCCATCACTAAAATGCACAAACTTTATAAAGAAAAATGCGCTGAAAATAACATGGCCCCAGTCAGCGAAATAACGTACCGAAGGATATTCTGTAATCACTATAATTTCAGTTTCTTTGTTCCAAAGAAGGATCAATGCTTAGTATGTTCGAACTATAACAAAGCGCAAGAAGGTAATAAAGCCGAATTAAAAATGGAGTTTGAGGAACACATAGCACGAAAGGAGCGCTGTAATTCAGAAAAAGCGAAGGACAAGGAGAGAGCATCGCTGGATAAAGAGTTTCGCTGTGTTACGTTTGACTTGCAGGCTGTGTTACAGATACCTTCTGGACTAATAGGGCAACTTTATTACTGTCGAAAACTGTGTGTGTACAATCTCTGTATTTATGAAGCTGCTCTGCCAAGTGACGCCTATTGCTTCGCCTGGTCTGAAGTGAACGGAAAAAGGGGTAGTTCCGAAATTGGAAGTATTTTATTTCATTATCTCTCGACTTGTATTCCGCCTCAAGTGAACGAAGTATGTCTGTATTCCGACACATGTGGTGGACAAAACCGAAACCAGTTTGTCGCCGCTTTGCTTTTATTTGCTGTTCAAAATATTAATCATTTAAAAAAAATTGAGCACAAATTTTTCGAGTCTGGGCATAGCTACATGGAGGTAGACAGTATGCATAGTAGCATCGAAACAGCAAAAAAGAATTCTGAAATCTATTGCATGCCTGACTACCTATCTATTTTCAAGCGCGCTAGAGCACAAAAAAAAGTACACGTTGGGAAAGAATCATACACTAAATTGCCCTATAAAACCAAAGAATTCAAATACCACGAATTCTATGATTTAAAAAAACTGGCAGATGAAACCATTTTCAACCGCTCCAAGGATTGTAATGGGAATCAAGTAAAGTGGTTAAAAATTAAGAGAATGCAGTATCGCAAAGAAGACTCTTCAAAAATTTATTTTAACTACGACATGTCTGAAAACTTTTTGTGTATTAATGTTACTCAGAATAGTAATTCGAACCCACCGCTACGTCTTAACACAAGAGCTAAAAAACGAATTGCGATACAGCCATTACTTTCAGATAAAGTTGAATTGACGCAACTTTACAGAAGCCTTTTACCAATAAGCGATGCTAAAAAAAAAGATTTGCTGGTGCTTTGTGCTAAAAAAATTATTCCCGACGAATATCATGGTTGGTATTCTTCTTTGCCCACTACTAATAAGCAAGATTGTTTACCTGAACCTTCAATCGATGAAGAATCGCCTGAAGAAAACTTAATTTTGTTAGTGGCTTGCATACGTTTCTGTGTTGTTTTCATCATTCCTTTTATTCTTGTCTATTACAGCCAATAAAATTCTTTGAATTTTTAGTTTCGTTTTAATTATTTAACGTCTTAGTTTCATAAAAACAAAAACCTTTACTTCTTAATGGCATTTTTCGTATAGTTCTGTACGGGGAAAAGGGTAATAATAGAAAAAAACAACAAATTTTCTATAAGCAAAAAGTGATAAATGCAAAAAAATTGCATTTTAGCCGTATGTTTTTTTTTTATATAATGTTAAAATACTATGTTACTCTCAAATACAAAAACGGTCAGCATTTGATTTAAATTTAGACAACTAGGACGGGAAATCATGAAGATCAATACATTCTCTAATTTCAGGGAAAACCTGATAAATGCATACCCTCCTTAGTTAAATTGAATTTTAAATATCTTTTACTATTATAACACAAATAATTAAGATTACATCTATAAGAAAGACATTTGTTCTAACTTTTTTCATCAGGCATCAGTCTGGTAAAGAGTATTATATTGCTTTAATATGAGCACAAACATTTAAAATCAATTTACTCACAATGCCACAACCTGCAGTTATTAGGTTTTCGCCGTAAGCAGACGATATTATAAATGTAAAATTAAGGTTAGATGGGGTAAGGGGGCCCAAGGGGAAAGGGAAACAATAGTTTGTAAATCAAAAACTATAGACTGCAGCCCTATTATTACTTGGTCGATAAAGCAGTAATTTTGTTTTAGTTTCAAAGTAAAAACATAGATGGCGCTACATCTACTTAGTACAAAAGAGTGACAGAAACAAAAAAATCAGTTAACTACTACAATACCACGAGCTCGCCACGGATTTTTTGGGTGCTGGTTTAATGTGTTAAAAGTGCTGCAATAAGGCTGTCATTGTCAGTGAGAGAGGCCTTGAACATTTTAAGAGTCGCTAATTTTAAGAATACGCACTAGAATTTAGGGTGACTGTGCAAGTGGCGATCACATACTAAGTACCTATTATATTCATTGTTACAGAAAAATGCAAAATGCCTAGAAATTATATAAGAAAAACAGACAATGCGTCATACTCATACCCCTTAGAAAAATTATTATAGGCCGTAAGGGCTGTTAAAAGTGGCACATTGTCTGGATATGAGGCCTCTAAACACATTCGATCAACCATAAATGGGGTAAGTGTCTAATATCTAGATGTTTTAACTTGTTTTGAGGTTTTTCTACATTTTTGGATTTATAAGACTTGTTTTTACCTGTTTTTTAATGTTCCTTTCGTTTTTTCTTCTTAGGTATATGATCGTAAAGGCCTCAAATCAAATACTCTGGGAAGAGCCAACGTCATACCACGTGAATTAGAAGATTTTGTAAAAAACTTGCATGTGATGGAAATGTATGGATTTGGTCTGACAAGGAAAGAAATATTAGAGATGTGGGTCAGTGCGTATCGGCTAATGCTATAAAAATCCGTTTAAAAATGGAGTGCCCAGCGAAGATTGGTTTATTTCATATAAGAAGAGGCATAATTAGCAGGCCACAATCGGTGGAGTATGCGCGCAAACAAGCATGCAGTCCACATATAATTTACCCGTACTTTGATTTACTGGAAAAATAACGAACGTATTAGAATTAAGCGACAAACCATCATTTTATATATATATATATATTGGAAGGGTCTTTGGAGAAACTGGTTTCGTCCACGTTCCACATCCATATATATATATATATATATATATATATATATATATATATATATATATATATATATATATATATATATATATATATATATATATATATATATATATATATATATATATATATATATATATATATATATATATAACGCTGCAACAAGTTATGGGTGGATGGAAACAGCGGTTTTTGAGGCTTTTTTTGAAAAATATTTTTTTAACTACTGTGGGACAAAAACGCCCGATCCTTTTAGTGTACGATGGACACTCAACGCATGTAGGTTTTAACCTTATCATAAAAGCCAGAGAAGCAAACATCACAATTTAAAAAATGCCTCCTCATACCAGCCACCTTTTACAGCCATTAGATTTGTCTGTAAATAAATCATTTAAAGACCGATGGGACAGTGCGCTAGTAAAATGGCAGAGGATGAATATAGGTAAACCTTTACCAAAAAAGATTTCGCCAAAATGCTTGTGTGGGATGCGTTGGATCCCGCTATAATATGTGCAGCTGGTTTTCGTAAAGCGGGAATTTACCCCTTAAACAAAAATACTATCTCGGAAGATAAGTTTAATCAAATTCTTCTGCGAAAATGGAAGCTAAAATCAACTTCTAATGAAACGGATTTCGTTGAAGACCCAACTAAGCAGCCGTTCTCTGACGTGCAGCTGTGTGACCAGTACCAGATTTCTGTAAACACAAATTTGCAAGAGCTCACACTTTCTTTAAAAATTATAAATAGTACGGACTCGACGCTAAACTATACTCGTACATTTCATATGTCACAACATTTACAAAATGATTGTGTTAGCTTATCTAACCAACTCAATGCAGAATCTGTAGGTTCTAATACGATTAACATTTCGAATCAAACTTCCAACAAAAGTAGAAATAGTATTAAAAAAAAAAGACTAAGACAAATGCTAAAGCAGTTTTAAGAGCCCGTACTATCTTTTCTACTGCTCTCTTCACACTCACGCCCGTCTTTCATATGCCAGGTGAAAAAGGACGATCGCCAAGTTAGCGGGCAGTTATAGGTATCCTGTTTTTTCAAGGGTTTTTTATATTAAAGTGGTAAAAAGTAATTCCAACATTGTATAGACGACTTTCTCAACAGTACATTGTATTTTTTTCATACCGTTAAGACGTCAATACAATCCATAAAAAGGTGATATTCTAAACCTTTTACAGCAAAAATCACAAAACTGTCGCGGGTTTGAGTTGGATTATTTAAAGATACTTAAAAAATATAAAAAATCTAGCTGCAACATTAGATTATAATTGAAATGTAAGACATGTAAGATACATGTTGTGCATTAAAACTTATAGAAATACTGTATTTTAACTGTTAAATCACGTCTGTTAAATGAGCGAAATCGGCAAAATTTCGTATACGGACTCTTAAACAAGACAATATAAAGGTAACCACAGAAAAATTTGAAGATCTAGGACATAAAGTTAAACAAAATTAAAAAATAAAGAAGAAGGATATTAAGTCACTAGCAAAATATAGAAAAAAAAACAAAATATTCAACGACTTCAAGTGAAAGTGAAATGGAAATAAAATATGACGAAGATAGCGATGATAACGATTTTTGGGAGAATGTACTGAGAGAGAGTAATGACGAAGATGGTGAAGCAAAACTAAATTATGCTGACAAGGAAAATTTTGATACTAATGCGCCATTTTGTGAGAGTGATTGGGTCGTGGTAAAATTTTGCACCAAAAAGTCTGTGAAACATTATGTAGGCCGTAGGCGTAGTGTTAAGTATTAATGACGCCGGTTCTCCTGTTGTAAAATACACAAGAAAGAAATCAAAAGCAGAAGGTGAAACGATTTTTACTTTCCCTGTGCTGGAAAGTATCTCTGAAGTGAAACACACAGAAGACATCGTCGCAAAATTAAGTAAACTTGTAATAAGCCGAAGAGGCCAATTTATTTTTAAAATGTGTTTCAATTCAATTCCTATAATATTCAGTAGAGTCCTTCTAAATATCTCTGCAAAGTGTTGATAGTCTAAGTTGAAAATGTTATATTTAGTAAAAATGTAATGCCAAAGTAAAGTTCCTAGTTGGTAGATGTCGATTGTATTAGTGATTTCGCTTTAAGTAGGTAATTTAAATAGCACGTTGTTTAATAAGACGGAATCTTACTGCAATAAAAATTACTATTGAGACTGATTAATATGAGTAAATATAAAAAACATTGGACATTGTCACAAAATTGCCTAAATCTGTAATAGACCGAAGAGGACAATTTATTTTTAAAATTGTGTTTTTTAATTCCAATAATATTCAGTAGAGTCGTTCTAAATATCTCTGCATAGTGTTAATAGCCAAAGTTGAAAATGTTTTAATGAGTAACTTGTAATGCCAAAGTTCCTAGTAGATAGATTTCAAGTGATTTTACTTTAAGTTATAAATTATAATAAACAAGGTGTTATTTAAATTAGGTACCTTTAAATAACACCTTGTTTATTATAACGGAATCTTACTGCGACAAAAATTACTATTGAGACTGATTAATATGAGCCTATTATATACATATAAATATCTTAACATATTAGTATGAATAAATATTTAAAAATTTGCATTTCGTTTTCATTTGACTACCTCAGTTTCGAACTCGTATGTTTCCCTTACCCCGAATTCCGATTTTTATCAAAATTTCCTATTTTAGACCGTATTTCAATGAGTATATTTTGTTCAAATTTGATAAACGAAATATTCAAAAATGATATCGTGCAGGTATATAATCTATACTACTATTTATACATAATTATTATATTCAGACTGTTCCCCTTACCCCTAAAACAGGGAAAGGGGAGCAAAAGAAGTAGCCTAACGATTTAGCATTTTCTGGTTAAAAGCATTATAAGTAGCTTAAGAGCGGGCTGTCAAATTTTGCTGTGTTTTCTAATAAGTATTGCGATCCCGGAAGACGATTTACTTAAATGAAATTGAGATTTATTTAATCATTGTACATTTATCTTATATTTAGCTAACGGAAAACACGATTCATTTATTTTGACTCGATAGTTTTATTTTTCGAAATTATGAATCTTTTTGGGCTTTTCAACAAATATCGGTTACACTTGTTGAGTTACTATCATTAAATAACTTGCACTGCTACAATCATACACTTTATAAAATAATAGCTAAAGGAAATATTAGTAAAATAAAAACATTTTTAGGACTTACGACCTTTAGTTTCGTGCTATAATGCAGAAACCGTTGTTACGCGATATTGTTCACTATTAGCTGTAGTGTAAAGACGATTGGAGGATAGCGTTGTGTGTAGGCGGGGCTAGCGTTTTGACAGCACGCTCTTAAAAAGTCGTTCAATCATGGAAAGCTGACATACAATATAGGTATGTTTTGCGTTTATCAAAACTATTAAGAGACATTAAGTATTAGTAGCTAGAACTCAAAATAACATTTGAAAAATAAAGTATGTTTCCCCCACCCCACCTAACATCACTATGTTAAAGCACAAATCAATAGGCGTGATAGTATTTCCGTAAAGTGTATTACAAAATGTAAAGATTGTGGGATACACTAGGGCTCGCTTCGCTCGCCCTGATAAAAATAAAAGAAAGATGATGAGTACATTACTTACCGCAATTCATGTTTGACACCTCGGCGCGGGGCACCTTGATTCCCTCCACAAACGTCCCGTCCTCCAACGCACAGTAGCAGACCAACCGGCGACACTTAAAAAAATCAACTTTACTTTTGGAGTCTCCTTTAGAATTTTAATGTATAATCAGAATATTTAGGTTTGACTAAATATGTTCTACTGTGTCGACCTTATGTGGACCTTCTTATTAATATGTAATGTTTAATTTTAGCACAAATCCATCTGCTTTGTCCCTTGTTTATTTGATACTAGCTGTTGCCCGCGACTTCGACCGCGGACCGCGTAGACTTCAGTTTACAGTTTAAATTGGTGTCTTTAAAAGCTTTTTAAAACCCTGGTACCCCTTAAATCAAAATACCCAAAAACAGCTGTGCAGTGTGCAAATAATATTTTTTTTTTTAATTAAGTAAACTTTATTTATACTAAATTGCTTATTTAGCCCCCCATTACACAACTTTAGATTTACCCATAAACTATTTATCATTGGTAGGTTTAAGGTTACGTCAGTGCATAGATAAAAGTACTGAGTAGTGAGTTATTTAATAACGTGTATAACAATCGAAAGAATCGAAAAACCAAACTCAAGATGGTACCACCACTTAAAGAAAGACGTATGAGCAAGCGATAGCGCGATGTAGGCGACTCTTAGCGCCATCTGTTATGAATTTTTGGAACTATGAAACTTAATTTGAACAAAATGCATTACAACCCCCTTTTCCAGTTAAAAAGTAGCCTATGTCCTTTCTCAGGCTTTAGACTATCTGTGTACAAAATTTCATTACAATCGGTTCAGTAGTATTGGCGTGAAAGCGAGACAGACAGACAGACATAGATACTTTCGCATTCATAATATTAGTATAGATTTGATATTTGGGTAAAAACTAACATAATATTGTTGCTGGGATATTCCTCTGCATTCACTAGTTTGTGTTGTTTTATGAACTTGCAACAACGTAAATATTGTATAAAAATTAAAAGTATTACCTGCACTGGAGCATACAGCCAAAGCGGCGTACACTGTGGAGCGTCGTAGTGCAGGTGACCGTCTTTGCCGTACTTCTTTATGAAATACTTCACCTCCTCTCTGCATGGCTCTGCAAATTATACTCCAATTAATCCCACAAACTATCAACCTGTAGATGAACTTACTCAACTGATTTTAGAACTGTTTTTAGCAACAAATTAAGCGAGTTTAATAATAAGTTTACTTACCATATGCACTATTTTCAGCAGCACGCCTGCCGCTGGCCGAAGTGCCCAGCCTGTGTATATCCTGACATACAGCATCGCGGCACACCAAACCATCATCACAGCCTGGATCCAGGAATTCTTCTTCCACCTTTAACATATTTATATAAATTATTAAATTGGTCTTAGAGGTAGCCAAGAGGTAGCTGCCATCCACTTAATTCATCAGATACCATATTTCTACCCAGGTTACATAAAGTCCAAATGGCATATCGATGCATATAAATTCATATAAAATGTGATTGTTATATTTATTGTGCCTTATTAATTTGATTATATTTTATTAGCTTTAAAAAACAATAAGATACCTCTATTTCCTTGGTCCCATTGATTGTATGAATGGTTTTTTTCAACTCAGCACATTTTTGATTCAATTCTGAAATTAGTGATAATGATAACTTCTTTTAAAGTAGGATTTGATATTTATAAATTATTACCTCTGGACAAAATATTTTAACAAACTTAGTGTGAATGTACTATAGTGTCTTTTAGCGGTTCCGCCATTGCCCATAACAAGATAAGTTAGGGAAATCTACAGAAAACATTTTTGAAGGAAATCGTACAGTAAATAAACATATAAAAATATATTTACGAAAGTAAGCACTGCATTTTCCACAGCAGTTGCACTGGGTCTTATCGGGACGAAATGATCCGGGCACACAATCTTTCTCCTTGACAAAACCGTCCTGGCATACGAACCCCCTACAAGAGATCGGACAGTCCGGTACATCAGCCACAGACTCATAACGATAGTTGTGCCGCCTGAAATAGAAATGAACTCAAGCTGACAGAAGCTTTTAAAAGAGATGGTAAAATCGTAAACTGATACTAAATATATTGACAAATAAAAGGATTATAAAATAAACAAAATTGCTCACCTATATAATGTTTCATTCGGTAAAGAGGGTGTTGAAGCGGGGACACCTGAACGAGTAAGTAGTGTATTAGTTAGATTACATCTACAAAATTGTATCACAAATCACAATCATTTGTTAATAATTTCATAGTCATTTTAGGGTTGCAAAACTATACATTCTGTTAACGATAATATCCAGTTGGCATTGTGATGTTATAGCCACAAGATCGATTATTTAAATTGATGGGTTAACTTACATCTTCTGAAGATGGTGTCACAGCGAAGAGCTCTGAGCTCCTGTTCGGGATGATCCATGTAAGGGTTACATCCCGCTCGAAAATCTACAATCAAAAATTATTGGGGCTTACCGCTTAGGTAGGTAGGTACTACAAAAATCTTATAAACACTTGTTTAAACCGATTTTACCTAAACAGTTAACAGTTAGACGCGTGTTTAAGCGTTGCGTTGTTTATTTGTAATTACTATAGTTACCACAACACCAAGTGTACTGGTTTAACCAGGAGTAAATAAAAGACTTCTATTTAAAACTGAGAGTAAATACAAATCTACGGAGGGTACATGATACAAATCTTAAATTCCATTCGTTTTTTTTTTTTTTTTTCTTCTTTTTTGGCAACTTGACACAAAGGATGTGTATGTTGTGCCACAGACAAGGTAAAAATGTAAGGAATATGGCGGGAAAACCATATTCCTCCTATTATAATTTTCATCATCGTTTTCATGTATCGTCAGGTCTAAAGTCTAGTCAAAGTCTAAGTAAAAGTCAATACAGTCACAGGAGTCAAGTCGGTCGATTCAGTAAAGTGGTAGACGCTTTACTGAAACTTTCGATGGAGTTTTGGAGGGAACACAAAATAGCACGTTTCTGGATATTACATCACTTTCCTACACTTGTGCATGAACACGAATATCTAATGGTTAATATTCTACCAATATTACACATTAAAAACCCAGCTAACACAATTTTAGGAAAATAATACAAAAACACAACAGCACTCTTTCACATGCCCGCCAAAACTCATCCGTTCGTTCTTTTTCGTTCAATTCAAACTTCGTTCGAACTTCGACGTTCCTATCTGTTCCGTTTCAAGCATTTTGAATTTATTATATACATTTAAGAATTTGTTTCAATTGTTGTTTTTTAATAGAGTTTAATGTTTTAAAATTTTTTGTTACGTTTGCGAAAAAATTAAATTTAATAAAGACAGCAAAACATCTGCATAAATCTATAAAATCAAACAATACTTTCGGCTCAGGATGAAATAAATGGCATAATGGAACGTTTTTTGTTGTCATTGTCTGCTTGTCAGTGTCAACTGTCAAATCAGTGTTGCCAGATCAGAGAATTTCCCCCTAGATTTAGGGGGTTTTCAACCAAGTTAGGGGCAAAACAAGGGGAAAAATATTTGGGGGATTTTTAGGGGAAATTCAAAATACACGTCAAATACAGTTTTTTGCGAAATATCACGTTCCTAATATTTTTTTACCATCTTTAAATTACTTGAGGGCCACAACAACTATTCGAGGTCGAGATTCGAGATGTTGAAAAGATGAATACAGTTCGACAAGGCTTTAAATGAATATGTATGTAAATGATGTCAATGGGCGCTGCTGGCAAAGGAGAACTGTCAAAAATGACGTTTTTGTATGATAGAATCGTTAGTTCCTTTTCTCGCCACGTTCATATAAAGCCTTGTCGAGCTGTAAAAAAGTTTAGTAATATATTTTTATTTTTTATTGAATATTAAAAGAAAAAGTAATCTAGGGGATTTCTAGGGGGAAATCAAATTATTTCAGGGGTACGGCACCGAGACCATCTGGCAACACTGTGTCAAATGTCAATCTCACGTCTTGTTAGAAGAAGAAGAAGCTTAGGTACATGTATTTATATTTTATTGTTTAACTAGTCGTTGTTGTTTGGATATAATATTTGAATTCGGATATGGATAACACGAGAAAAATAATATTAATTGTGCGGAAAAGAAGAGCCGTGTACGTGGTGAAAATTGGTCGCAAGAAGAAAATGTAATTTGTTATATTCTCGCCTCGCTTTTCTCGTGGTGTTTTTGAAATTATAACTTGTTCAAAGGTACTTTCATTTATATTTCTTCTTACAGGTTATTTTAATTGAAATAATGCGGCACTCTGCATCTGTTATTGAAAATGAACAAACAGACACAAAATATACAAACAAAAAAAAGAATTTGGAATGGGTTAAAATCCAAAATAAGTAAGTATGTAACTATGTATCTAGTCTTATAATTTATTTCATATTATAATAGGCTAAAAGTATCTTATGTCACTTTTGATACCTCCAAGAGTATGTGTAGAAAGTTTCATAACAATTCGTCAAGTAGTTTTTGTGTGAAAGTTTAACAAACATCCACGCTTTTACAATTATAATATTAACTATCTGTCCCGGCAAACATTGTTTTGCCTTAAAAAGTATTTCGCTCATATTATTTTATTGAAGTGTTAGTCACATAAGCATGACACCATGGCAACATCCATCACTATCCTGTTGCACAATGGTTGCCGTCAGTCTCGACTCTCGAGTTGTAATAAATAAGATTTACTATCATTTATTCAACAAATGTACTTATCAGTATAAAAAGTAGTCAGTAGCCGATTCTCAGACCTACTGAATATGTATATAAAATTGGGTAAAAATCAGTAAAGCCGTTTCAGATGAGTATGGTAAATAACATTGTGACACGAGAATCCATACTAATATTATAAATGCAAAAGTGTGTCTGTCTGTATGTCCGTCTATCGATCTGTCTGTCTTAGCTAGTTTATTAATATTTCAGAATAAAAGAATTAAGTGGGGTGCATCAAGATATCCCACAGTTAAAAGGCTTGTGGAGAAGAATGAAATTAGCAGCCAAAAAACTATGTCTGAGCATTGAAGAGCTGTGCGAGGCACTGGTGGTGGCCAAAAACCACCATCACCCTCACAAGAAGATCTTACAGTTATGGATTTATGTCCCATGGATTTTGTTGTGGATGAGAATTTGTTTGATAGTGATGCCGTTGCACCATTTACTGTAAGCATAATTTATAACATATTATTTTAAAAAAATAAGTTATAGGGAAGTCCTTATTATTTGATTATTTTAATTTTATTAACACTTCAATTTACCTTTACAGAGCCAAGACGACATAGAAAAGGAGCACAATAGCACTGTTATTTATGATGTAGAAATAAATGAGTGTCTGGGCGGCTGTCGCGTATGTAAGAGGCGCCACAATACAGTATTACACAAACATAACTCTGACACTACATCCACAGGTAAGGCTGAGGGGTCTTTTTGTAGTCAAGTTACTAGTCGACAGGGCGAGGCCGAGGTCCAGGCTCCTGTCGTCATGTCTTCGTCTTCATCATGTTCTGAATCTCTTCTGTCTACTGCCTTGTTGGACATCATTAATCCTCATACTGACAATGTTGAGAGTGTTAGGGCACTGTTGGATTGTGGAAGTCAGTCTTCTTTTATCACTACTAGTTTGAAACATCGTCTTCAGTTGGCTTCCGAACCATCAGGCACTACAAATATTCTAGGCATTGGAAATGCTTCGTTGAACATAATTCCAGATTTTGTGGCAGCTGCAAGAGAGCTCAGTGAGTTTTTTAGCAAGTATTCTGACTATTGTAGGTTTTGCAGCTGATCAGGATATAAAGTTTAAATTCTCACCGTCACACTCCTAACTTCAACGGTTACGCAGAGGCAGGCATAGAATCTGCCAAACATCTTTTAAAACGATCCTTGGGCAGCACACATATGACATTTGAGGAACTCACTTCCTTGTTTGCCCAAGTGGAAGCTATCCTCAATTCTAGACCCATTTCCCCCCTCTCTTCTTGTCCTACTGACCATGCAGCGATCACACCTGGACATTTTCTCCTCGGCAGGTCACTGACGTCGCTTCCGGCTCCAGCGCTCGAGGACATCAACCCCAGACGTCTGGACAGATACCAGATACCAGCTGATCGAACAAACACGTCAAGTCTTCTGGAGGAGGTGGCAGGCGGAGTATGTCACTGAGCTGCACGGCTGTACCATTTAAGAACCTAGTAAGGGACATGTTTTTAGATTTTCGTTTTTTATCATAAAGCTTCATAATATTAAGGTACCTACCGAATACAAAGACAGAAATTGCGATAAAACAACTAGAAGTCTAAAATGCAAAGGATTCCAAACCTAGTAACTACACCACAAACCCAATTTGACCGTTTTAAAAAACCAGTAAGTAACATAATCCATTTCGAAATCTAGTAAGTGCACGAACATACTAGGTTTTATAATGGTCAATGTGCCTTACTGGGAAATGAAAATATGTGTCCACCCACCTCCCGACCAACACACACCTAGCAAGAGGGGGAAGGGCTGCGCGGGGGCGGCAACGTCTCGACTCCGGCGCTCAGTTTGTACTAGTATTGCGCCAGCGCTAAACACGGAAGGTTATGTCGCAATTTTTTGCCGGCATTCGCTATTTCGTAAGCTTGCTAAGCAATAATAATGAGTCGGCGGTTTCAATTTTATCGCTCAAAAAAAATATTAGCTGCTGCTATGACCGACCAGGATGAAGCGAGGTAAGTCAGGCTATAAGATTTACCTAAGTATACTTATCGGTGATTAATTATTATTATTTGCCGTAATTCAATAAAGATAAAGTTATATTTAACGTTAGATATTTTGGTTTTCATATGGATTCGCATGGTGTTTTTTATAAGATTAGTCTAATTTAACCTAATCTAAATTATTAAACTAACTACATTATAACTAAGAATAAGATGCACCACTGTTTCTTTTGTCGAACAGAAGCAATATGTTTTGAAATAGATTTTAACATATTTTTTTTTACTTTTTATTACTGTTTGTTAAAATAAGTTGGCGCACCTGATTCTTGTATCTTTTTTGCTTTGTCATGCATTTTTGTTACGCAAATCTAATTTTGTTTTCTTCAGCCTGACCAAGTGGCAAACGTTTAGCCTAAACTAGTCCTAACTAAAATGATAATAATAAGCTTATGTGTGTATTTTTGCAAACTCTATGCCGCGTATTAACATGTGATGGATTTGCTTTTATTCTGGGTTTTGTTTTTATTTCAGTGCACAAAATCATAATTGCATGCATAAATCATTAGAATTACTTGAGCCACAGCCGTCCACTTCATTTGCTTCTGAAGCACAGCCGTCCAGTTCATTTGCTTCTGAGCCACAGCCATCCACTTCTTTTGCTTCTGAGCACCAATGCCATAAACGTAGTCATAGTAATGCAGACTTAACTACAGATTGCAATAATGAAGATCTAATAACTCTCAGTGATTTGGATGATTCCGTGGAAGACCCAGACTTTGTTTTGCCTATTGAAAATTTAAATAATGATTCGACTGACTCTGGTGGCGAAACGTTTTGTGATTTTATTTTGAATAATGAATCCCCGTCGATTATTAATTCCCATGAAGCATTAAATGTTCAAAATCTAATATCACTGGTTACCGATACAAGGGCAGATGTTGTAAGCACAATTTATATCGCTAAGTACCCTGGTCCAATTTATATCAATAGTGTCCCAAGTGAGGAACATCAGCAGACTTCAGATGAAAGACCAATCAATTCCAGGGTTTCGAAAAATAAGCTGAAACACCCGATGATACCAGCTAATCCTTGTGAAGGAAAATGTAAACGTCAGTGCAATTTATTCTCTCAAAACGATAGAAAAGATATATGGACACAATATTGGGAAAAAAATTATCCTTCTAGACGCAGTTTTCTCAATAAATGCGTGCGTTTTTCTAAAGTCAAACGTCGCAAACTTCAACATGGCAATTCAGATTGTATCTACGTAAAAAACGAAAGTCGTTATTTTTTTCTTCCAAAAAATGATACTGAGTTGGTTTCAGTTTGCCGAAAATTTTTTTTGGGTACACTGGGCTACAAATAGATGGCGTGATAACTGAATTAAGCAAAGCTATTAAAAAAGACAGTTTATACGCAGTTGTTTCAAAAGATCGAAGAGGGAAAAGAGCTGATAAAAATATAGACAGAACAGTGATTAAAGATCATATATTAAGCTTTCACCCAACAAGCAGTCACTATCGTCGACACAACTCTCCAAACACGAAGTATTTGCCTAGGCATTTGACTTTAAAAGACATGTACAATGATTTTAAAAAGAAGTATCCTGGTTTTAAATGTTGCAAAGAGGTTTACAGGCAACAGCTTAAGAATTTAAGGATTTCGTTCCATATGCCGAAAGGTGATCAATGTCCGGAATGCCTAATCTACGAAGAAGCTAGACGGGTAGATGAAAATGCGATACCTATAGAAATGAAGGAAAAACACGAATGTCATAAATCGAAGGCAGAGTCTGCTATTCAAAAATGGCCCTGGAGGCGCGTGACGTGGTGTTTGCGGAGCGCGTGGGAGTGCCGCCGGCCCAGGGCGGGCGCCCGCGCCGTGTGGTGGTGCGCCTGGCTCGTCGCGACCTCAGGGATGAGCTGCTGAAGGCGGCCCGCACACGTCGTGGCCTCACCACGGATGGCGGTGCGCGCGTTTTTGTTAACGAGCGCCTCACCCGTCACAACCGCCTGTTGTATCGGCGGGTACGCGAGGCGTGCAGCGAGAAGAAATGGCGCTACTGCTGGACGAGACGTGGGCGCATCTGTGCTAGACAGGCGGATGGGAGTCCGGTCCATCAGTTTCGTTCAGACTCGGACTTTACTCGTGTCTTTGGTTCAGACGTATAATTCTGTAATAAATTATTTTTTAGGTTTTACTTTTTATATACTAGATTGTAACTTTTACTTTAGAATGTGGTTTGTTTTGAGGTCTGGTGGTTTAAAGATGTGTAGGGTTAACATTAATGCTACTTTATATATTTTACTTATATATTATTTTATTAATGTAATTATACTGCATGCATTGAACACTTATAATCTTATACTATTTTATATACAACAAGTAAACTTTATGATATTCCTATTTACATTATTATTTCACATCTATACTTTTATAAAAATACCTAATAAATATAATCTTGTCACATATTTTTATAATTATATACCCTCTAATATTATTACTATACTTATTGTATATATACTTTTCTTATTTTAAATGGTAATTAAGAATAACAAATTGTTCACAGTAGGCCTTTTTAATGCAGGATCATTGGGAACCAAGCATGATGAATTTATTGCCATGATGGACCGTCTATCGGTAGATATTATGGCCATAAACGAAACCTGGCTAAGGCAGGGGGAAGATGGCAGAGCGCCAATAGTCCCTGGGTATCGTCTTCGTCATCGTCCACGACCTTCTAACATAAGGGATGGTCGTGGAGGTGGTGTTGGGTTTTTTATCAGGCAAGGTATTAATGCGCGACTGATTCCCAATCCTGAAACGCCTTCCGTGGAGCAAATGTGGCTTAGCCTCACAATAAATAAACATAAAATTGCAGTGGGCACCGCATATAGACCACCATGGATGGATGCTAGCCTGTTTATTGATGCTATAACACAATCCTGGTGCTCTCTTGCGATGTATGATCATATCATATTATTAGGGGATTTTAACATCAATATGCTTCACACGTTAGACGGTAAATCTAAACTGCTCTCACAGTTCTTGGACTCTCTACACATTGAACAAGTTGTTACTGAACCTACACATTTTACAGATCACTCAGAATCCCTAATTGACGTTGTTTTTACTAATGCAGAGGCACGTACTGTAATGGTCAGTCACATACCTGATCTGGGAAATCACGCAGTTGTCACAGCACAGTTCAGCTTCAAGAAGCCTAAGTTTTCGCCTTTTATTAGCTCTTATAGACCATTCAAGGACATTCTGTTGGACGTTTTTAATCAAGATCTAGAAAGAATTGATTGGGGATACTTGGAAGGTATGAATGATATAGATGAGATAGTTACAGAATTCAACAGACTGATCACCTTACTTTTTGACCTGCATGCTCCCTTAAAACAAGTTAAAATTAAAAGGCAATCTACACCATGGCTAACTGATACTGTAAAGAAAATGATGGAATTAAGAGATAGTAGTTTTAAAAAATGGAAGGCAACAAAAAATACTGTCCACAAAAAAGCTTATAAAGACTTAAAATCTTTAGTTATTTCAGCCATACACTGTGAAAAGCGTGCTTATTTTAATAAAAATATTAACAGTAATATTTACAAACCAAAAGTTTTGTGGAAAAATATTAAAAATAATTTAAACTTAACTAAAACTAATGATAATTTTTTACCCAACTTGTGCAATGATCCTAATACTCTTAATCAACACTTTCTTAATATTCCTAGACAACCTTTAGAACGCTCTTCTCTACAATCATACTTTGAGTCTCATTCGGCTAGTAATTCCAAATTTTGTTTTGCTCCTGTAACTGAAAATGCAGTTTTAAAAATCATTCAAAGTATCAAGTCCAATGCCACTGGTACAGATAACATTTCATTGCAGATGCTAAACTTAACACTTCCTAATACCTTGAAAACTATCACCTACATTGTGAATAAGTCCTTGCAATCCTCTACATTTCCCTCGACCTGGAAAACCGCTTTGATTAAACCTATCCCTAAAAGTCCCAATCCTTCGTCACCCCAAGATCTCCGCCCAATTAGCATTTTGCCCTGCCTGTCAAAAATAGTAGAAAAGGCAGTATACAACCAAGTCATGAACTATCTTGAGACTAACCAAATTTTACCGAAGTATCAGTCTGGTTTTCGACGTAAGCACAGCACTGTGACAGCTTTATTGGACGTTCTGGACAATATCATCACTGCTCAAGACCAAGGCATGGGCACCATCTTAGTCTTGCTAGACTACTCCAGGGCGTTTGAAACAATTAGTATTCCCCTTCTCCTATCTAAGCTGTCTTACTATGGTTTTGAGCCCTCAGTGATCGATTGGTTCCGCAGCTACCTGACTAATAGATTACAAAAGGTAGAAATAACTGACAGCAATGGCAGCAAGGTATACTCAGAATGTCGTGATGTTCCAAGAGGAGTTCCGCAGGGATCAATCCTAGGCCCATTACTCTTCATACTTTTTAGTGCCGACCTATCCAAAAACATAGCTCACTGTAGGTACCACATGTACGCAGACGACACCCAAATCTACATCAGTTTTTTTCCAAAGGACATCCTTGTAGCCTTAAAAAAACTAAATGAGGACCTTCAACGTATCGCAGAATGGTCCAACTCTAGTGGGCTAGTCTTAAATCCAATAAAATCTAAGTTTATAGTTCTGGGCTCAAAAAAACAGGTTGGTGACATCTTGGCTAAGCATCCAACTGTTATGGTCTCTGGACAGGGGATTGAGCGGGTGGGTACAGCTCGTAATTTGGGAGTAGTAATTGACTCGCACCTTACATTTGAGCAACACATGTTGGAGGTTACAAGGGGCTGTTTTTACCGGCTCAAAATGCTGTACAGATACCGGCCTTACCTGTCTGAGGAGCTCAGAATTAGGCTATGCGAGACATTAGTACTGTCGAAGCTGAACTATGCAGACACTGTCATAGGTAATAATCTGTTGGCCAGAACAGAGAAACTTGTCCAAAGAGTCCAGAACGCGTGTGTGCGTTTCTGCTTTACTGTTCCTCCTCGTGCCCATGTTACACCTTTCATTAATAATGCTAACCTCCTTAAGATGAAAGCACGCAGAAAACTTCATTTCGCTGTACTCCTTTTTGACATCATAAGCACCCAAACTCCTTCCTATTTGTATGAGAAGTTATCCTGGGCAAGTGAAGTTAACACTCGTACTAGAGCCTCCCGGTACCGTATCCTGACACCACAGCATAGGACGGCCACTTTTCGAGGTTCTTTTAAGTATGCGGCCTCTCGCTGTTGGAACAACCTTCCACCTCCTCTCCGGGCGCTGAAAACCAAAAAAACCTTTAGTTTACATTACAGACGTCACCTACTTTCAATTCAACGTACAATGGTAAATACCTGAGGTGTATGCACCAATGGCTTGTAGTGAAGGTTGTCGAACGGCGTCAGGCACATAACAATATCCCATAATGGCCAGTTGCGTTTTTCGGTGTCCTGTACATATAACCACTTCACTTGGAACTACTCAAGACCTTTCATTTATAAATTTACACGTAATTTGTTTATTTATTTCATGTATTGCTAGTTAGATTTTCTATTATTGCCACGTCAGAAACCACGTTTTAGTAACGCAGACGTCAAACCACCATTCTAAGTTTTATTTTTTTTCTTCTTTTTTGGCAACTTGACACAAAGGATGTGTATGTTGTGCCACAGACAAGGTAAAAAGGTAAGGAATATGGCGGGAAAACCATATTCCTCCTATTATAATTTTCATCATTGTTTTCATGTATCGTCAGGTCTAAAGTCTAGTCAAAGTCTAAGTAAAAGTCAATACAGTCACAGGAGTCAAGTCGGTCGATTCAGTGAAGTGGTAGACGCTTTACTGAAACTTTCGATGGAGTTTTGGAGGGAACACAAAATAGCACGTTTCTGGATATTACATCACTTTCCTACACTTGTGTATGAACACGAATATCTAATGGTTAATATTCTACCAATATTACACATTTAAAACCCAGCTAACACAATTTAAGGAAAATAATACAAAAACACAACAGCACTCTTTCACATGCCCGCCAAAACTCCAAAGTTTTATTTCATTTTATTATTTTTTTACCATCTGTCAAATTTGTATTTTTTTTTTCTCTCTCTTTTCACAGTTAAAGACAACAACACCTGTACTCGGTCTGTAGATTGAAAATATGTATGTATGTATATATAATTTGTAGGTAGTTAATTGTTGTATTAATTAGTTAGTTAATTAGTTCTTGTCACTTTTATTATTTGTTTTTTTTCCGTAAATCTTGTGTTTAGTTTAGTTGCGTTGTGAAGCCACTCATTGGCCTCAGCAGAATATCAGTGCAGCGGGCTTGCTTGCTGCGTTTGCTGAGCTGGTGCCAATTTTTGGCGTCACACAGCATTAAAGTAAATTAATTTTAATACTGCGAACTGTACTATTGACTTATATTATAATGTATTGTGTGATGCTAAAAATAAATCCATTCTTATTCTTATTCTTATTCTTAAAAATATAGATTAGATGGTGAATCGTCCACTGAAGGCAACAATTTGGTCAAGTACTTCTCAATGGACCTACAAAAGGTTGTTCTTCTCCCAATTATGCCGGCTATTAAAGATGCTTTTTTTATGAGTCGCTTAGTGACATTCAATTTAACCTTTGCGCCAATACAAAAGCAATCAAAAGACATGGCAACTTGTGTTCTATGGCACGAAGGAAAAGCAGGCAGGGATGCAAATAATATAGTAGATGCCATTGTAGCTTTTTTTTAATCTCATCGTGATGTCCAACATTTCTACATCTGGGCTGATAATTGTACGGCTCAGAACAAAAATTGGACCTTGTATACAGCACTAACTATGATTGTAAACAATTCTGGTAACAATATACAGTCAATTAGCATGGGCTATTTGACCAAAGGTCACACTCATGTCCGCTGACTCAGTTCATGCAAATATTGAACTCAAGATGAGAAGACAAAGAAATATATGACTTTCAAGATTTTAAAGATATTGTCATGGCGTCAAGGTCCAATATAAGGGTGCTTGAAGTCGAAAAAGTACAAGACTGGCCAAAAAAAAAAAAAAGATCACCTCGCCCAAATGAGCCTTTGAAAGATTTTAACTTGAATTCAGTTGTAGAAGTCAAGTTTATAGCAGGGTCAAGAAACCTCCTCTACAAAACTAGGTACCTATGTTGATGTTTAGCTAAAATATTACCAACACATCGGGTATAATAACATGTTATTAAATTAAAAACTTGGTTGCTATCTAAATTTCTGTTGCCCGTTACATGGTTCACTGACAATTTAGATAATTAATAATTTACTTTTTTTTTCAGATTTGACTCTCAATTCACTGAGCTGGATTTTATGATGAAAAAATTCAACGTATCTACTGAACCTAAATTGATTCCGGATCCACGAGGTGTATCAACCCAAAAAAAGGATGAGATAGTTAAAAAACTTGTTCCTTTGATGCCAGAATCAAGAAGTTTCTGGTATAATTTGCCTATCAATGATAGATCATTAGATCTTTTGGGTCAGCAAGTTACTTCTGACAATTAATGCGTAATAATTATGTACCTATTTCTTTTGATTAAAAGTTACCTTTTTGAATAAAATTAACATGGTTTCCTTTACACCAAACTTACTATGTTTGAAATGAACTTTGAGCGTCAGTTGGATCCCCAATAACCATTTTAACACCTAGGAAGTACTCATACTAGGTTTGTTTTCTGGTTTTTACGAAGTAATAAAAAAAGAAAACCATTAGAGTGTTAGTAAGGGCCATAAAACTTGATATTTAAAAGTTAATGAATTTATTTATTGTAAAAAATATAGTTATATTATTAAGCTTCAAAATAAACAACAATAAGTTTTCAAAAGTTTGAGTATACCAGTAGGGTAAACGAAAATGTGTTTTTTTTTCGCTCTCCTGTACAATTTACTCCGCTGCTCATACTAGGTTCTTAAATGGTTCAGCCGTGCTGCAGTCCAGGTCAAAATGAAAAACCAAATGTTGAGACCTGAAGGAGGGAGATCTCGTCATTATCAAGGAAGACAACATCCCACAACGCCTGGAGGCTAGGATGGGTGATGAAGCTGCATCCTGGAGCTGACGGGGTGCCGCGAGTAGCGGACCTTACCACGGCGCGAGGAGTCATTCGGCGCGCTCTCAACCGGCTCTGTCTGCTGCTGAATGAAGACAACAAGGCTCAAAGCAGGGCTTTCAAAGGCCCCCAGTATGTTCGAGCGCGTACATCCCTAGCGCTGCACGGCTACATCACTACAGCGGGGCGCGGGGGAAGCGTTCCCGGCGCGGCCGCAGCGCTCGACTCGTTCACTTGCCAAGGCGACACGCGTACGCGCACACAGGTCACACCGCCAAAACTTTATATTTGTAATAAGTAGGTACTAATGTAAAAATTTAATATAGTTTTATTGTAAAACCATCTTTTATTATGTCCCGCTGACACACAGTTTTTGAGAACACATCGCGAGGAACATTTTGCAACTGTGGTCTCGCGTAAGATGAGGGAGTTAGCGAAATTGTGGAAGTAACTAAGCTGAACCCGAATACAGGGTGTAAAAAGACCACTTCCGATAACTTTGGGGTATTATTATACTACATTTTCTAATTACAAAAATGTATTTTTTTTTTAATTTTTTTTTTCAAAAAAAAATTTTTTTTAAATATATTTTTTATAATAAATAACCTTTAGACAAAACCATAAACCATTTACAAAAAATATTTAAAATATTTTTTTTTACTTTTATTTTTTTTATCCCGATACGTAATCTAAAAGACGCGAGTCATTGATATCAAATCTAGCGCGCTTAATAACATAAGGTCGTAAACGACCATACTGTACGGTCGCGGCAGTTTTTAACCTTATGCTCTTTCCAACCTATCAAGAACCATGACATTCAACTCTCTCAAGTTACTCAGAACTTTGACCTATGATCTCTTACCTAGGCTAATTTAATCCTTCGATCGCGGATTCTTGGAAATGCTATTGTATTCTAGAGTTGTCTCGATCACCGGTACTCGTATGGGCCTTAATGGGTTAAAACTTTAATTCTAACTCATGTACAAAACTGTAAGTAACTTTCTGAGCATGAGTAACAACTTATTTATCGATTAGTTAAAAAGTTATTCGTAAGGAACAAAACCGATTTTGTGTGATATGCGAATGCGGATCTCAGGAGTCAGGCTTTCTATCGAAATTACAGACGATGCATGAAAACTTCCGTACGTAAGACTATGGTAATAAACTTACGTGTAAAATGTTAAGTTCTTAAAGTGTTCTTATTTCTCTAGACTCTATGCATTTTGTAAGTATTCTTTAGCACTAAGCAATAATACCACCAACAACAACACGTTTCTTACACGAAATCTAACACAACACAAAGTTTAAACAAAAAAATAATAACACATTTTCCGTGTTATGCAGAACGATGATTGTGGATGGACAGTACCTAGATCTGCAATTATCGCTTTTTATCTACTACAGACGATACAGTATGAAAAAACTAGCAATTAATTAATTACTTACGTGAAAAATGTTGAATTCTGATTTTTGAATGTGCTCTCTATACATTTTGAAAATAGTCCATATCACCAATCAATAACACCACCAATAACAACACATCTCTTTTTACACGATATCTTACACGACACGTCTTATTTTTTCAACGCAAACAAATAAGAAATAATAGTTAATTAATTTACATTTTACACATTTAGTTATCACAATAGTACGTTTTAAAAAGATCGTAATACGCTTATTAATTAAACATAACTCAACGGACAACCTTCAACCTCAAGATTCAAATTGAAACTAAAGTCTAATTATGCGAAAATCGTCTTTAAAAACATGTATCGACTTTCGGTAAATTCAAAGATACCGACGGGACGACCAGACGCTTGGCGGCAACGTCAAAGCGCCGCCGCACTCGCCGCCGGCCGCTGTAGATGTACGACGCACGTGTCGCTAATCCATTTCAAGGACAATCTAAGTGCTGTACCCTATAAATTCAAAACGATGTAGTCGATATTTAAATTACCATTAAATAATAAAAATTATAACTATTATTTAGTAGGTCTACTATTCTCATTTTTAAAATTAACTCTATTAATTCATGAAGCCCCAAGCGGCCACATCCGGCCGCGATAACAATGAAAAAGCTATTGTGTCTCGTTTAGCCACGACTTATGGGTTAAGAGGTTATAAATTCAGAAAGTTTTTATCGGGATACATAGTCAAGTTGCATTCGATAATTTCGATACCGACATTACCGTGATAAAGTGATTGATAAGCCATGGCACGCGTTATGCGCGTCTACGTACGCAATGAAAATACTTTAATAATACCTAATTAATTAAATAACTTTTAATTATTGTCGCTATTCTTAACATTGAGTAGGTATTTGCTTATTTTTAGTTTGACTACAAATCAAAACGTACTCGTATGTAAAACAATACGATTTATCGATAGAAATTAGCGATAACTCAAAATATGCACAGGGATACATCCCTATTATTTTACAAAGTTTTTTATTCAATTTTGTTCAGTCGGCTGTAAACACGCGCCGCGCTGTGTACTGTGACGTTTTTGTTTAAGTTTTGTAATTTTATGGATGTTTGTAATTAATATTTTTTCTATGTTTGTAATTAATCACGGGCCGTGACATGATACGTGTCCGATGAATGTGCGATGAAATGTGAATGAACTTTTAATACTCGTAAACCTTTATGGAACGGGGGTGAACATCGCGTCGTCGTCGATAGACGATAGTGCGGTTTAAACAGTGCAGTAAAAAGTGTTTAAAGAATTGGAATGTCTCCTGTTTACTTTTGTTTCGTGTTGAAAAACTCTGCAATCTACATTGAGTTAGATGGAGCACAGCTCGAACTGCATTTCATAAAAGCAGACAGCTGATCACAGGTCAGTGAACATGTTATCAAGTATTTTTTCCATAGATAGGTGTAAGTAACTGTGTGATGTGAATTATGATTTCTTTTCCTTTTTGGCCGGAAGTAAAAACTGAGTATTTTTGAGTAATAAACTAATAACCTAAGAAACGGTAATTAATAAATTCTAACATTATGTTATCTAATAATTATTACAATATTGGTGGTTTATTCACTACCTACGGGCTAGGGCACACCACGATCAGCTGTTTTGTCTAGCGCAGGGCCGCGCGCGCGGGACTCGGCGCGGGCCGGGCGGTGCGTGGGGGCTGACTCGGCCAGGGGCTCCACTGGCGTGCGATAATATCGCGCATTTACATCAGCGTTATACATTGCGTGTTGAAAATTTTGACTATTTTAAAAACTGGCGATTTAAAGAAAATTACTTGCACCAATGGATATATCTAATGCCCTATAATAACCCCACGAAGTTATCGGAAGCGGTCTTTTGACACCCTGTATAATAGTCTTGAACAAGTATTAAAACCACAATACTATGACATTTTAGTACAGGCAACCAAAATCGTAGCCCGGTATTAGGTATAATGACTCATCACAAACATTTGATGCACCAACATATGCCATGAACATTGCTACATCAATAAAACAATGTTGTACTTTGTAGTATAGCTTTATTGCAAAGTTGTAAAACAGAAGCCTCAGTTCAAACGGCTTCTGTTCAAGCAGATTTTAAAACATCAAAATTAATTGAGGAGAATTGGAAGTTTGATATTTCTAGCCAAGCTGCTGATGACCTCAATGTGAAGAAGTGGAATAAAACCACAATCTTGCCACTTGCTACTTACTGATTTAAAATTATTCAAAGATTATTATCTTTGTGGCATGTCAAAACAGTCATCTGAAAGTTTGACGCAATTTGAAGGAGAAACGAGTTGAAGCTTTCAATAACTTGGTGGAATCTAGGTACATATTGTCGCGTTCTTCTATTGAATAGGCGTCGGCCCGGCGAATTACAACCGATTAAAATTAAGTGATTACAATGATCATGGGAATGACAGCAATAAATATGAAGAATTTGACAAAGTTCTTACTGCGACTGAAAAAATATTAATAAGTAAATGGCATAGGAACAGCCCAATGATAAAAGTTCCGTGCTCCTAAATATCCCTATCCTCAAATGTTTTTTCTTTTAGATATCCCTATGTTTAAAATATCTATTCCTAAATAGACTTAATTTCAAATACATCTACTCCTTGATATTTATTGTTATCAAACAATTCCACTCTGGATATTACTATTTTCAAAAGTATTTACTTTGATATGTATACACTCCAAAACATTTCTACTCCTAAATACTACAACTCCTAAAAATTTGTATTGTAATTATTTGTACTGCGATTTAATCTACTCCGAAATAGATTTATTCTAGAAAAAAACTTTCTTCTAAGAAATTTCTACTCTTGTGTTTGGTGGGTAACATTCTGTAATTGGTAAGATAGGTTTTGGAATCGGAGGCTACAGGTGGTAAAGGAGAATAGATGATTTTTAAATTCAGATAATTGTTTACGCGCGTTATTTAAAAATTTTCGTTGTTTTTTGTTAATATTGTGCAAGTAGGCTACTTGACCTACTTTTTTTCTTCATGCTAATCGCTTTTTAATCATTCATTTTCACAAAAAAAAAACTAATATTTTAATATTTTACACAGTAGAAACCCATAAAAATGTTGATTGAAAAATACGCCTCTTAAATGGCGCCGAAAACACTGTCCGCCATAGTGTGACGTCATACGCTTTGTATTTTAAACTCTCTTTATTGAACATTTTTTTATGTGCTAAATGTACGAGTCTAAAAGTGCCCAAAAATTATAAAAGAATTAAATAAGAAATTAGAAATCATTTGTAATGTTGAAAACTTTTGGAGAAAACTTTTGGCCATTTCATTTCCCGTCTACAATAAATAGAGATAATATATAAAACTGATGTTTTAAGCGAATTATTCAATAAAATATATTTTACAAATCTTTCGAGGCTTATTCTTATTATTTATGTACAGATAAACTTACATATAACGAGCGCGATAAATAAAAGATATTAAATTACTATGAGGATGACGTCACATCCAAATCGGAAGTACCGCAAAAGCGTTTTCGTCAGTACAAATCCTATTTTCATAAAATCATATTTTCAAATCGACTTTATTTATCAATCATAAGCTTCTACTAGAAATATGCATTTGTTCAATGAAATTGAATATAGGTCAAGTAGCCTATAAAAAATATTAACTTTATTTATTGATTGTATGTATTTGTATATAATTTTAAAACGTAGCAATTTCCCGTACATAACAACAATTGCAATTAATTTTGGAGTATCAACAATACTCCAAAATAATAACAGATAATTGCACTTAGCATCTCCTGGTGCCAAATGACAGCAGTGAATTCCAAGATGTCTGCCTTCATTCGTTCTTCTCTCTTTTATAGTAATAGTACGTAGTAGTTGAAAAAATAAATAAACATTAAATTAGAAGAGTTATGTTTGTCGTTATAATATTGAAAACAACATGGAAAGTATGAAGAGTTTTTTGTGATGACTCAAACAATGGCAGAAAACAAAACATTAAACATTTATCTCGCAACTGAATGAAAGGTATTGAACATTGCTCTGGTTCCAACTCCTACCTGAGGAAGCGCGCCGAAGGTTCTTCCTCTCCAGTCTCGTCCTCCCCGACTAAACAGGCCGGGAAACCAAAGTCTAGAAAGACTAAACCGGCTCCTAGGCCCGAGCTACCCGCGATGCCCGTGCAGACTAGTACTGCCGCGTCCCCCGCTCGCCCCCCGATCGCCCCTCAGGCATCCCAGGCCTCGCAGGCCTCGCAAATAGTCCCGTCTCAGGCCCCTCTGGCTTCCGAGACGGAACCCGCTCCCAAAATGCCTCCTCCTGTCATAGTACAGGAGAAGGAAAAATGGAACATCATTTCGGCCGCGATAAATGAGAAAAAGCTCCGTTACTCGTCGGCTACCACAACTCCGATCGGGATAAAGGTCCAGGTCCAAACGCCTCAGGACCATCGCCTTCTAACTGCGTTCCTCCGCGGAAAAAACATAGGTTACCACACCTATGCCTTAGAGGACGAACGTGTCCTCCGCGTCGTCATAGTAGGTGTCGACAAGTTCATCTCCGAAAGGGATGTACTTGAAGACCTAATAGCCCAAGGCTACCCCGCGACCGAGGTACACAAGATGTACCACCCCGTCAAAAAACACGTGTACAACATGGTACTAGTGATCCTCCCCCTTACCCCCGAGGGTAAGGAAATTTTTAACATACGCGCCGTATGTAATATAACCGGCATACGCGTGGAACCCCCCCGTAAAAGAGGCACTCCTGGCCAATGCCACAGGTGCCAACTTTACGGGCACTCCGCGCGAAACTGCCAAGCCCGACCGCGTTGCGTCAAGTGCCTAGGAGACCACGGCACCTCTGACTGCCCACGCAAAACACCAGCTGAGGAGTCCGAACCCCCCAGCTGTGTGCTATGCAAAACACAAGGCCATCCGGCTAATTACAGAGGGTGTGTAAAAGCACCCAAAGTAAAGAGACGAATTGCGCCTCAAACAAAGAGAAACAATAAGGAAAACACAAAGCAGAGATTTATCCCTGCTCCGCTTCCCACTAAATCACCTTGGGTGAACAGCACTAGTGCCCCTAATAACTTCCCCGTGCTCCCCAACAGGGCCCAGCCCACCGCCGCGCAAAAACCCGCGCCCTCCGCGACAAAACCCGCGCCCCCAGCGACAAAGCCCGCAACACCCGTGGCAAAACCCGCGCCCCCCGCGAAAAAGCCCACTCCCCTCGCGAATATAACCTCCAATTACGGAGACGACCTGGGCTACGTGACCGATTTCCTAAGCCTCATAAACCCGTCAGAGGTAGCCGAATTCTCCTACGGACTACGGACGGCTAGGACTTTTTCACAATTATCCGCCTGTCTGTCGACTTACAACGACTTGATCCGCAGGATCAATTCTCTCAATTTATCACTATCGTTTAACTAATGGATTCAACCGGAAGAATAAAACCGCGCTCCCTACAGGTAGTTACGTTTAATACAAACGGCATACATATTAATATAGACGAAATCCGCGAATTCGTCATAAACCACAATGTCGATATTTTACTAATGCAGGAGACGTTCCTTAAGCCTAGTAGAAAAAGCCCAAAAATAGCTAACTATAAAATAGTTAGAAATGACAGAACCCGATCCCAACTCGGAGGCACAATGATTTATTACAAAAAATCATTGCACTGTGTTCCCCTAGAACCCCCATCCCTAACTAATTTAGAAACTTCTATTTGTCACATTAGCATGACAGACCACCAACCTATCATAATTGTATCTGCCTATTTAGCCAGCAAAATGCCCATAACTTCTAGCGAATTAAGATCGCTATTTAATTTAGGCAACGCCGTCATCATTGCCGGCGACCTAAACTGCAAACACTCAGAGTGGGGCAATGTCATCTCTAATACGAATGGCATTAGATTAACCACCTTAAGCGACTCCTTAAATTTTGCAATTTTAGCCCCTAACGACCCCACTCGCTACGACACTGCTAGCCTAGTAACAACCTTATTCATAACCCTAGTGTTATTGATATTGCGTTAGTTAAAAACATTAACCTCAACATCTCTTTGGAAACAATCCACGAGCTTAACTCGGACCACAGACCAGTTAAAATTGCTTGGCAATTCTAACCAACTCGCTGCTAGTACTAAAAAGATAATTGATTATAAATTACTAGCAGATAACCTAGAAAACCTTCAATCGAGTCACCTCGATCTCATTCCCGATTTCATAGAAAACTCTAAAGTGGCGCTTGAGGCCTCTCTCCACTTGACTGATCATCTGGTAGAGAACATCGATAGTATATCAGACTGCTAAGATGAACATCAAGGAAAAGCTTTAGATGAGATTAAATTATGCTTAGATGAAGAAATCACAGGAAACGAGATAGATAATCAGAAAGTTGTTGATTTTGAATTGGAAGAAGCAGGTCCATCGCAACATATTAGTTTGATTAGAGACGAGCCAATTGCTACCCCTTCCCAAGAAATAAGCCACAAGACATCTGCAAAAAAAAAGAGAACACTTGTTCCTTGGACGTTCAGTTACCGAATTGAGATTAGCCGAAATTAAAAAAAATCGCCATCGCTGAATTTGGAACGAGAGCGTAGACTCGAAGAGCTGCTGGTATTTTCTTTTCCCAAATGGTAAAAACGGACTTCATGAAGTAAGAAATATTCCTATTACCCCGTTAGATTACGTCTTTCAGAGACGAATAATATTCTCTCGTCGTAACGTCTCACACGTTTCCATCGAAACGATTACTTATTTTTAAATGTTCTGTCAGTTGTTGAGTATTATCGAGCAAAGTCAAGTATTTCTGTATCATGTAACTCTAGAATGCGTCAAGCTCAGAGTGAACAAACTCCACAAGGGCTTGTAAATAATATTCATCTGACAATGAGAAACATAAGAGGTCAGCTGCATCATACTAGAGAAAATGTTGTTCTCATAGCAATGGTAAGAACTTTTTAGGCCTCCGTCGTGGTTTTAACTTTCGCATGCAATGATTTACTTTGGCCCGATATAAAGCGCTTCTTATTGCAGATAACCGATACATTAATGAACTTGAATAACTTACATTTGAAATGAAACAACATAGTTCAAATATATCAGTGCGCGTAAACGCGTTGATGAATTATGTACCATCGGGGAAATTGATTCCTAGGCAGTTGACGGACCTACGTCATGTGGTCAGTTTTTGTCAATTCAATGTAAGCTGTGATCGGTCGGATGGGTAATGGGTTTGACTTAACGCGACCAAATTACAGGTACAATTCCGTGCATTACGATCGATCGCGGCCGCGCACAACCTACGACTGTCGTCGGTCGCTCGCGACCATAGTATGGCACCGCTTCCGAGGCCCGCGACAGACGCGCGCGGCCTACGACTGTCGTAAGCCGCGCGCGATCGTGTCTTGAAGTTAATATGTCATATTAACTTCAAGACACAGTCTCAGAACTGGGCTGGTACCGACTTCAAAAGTACGAAGATTGAGTACAGAAAATATAGTTGAGGTTTAGGCGAAGTCTGAAGACGCCACTATAATAAGGAATAAGAATTATTTGATTCTTTTTAGATTATGAATAAGTATTACTTTTGTTTTTACCTTGGAAGTCGGTTTTAATTTTTTGTTAAAAAAAAATAATTTTACCCTTTTTAGTTACATAATAATTATGAGACGACAAGCTATATTATTATAGCTTGTTGTCAGTTGTACAATGTACATATTACTAGCGGTCGCCCGCGGCTCCGCCCGCGTGGACTTGCAATACGGCTGCAAAAAGCCTACACAGGAAAGACTCGGTCAGCAAAATGATTCCCAGGTCAATTCACAGACTCCGACACTGACATCGACGACGCGGACGCAGTTATTATCCGAAGGGTGCACAGTGCACAGATTGTCTTCCTTCCCGCGCGCGCATCCCCGCTTGGTGACGCCCACTATCTTAATATTTTAATTTCGCCATAATTTCAAAACCAAACGTCCAATTTTAATAATTAAAAGACCAAATTTTATCTACATAAGCTGTACTTAGTGATGAAATAATTTATTTTGATAAGGATTAATAGCATGAGTAAAATAAACGCGTTTAAATGTAGTCCAAAAAAAATCAAGATTTTTAAATAAAAAAATGGTTATTGTGCCTCACTCGACATAGATAAGTACAGTGTGTCGCGGACTTTTTTGTAGATATTTATAAGATCTATAATTACTTAGAACATTTATGGTTCTATCTTTTATAGTTTCGGCAGCGTACGCAAAATAAGTAACTTTTCTGGTTGATTTTTTCACCTGGCGTCCGAAAAACCCAAATATCTTACGAAACCCAATTTTTTCCAAAATAATATTTAGCCTATGTTCATCAGAAATAATGTTGCTTTTGCTGGAGTAGTTTAAATAAAGCCAAAATCCTCAAACTTGTATCTATAAGGATTCAAAAGTTCTGTTGGGTACCTTCAGAACCAGGGTACATCCTGGTGCAAAATCTTACTTTTTGGTAGTATATGCCTGAAATACTTCAGAAAAAATGAAAATCACCATATGTTTCCACCATATATATATATATGGTGGAAACATTATGGTGATTTTGATTTTTTCTGAAATATATATATATATATATATATATATATATATATATATATATATATATAAATATAAACAGACGAACATATGACCTCCTCCTTTTTGGAAGTCGGTTAAAAACAAAAAAGATACCCACGAAAATACAAAAAACATACTTAACATATACGGTCAAATTGGGAAACCTCCTCCTTCTTTAAGTCGGTTAAAATAATTAGTTGTTATTATTTCAAATTAATTGTACACTTCAATAATTCATACCAATTGTAGATGTCGGTAGAAGCTCATCTGTGTCGAAACTATACTCGTCGGCCTCACACGACTGATCCAACTCTGCAAGTTTAAAAAAAATAACAGCTACGTACGGTAGATATAAACATTTTCTTCTACGTAAAGAAATAAGAGGCAAGCATCTCAAAGCTTTGATTTTGTTGAATACATATTATATAATTTTCGAAATTAACCAGTTTAAATCAAGCAGACAATGATGTAGGTATGTTTCGAAGTTTTAGCTGAATAAAACCAATTCAGTACTAAAGTTCAGTTAAAGTAAAATATTTCTTGTTCTCAAAACGACAAGATTTATTATACTCGTAACCTCACATACCTCATCATATCCCACCGCCCTATATTTACTAATAAAATACACTTACCAAAGGTTTTTAAACCGGAATGGGGCATAAGATCTTACCTCTGTAATACACACACTCGTCACAGCACTGACACTGGCTGTAATCACCAGCGAAGAATTTAGTCCTCCATTTGCCGTACTTGTTATCGCAGTAAGTCTGATACTCCGAAGGAAGAACTCTGCGCTCTCTGAAGACATGGATAAGATAATTATTTTCTTCCTATTTATAAAGTGACTAGGGGATCGAGCTTAGGTTTACCCATTCCAAAAAACTGGAGAAATCCCGGGTTTTGAGGATAGCAAAAAAAACCGGACGTCAAATTGAATACGCGGGTAATTCGAGCTTTTCGAGTTTTTCGAATAAATGAGAAATGCATATGCTCCGTGCATGCCAATATACTGTATATTGGCATGTACGGAGCATTGCGGAACTCACAACTCTGATGTACAAGCGCTCTGAGGAAATTTCAGCTCAACGATGAAAATTTGCCTCTATCTGTAATAGCTGAAAGCCCGTAGCCACATAGTAGGGATTTTAATGGCGACACTGATTCTACTGACAATGGCAACGATAATACTAAATTTAATAATGAATCTTTGTCTCAGTTCACAGTCAATTGAATACCAGAACCAAGATCTCCTATCGAAAGTATGGAGTGGTTCAAACTTTAAGAACTCGCCAACAAAAAACGATGAAGTCCTTCAAAAGCATGTCCAATCATATTTTGGACAGAAGTACTCCTTAATTTTAGATGGGAAAACCCGCTGAAGTAGCATTTCTGAAATCTAAGGCCGGTTTATAAAATTAAAAACATCTATATTAAAAGCTTTGCTTTAATTAAAAACAGATACAATAAAAACTAACGAGGACTGGGAAAAATATAGATAAGTTACATAAAATACTAGACGTGATAAATACTGTCAGTCGGCAATTCCAAACGCTGCTGTTAGACATGGAATTAGGAGACCAAAAACCGTCGCAACTACTCAGACGAATGCGAAACCTGGCTCGCAACAAGGTCCCCGATTCCACCCTACAGCTCATGTGGGCCAATCTCCTCCCGACAAATATTCGCTCCGTCCTGGCCGTCAGCGAAACTTTCCAGTCGAAGACCACACTCGACGAACAAGCAGCACTAGCCGACAAGATCATCAAGCAGTCAACTGTAAATAATAATGTACATAGGTCATAACATCTTATTAACTCATCGTGTAAATAGCTCCGCATCAACATCATCAAACATCGAGTGCCTGCTTATAGAAAAAGTAAGAAAACTATCGCTAGAGGTCGCCAAACTGAAAAAACAACAGTACAACAATAATAATTATTATTATAGAAGAGGACAATATTATCAACGCTCAAGGTCAAGACACAGATCATCATCAAGATTCCGGCAACGGTCGACATCGCGTCCACGATCTTCATCACCATCACCGTTCTGCTATTACCACAGCAAATTCGGAAAAGAAGCAAGAAAATGTACACAACCATGTACATTCAACAATCCGGAAAACTAGACAGAACGTTGGCACCGGCGGAATCCGGCGTTCAGAACAAACAATACCGCCTATTCGTCACGGACAAGACTACGAATCACACCTTTTTGGTAGACACGGGTGCAAACATATCCGTAATACCGAAAAAGAAAGGCCTTCATCTCCAGCCGCTACCTTTTCAACTATACGCCGCCAACAACACCGTCATACCTACATACGTCGAGAAAACACTGGAACTTAACATCGGACTTCGCCGACCCTACAAATGGAAGTTCATCATCGCTGCAGTATCAAAACCAATCCTCGGTGCCGACTTCCTGCAACATCTCGAACTTGTGGGGTCTGTACTTTGAACCCTGTTTGTAAGTGTGTGAATGCTGACGCGTGCGAGTTGCAATTGTGTACGTAAGATGTGACGTATGAACGGAGCTTAGAATAAGTAAAATATTATTTCAATAAATAGTTGGTCCAACGCTCTCGAGTCTTTCACAAGTGAAAGACTCGAGAGCGTTGGACCAACCCTCCTGCTACTGCTCTGTAGTCTATACTCTGTGTGTCCCATATACCACCATAGACATACAGCATTGACATAACATTGGTGACCCCGGTGAACACGAAGACGGCTCCGACTCCGGCTAAAACTAAGACAGCGAAGACTCCGACCAACGAAGGCTCCATCCAGACGACCACCGGGCTGAAAATATAATGAACGAGCAGCAGCATAACCTGATGGGCGCCGCACCGCAAGCCTCAACAAGCGGATTTTCGCCAGCTATGAAGAAAGAAGATACAGAATTGGCAACAATTTCCATTGGTAGCAGAATCCCAGAATTTTGGAAGGATAACCCTCGCCTGTGGTTTTATCAAGTCGAGGCAATTCTAGCCCCACAAAAGACATCGGATGCGAATAAATATTTTATGTGCGTCGCGAAGCTGAACAGGGACGCCATTCAGCAAGTTGCAGACATCTTGGCAAATCCGCCGCAGCAGAATAAATATGAAGCGCTGAAAAATCGACTACTGCAAATTTATGAAGAATCGGAGGCGCGGCAAGTAAGAAAATTAATTTCCGAAATCGAGCTTGGTGACCAGAAACCGAGTCAGCTGCTTAGAAGAATGAAGGAATTAGCTAGAGGAAAAATCGAAGACGAGACCCTGAAGATTTTGTGGCAAGGTCACTTACCTTCTTCGGTCCAAGCGGTCCTAGCAGTGACGTCCACTAGTAATCTAGAAGAATTAGCAGGAATAGCAGATAAAATCATGGACACTCGCCAGCCCTGTAATATCGGCGAAGTAGCAAGTGGTCAGCAGCAGCCGTCGTCAACCAGCTTCGAGGTAGCAGCCATAATAGCAGAGATCGCGAAAATGAACCTGAAATTAACCAGTTAGAAGCACAAAGAGATGGAGTCCGGAGCAGAAGCAGGAGCAGGAGCAGGCCGACCAGGAACTATGCAAGGGAGCGGTCACAATCGAGACCACGTCGAGCGCCAGGGAGTCCAGGTTGGCTGTGCACGTACCACTGGAAATATCGAGGTCGAGCTTTCCGATGCGAGCCCCCATGCAGCTGGGAGAACAGGAGAGAAGCCCCCGTCCCGAGGCCGGAAAACTAGCAGAGCTGCAGCCGGTGGCGGGAGGCAGCGCAGTTTCCGATCACCGCCTAATTGTAAGTGATAGAATATCCAATTTAAAATTTTTAGTAGATTCAGGTGCATGTATTTCTGTTTTGCCAAAGAGTGTAGTAAAAAATAGACTGGACATAAATTTAAATTCTAATTACTCGCTTTTCGCAGCGAATGGTTCTAAAATTAAGACTTATGGCACTAAAATTCTTACCTTAGATTTAAAATTAAAGAGATCTTTTAAATGGTCATTCGTAATTTTTTAAATCATTTTAAACTTATTTTAGATATTAATGGACGCTGCTTAGTAGATAAAATAACTAACTTGGCCGTACGTGGAACGATCGTAAACCATTGTGAAAGTACGATTTCCACATTAAAAATTAACCATCCAGTTTACGAAATTTTAAAAAAATATCCGGACATTCTTAAGCCGATGTCATTTAAAGAGGCCCCAAAGCATTCTATTTATCATTATATTGACACGCAGGGTCCACCCGTTTTTTGTAAGCCTAGACCGTTAGCGCCACAGCGTTATAAAATCGCTAAGGAGGAATTTCAAAATATGTTAGAAGCAGGCATATGTAGGCCGTCCAAATCGGCTTGGGCGAGCCCACTTCATTTAGTTCCTAAAAAAGATGGACAGGTACGCCCTTGTGGTGACTATAGAGCTTTAAATGCAATAACTAAACCTGACAGATATCCCATTCCCCGTGTGCAGGATTTTACGTATTTACTTTCAGGAAAAAAATTGTTTTCTAAGATCGATATAAAAAAGGCTTATCATAATATTTTAATTAATCCAGAGGATATTTGTAAGACAGCAATAATTACGCCCTTCGGATTATATGAAGTCGAGCGCATGACCTTTGGTTTGAAAAACGCAGCGCAAACATTCCAGCGTTTCATGTCTAATATCGTGCTATCGGGACTAGATTTTTTATATTGTTACTGTGATGATATTCTTATAGCGTCCTCTAGTGACGAGGAGCATGAAAAACATTTAGAGCAGGTATTTAGTTGATTAAACGAATATGGCATTACAATTAATTTAGAGAAATGTTCTTTTAAAGCCACGAGTGTAGAATTTCTAGGATACCAAGTTTCTACATCGGGGATTCGGCCACTAAAAACTAAAGTACAAGCAATTATCGACTACCCTAAACCACGAAATGTTAGCGAGTTAAGAAAATTTTTAGGCATGGTCAATTTTTACAGAAGTCATTTACCTAAAGCGATAGAATATTTAGATAAGTTAAATAGTTATATTCATAAAGCTAAAAAGAACGATAAGACTCCTATACATTGGACACCGGATGCTGAAGAAGCATTTCTAGAGTGTAAACACGGTCTCATGAACGCAGCGACTTTGTCGTTTCCTGCGAACAACGTGCCGCTTGCACTCTTTACAGACGCATCGAATAACAGCGTAGGTGCAGTTTTGCAACAACATGTTGACGGTAAACGGAACCCGTTAGGTTATTTTTGTAGAAAGTTAACGCAGGCACAACAAAATTATAGCACTTATGACCGAGAGTTACTTGCTATATTTTTAGGTGTAGAACATTTTAGAAGTTTATTTGAAGGTCGTGACTTGATAATTTTTACCGATCACAAACCATTAACTTTTGCATTTTCTAAATTAAGTAAAAATAATAAGAAGGAAAGTCCAAGACGAATTAGGCAATTAAGTTTTATAAGTGAATTTACTACAGATATACGACATGTTAGTGGACAAGATAATATTGTAGCAGATGCATTATCTCGAATAGAAACTATAGAATGCACTTCAAGTTCAATAGATTATGAAAAATTGGCTATAGAGCAACGTAATGATTCAGAACTTCAGAATATTATTACTAATCCTAAATTCAGATTCAAAAAGATGCCAATTCCGAACTCCGATTATTACATTTATTGCGAAATTTCAAGTAACATAGCTAGACCTTATTTAACAGAATCGTATAGAAAAGCAGCATTTAGTAGTATACATAGTCTTAGTCATCCGGGTCTGCGAACATCGCGCCGCATGATTAAGGAAAG
Source organism: Polyommatus iphigenia (assembly GCA_963422495.1). NCBI lineage: Eukaryota > Metazoa > Arthropoda > Insecta > Lepidoptera > Lycaenidae > Polyommatus > Polyommatus iphigenia. The sequence continues at coordinate 14,331,047 of OY730190.1, read as the reverse complement.
ATATTTTTGGCCAGATATGAATAGAGATATAGGTTTTTGGACGAAGACTTGTGTGAATTGTCAAAGGTCTAAGACAACGAGGCATACGAATTCTAGCTATGGTAGTTTTCCACAAGCGGATAGATTCGATCATATTCACATTGATCTGATCGGACCACTTCCGGTCACAGTAGATGATTATAGGTATTGCTTAACGATAATTGATCGAGGCACAGGTTGGCCAGAAGCGTATCCTTTAAAAGATATTTCGGCGGATACGGTAGCGAATGTAATATATAGAGAATGGATATGTAGGTTTGGCTGTCCTGTGAAACTCACTAGTGACCAGGGCAGGCAATTTGAGAGTAAATTGTTTTCTAGTTTAATGTCATACCTAGGCATTCATAAGATTAGGACAACTCCATATCATCCTCAAAGCAACGGTGCTGTTGAGAGGTGGCATAGAAGCTTGAAAGCATCTTTGATGGCACGGCTTAATGGTAATAAAAATTGGAGCCACGAGCTTCCTAGCGTGATGTTAGGGCTTCGGGCTGCCATTAAATGTGAGACAGGTATGAGCGCAGCTCAGATGGTTTACGGCCGTGCACTACGATTGCCAGGAGAATTTTTTGTAGAAAGTCCTGAAATTCCAGATCCTTATTTAGTGTTACAGGATATTAAAAATAATATTAGACAGTACAAGCCAATTAGTGTTAAAAGTCATAGTTCGAAAGCATTTTTTGTTCATCCAGACCTTAGAAATTGTTCACATGTATTTTTAAGAATCGATAGAAATAAAACATCCTTAGTATGTCCTTATGAAGGTCCATATAAAGTAATTGAAAGGTCAGAAAAAGTTTTTAAAATTCAATTGGAGGATAGAGTAACTTCAGTTTCGATAGATAGGTTAAAGCCAGCATATATTTTATTAGAGAAAGATATTGCAGAACGAGATACCTCTGTAGAAAATGATATTATAAAAAAAAGTAACGTAGAGTGTAATAATCAAAAAATTACAAAGTCTGGAAGGAAAGTTAAAATGCCAGTAAGATTTTTAAATGTATAAGGAAATTGCTAATTTTAGTTTCAAACGAAGCGTTATGTTAAAAAGTACGAAAATATTAATTTTTATGTAATTGTGGTTAAAGATAACCGAGTTAGAGCAAAAATAAGAGTTAATCATTCGTTTAAAGTAACTCTGGTTCAAGACAACTGACTTAGATCAAAACAAGAGTTAATCATTCGTTAAAAGTAACACGTAATTCAAGTTCGATAACAATGGTAGCGCGGCGAAGGTAATATGAGTACCGCGTCATAGCTTATGAAAACAAATGATATAGTATACAGTACAAACAGTAAGACAACCTTTTCATTTTTAATAAGTACAACTTATATTGATCGTTTATAATTAGGTGAAAATGTAATATAAGTTTATTGGAATTTTAAATAAAAAAACAAATTTTACTATAAAACATTTTATTTTTATATTATATACAATTCACATTACACCTTGTTTTTACACTTTTTACTTTGATATACTATTTAGATTATACTATGATACTTTGAAAATGCAAAGTGAAATTTATTTTACAATAGCATTACTTAGCTAAAATTGATTTCGAAATTTGTTTTTTGGACAAGTTAAAAGTTGATGTTCGAGAATTATTTTATCATTTAATTTTAAATTTTACCTTCTTCCGCACTTGTAAATTTTATACTTACTCTAAATATGGGAAAGGCCTTTAGCAAGGAAGAAGTCATTGTAAACCAAAACGGAGAACAGAGTATTGAACACAAACTTAACCAGTTTGGAATAATGATCATGGTAATTACTGCAATGGACTTTGGTTGTCGCTTATGTATTTATGAAGTATTGTCGAAAAAACGTACAAAATTGGTTACGAAGAGAGATGGGGTTTGTAACCAACCAGCCCCCTCAGGTGGTAGTAAGGAATATCCAACCCCAACCAGCCGCTACAGGTACTGCTACCAGTTATATGTAATTTTACCTTTCTGTATCTTGACAATTAAATTTTAAATTTCTTTTTTTTTTCGAAAGATTAACTTTTATTAAATAAATGTAAAATGTAATAAGTAATAATATTTCCCCTATTTTAAGTTCAAATGTTGTGTGACTTGTTTTATAAAGCATTTTATCTTGTGATTAATGATTATTGTAATATTAACAACAATGTAATTTCTGCGTCAGATTTTGTCGAACGTTATGTTATGTAGAGTAACAAGGAATTTTAATGTACTTATACTTAATTAAACATTGAATAAAAATGCTTAATATTAAAGAGAAATTTAATTTTAAAGCAATGTAATATATATTTTTTTTCTCTAAAAAATATGTAAAATTGTAATTAATGGTGTAATCCTGTATTACTTGTGTAATTAATTTTCAGGAACTTTTTTGTATTATGCAAGTAATTTTGGTACTAATAAGTATGTAAAAAATTTTTCAAAAGGGGGGGGGGGAATATTGTGGGGTCTGTACTTTGAACCCTGTTTGTAAGTGTGTGAATGCTGACGCGTGCGAGTTGCAATTGTGTATGTAAGATGTGACGTATGAACGGAGCTTAGAATAAGTAAAATATTATTTCAATAAATAGTTGGTCCAACCCCAACAAACATTTGACTGGTCGCCGCAACGTGCCAACTCTAACTTTTGATCGTATAAGCTGGTTGCCGGAACGTCGCTAAAACGTCGACATCACCAAGAAAAGGCCCATTTTACACGACTCAATGACGTATACAAGTCCTGTAGCCGTCGCATAACTTACTTTTTGGCCGTAAAGAAGTCATGTAGGGCATTTTTTGTCAGGAAGTGGTCGTGAAGAAGTCGTGAAGAAGTCGTGTATAGCGCTTTTTGTCGCGTTGTAGCGGTTTTCACCGCTGCTTCACGACATTCAATTGAGTAACTGTACGAAACTTGGTTGTAAAAGTGACTGGATAGTACCTATATTAAATTAATGAAATGCTGTCGGGAAGAAACTGACTGTCAAATTTATTGTTGGATGTAGTCTCAGCCATTTTATTTATTCTGTTGTGTGTTTACTTCGAAACTCAAGTTCAAGGGCTGTTGATCTGATGGGAAATAAATTTTATCGAGTTTTACGTGCTAGTTTTAAGTAAATAATAAATGCGCCAGTGAGATTTTTAAAATAAATGATATATCATTTAGTATTTTTAAAGAAAGTGCAAACAGTTACCTCTATACGATTCAAAGTGCAAAACGAGACTCCTAGATAACTTCTACACAACACGCGCTGTGTCAATTCGCATAAACATTCCGCCATAGAATCGAGTTTAGGGTTCAGTTAAGTTATTAACAAGAGCCTAAAACCTTATCAATCTTTCTATACAGTTATTAGTTGATCAATGAGTAAAGAAATCAATCGTGATACAATGGATATTGATAAGTTTTTAAATAAATTAGATTTCATTACATTGATACGTATGAATTTAAAATGGCCATGGAAATCTACACATTTTGTACGCGCTGATCGGTGTTTTGGTTGCGGATTTTATACCAATAGTGCTGAATACCCTGCACATTTTATGCTAACTAAGGAAACTGTTCAATACATGATAAATTTTGATTTTTTCTGGTGTCCGAGTTGCGCTTTGTTTTCCATATACGATCATTACCCAGACGATGAATGTGATTTCTGTAATAATAATTAGAAATACATTTTTTTAAAACTACCTACGTGCCTATTTATCTAGCAACTTGTACATAGTTACCTACCTACTGTAGAGGGCGAAAATGAAACAAACAGTGTAGTTTGTTAGTTGTATGTAGTGAAATTTTGCTCTCACTCACACATCGTCGTTGTCTCGGTCGTCTCTATTCAACTAGTCGAAGCGTGACCTTGGCAAGCGGCGCATTTTGTTTTGCATAGACGCAGTGAGTAGTTGTTTGAAGTCACCCGCGCCTCCAGATCGCGTTATCAAATGGGTATATCTTATAAACTACAATAAATTAAAGAAAATTTAATAAACACACCTACCTACTTCTGTTTTAGGTTTTCAAGAAAAATGCCATTTAAAATCATTGAAACTATTGAACGTGGAAGACGGTTAATCACCACAGTTCCTTCATTATGGGAAAGTGATGGCAATTTATATTGGCCAAAGAAAAATGCGATTATGTTAAAAAAAAATGAAAATTCGACACCTCAACTAGACTGGAAACTTATGTCTTGCCTAGTGGTTAGAGATAATTTATTAGATTATCAAACCGCGGAGCAAGAGATTGCTATGATGTCTGATGCCACAGAAACCGATGACAAGGAAAACGAGCCACGAGCAAGAAAGTGTTTAGTTCCATTCAACTTAAATAATCTTGCGAAGGAATGTATACGGGTAAGTTTTTTTGTTTAACTTACTTAATTAATATTTATAGAGGGAGTCAAGACAGCATCTCGATTTGTACATGCTATGTAATGATTAGAAAAATAATGAAACATTGGGACATTGAAATCATAACAGTAATACCTACATGTAAACAGTATCCAAAATTAGGTCACCGAAGTAGTAGGTAGTAGGTATAGTACCTACATAAGTAGGCTACTTTTTTAACTTGATAGGTAGGGACCTATCTAATTTACCTACACAGTACCTACCTCCTACTAAGAGCAATATATTATTATGTAAACAGTAAGTACTGTTTACATGTAAGTATTTCTGTTATGATTTCAATGTCCCCATGTTACATTTTTTTTTCTACACTACATAGTAGGTACAAATCAAAACGCTTTCTTGACTCTCTCTACTATCTATTGTATTGTATGCTTAGATCCTTAAAATTACGCTACAAATTTTGTTGACGTGAACGATGTACGTACAAATAATTTACTGTAATTAGCGTTGAGATTATATTCGTTAGGGTACCTACTGTTTTCATGTAAATAGTTTAGTATAAATATTGTACATGTATGTTTATTATATTTCTGGGTTATGTACTTACTTTTTAGCAAAGTGAAGTAGCCGAAGAAGTATCTCCTGCGGTGGTTGAAGATGAAGACGCATATTCGGTCATAATAGCTGAAGGTTCATCCTCAGCTATTTTAGCTGAAGATCCACTCTCCACTTTGACGGCTGAATCTAATGTACCCATAGATGCAGGCCACATTTTGATACAAAATACGTCACAGGTTAGTTCACAGTTATATTGGGTTCATTTAAGTATCTACTTCAACATATTTTTTAAACCTTTTAATACAAATTATCTTCATTAAGAAGATTTTTGAAATTTGAGTTATGATTGTTATTGATTAATCTTTTATACCATTTATTTTTCAGGAAAACACTTGCAGCTCTCTGTTAGTTCCCGATGTTCAAAATGTTAATATGTCACAGCCTGATAAGGATTTGATTATGCCGAATCTGGAACATTTTGATCGTCAAGTATTAGATCTCGATGCTACAGCTACCGAATCTATAAAGGTTCCTCATCAAATTGGACTTATTATGGAAATGTTATCAGCAGTTCAGCAAAACCAAAAATTGATGTTTGATAATCAGCAAAAAATTCTTAAAGGCCTTGCTTTATTAAATACGAAGTTTGAAGAATTCGTCACAAGGTCACAGGGCACATTTCAACAAGAAAGGCTTGAAAACTCACTGCGTTTCAAAACGATCACAAATATAGAAGAACTGTCAAATATTGAGGAACTATTAAAAGATCCACTCATGGAAAAAAAATATTTTGAAGAACTGTCTATTATATGTACTGACAAAAAAACTGGGATTAATAATGCGTATACATTAGTAGACACTATGTTTGATCGTCAATTCATGACGCGCTGTTCTTGGGGTGGAGGTACAAAAGGGGAACCAAAACATTGCTTCAAGGCTTTTCCAAACACAATAGCCTTATTTCTCAAAGTTATTCATGAATATGATAAAACTTTTACTAAACCTATATGTGAGGATTTTTTTAAAAATGTTATGCGCCATTCCACTAAAAGAAACACTGCAAAACGTCAAAGAAATTCTACTACAAAAAGAAAAACTAAGAAAACAAAGGCAAATAGCGCAATGCAAGAAGAGATTGCAGGACCTTCAAGTGTCAGTAATCCCACTCAGTAACTTAGTCTTGTTCAGTAAGTAGGTAGTTAGCATGTTGTCACCCCAATATTAATGTAGGTAATCTGTGCCATCACCAAAATTTTAATTCGGTAGAGTTAAATATAAAATTATGGTACCAGGCAAAGCCAAATTATTAATTTTAAAATGCATATTACAATAAAATATTTCATTTAAGTAAACTTTTATGGTAGGTACTGATAGAAACTTATACTGCTATAATTATATCTGCTGTAAAAAATCTATTAAGATTATTATAATTTTTTAGTAAACATTCATTCAAAAACTATTATTTTGCTTTGCCTGGTACCATAACTTTGTATTTAACTGTACCTAGGTGATTTATGGAAATCAAAGAAATCACAAAAAAACTATCTTTGAAAACTATCAACAGGCCATTAAAAGGATATTTTAATAAAAAGTTATTATTTTTTTTTATTATAAGTAATAAATTAAGTTAAAGAATTGGTCTTGATTATTGTGATTTTTATAATTTTTGTTCTGTGTTATAATTATTAGTTTTATGCCACGTTCTAATGACACTCTTACGTAGTGAAGACAGTTTCTTACTAATTCTTACATTTTAAAATGATTATGTTTTATTTAATAATAATACTTTTATGCGTTTAAAAATACAAACAATATTTCTAATAATTACAAATTAGAAATGCTGTAGTAACTAGAAATTATTGTAAACCGACAACCATTGCCGCAGCGGCCAAGTTCAGGCAGTAGTTCAGGATTTCATAAGCATTACTAATTACTATACAAGGTGTAACAGAAAGGTGTAGCGAAACTCAAAGGGATGTTTCTATCCATGATACTGAACAACTTTCTCCATGAAACCTATGTCCGATTCGTTAAAAAATATTTAACCTTCCATATAAATTGCAGTCACGTGACTGAAAAATTTGTATGGGATGGGTTCCTTGGGAGAAGTTGGTCAGTATCATGGGTATAATCATCCCCTTCAGTATCACTACACCTTTCTGTTACACCCAGTAGAGGCTCTATTATTATCTATCTTATTAAACTTATTAAACGGCCAGAGCCTAGCCGCATGATAAAAGAGAGTCAAAGTATTTTCTTATTGGTGTGAAGGGTGCCTACGCACTTCAGACTATGGTTGCATATGTCAGGGTGCGGTGTTTAATAAGTGCTGAATTTTATGAACAATATGTTGATACTTATATCAATTATACCACACTGGCACCCGCGACTTAATTTATGCCTTTGTAATCATCAGTGCGTAGGCACTGTCAGTTGTTACGTTGTTTGAAAAAGTACCTATAGCTTAGTCAATGAATGCTCAAATAGTGACTGTGGATGGAAAAGTCGAAAGCAGAAAATTTGACTTAGGAACTTTGTTCCGATAAGTTAGGAGGTAAACATACTAAAAGTCCTTACGCCTTCGAGGTGAGCCGGAGGGGGGAGGGGCACAAGAAGATCCCGTTTTTTTAGTATTTTGCTTATATCTTGAAAACGGTGCGTTGTACGAAATTTTGTAATATCTACTTCATAATGAAGCCTGATAAAATTCTCTACAACTTTGACCTTTTCACTTTTTATCGATCTTTGATGGTTGTCTATAGGATCCGATCGATAAAAAGTGTAAAAGTCAAAGTTGTAGAGAATTTTATCAGGCTTCATTATGCAGTACAACAAAATTTCGTACGACGCACCGTTTTCAAGATATAAGCAAAATACTAAAAAACGGGATCTTCTTTTGCCCCTCCCCCCTCCAGCTCACCTCGGAGGGGTAAGGGCTTTTAGTATGTTTACCTCCTACTAGTTAGGAGGAACAAAGTTCCTAAGTCAAATTTTCTGCTTTCGACTTTTCCATCCACAAGTTATTCGTCGCCCAAGCTACTATTGATTGTTGTTTTTGGATTTTTAATATTTTGATAGTTTTAAATTGCCAAGTGAAAGAGAGGCTGATAATTATTTTATAACATTTTCTAATGATTGTCCAAGTGAATAAATAACAATTTTGTTGTGTTTTCTATTTGTTTTAAATAAATAAAACCAATTCTATATGATCATTATCTTTTATTTTCCTATTAATTCAGAGTATGAATAAGTGGTATAAAATAAATATAGGAACCGTAATCTATGGAAACTAACTTACATTTTATGTCTGTAATGCTAACTTTAGCTTCTAATTTTCTACTATAGTTACAGTTTATTCTGAAAATATTTAGGAACGATGATTTAATTGGCATATCAAAAGCATCGGTAGTATTTTGTATAATACACCCATTCAAAGTTACAAGGTTGTCATCGTTATCATTTATAGATGTTAGTTCGAAAACACTGTTGCTTTTAGTAAGTAACCACTTATTTTGGCTATCAGTGGAGAGAATAAATGATTCCATGCGAATTATTTTAACTGAAGTATTTTTGTACATATACGTTTTGATCACAGGTTTATTGCCAGTAACGCTATTGTCATATTTTAAATTCTCAATTTCTATGATGTTTCTTTCGTTCAGGCGGTTAGCAATTTGCTGAAGAGGTTTGTTACCTTTTCTTATTGTTCGCTTGATAGAACTTAATTTATTTTCGAAGGGATATGCGTTAAATGTTTCCAATGGTCCAAATTTCTTAACTTCATCAACAAGATGAATTAAGTTATGAACGTTACTTGTGATGTATTCTCTACCATAGTAATCTCCATAATGCTCGACAAAGCGTACCATCATTTTTTCTGCAACTGGTAAAAACTGAAAATGATGGTGACTTGAGCAAATCGTGACAGCACAAAAGAAAGTCAAAAAGTGTTGGTATGGACCATCAGCCAAAACATCCTTAAGTATTACAAAACTAGCATACAGAAGAAAAGTGCGATATTCAGAAGCTTTCCAGTGTGATAAATCTTGTAAACCTCTTAAACTCCTATGGATTTCCTTTGGCATACGGCAACTTTGGATATACTGAGTCACTTTTCTTATATCTGCAGATGACCATTTGGTAATACGTTTCCCCAGATTACCATCCCTCCACCCAAACAGTAATCGCTTCATAATTCCTAAATCAATCAGATGAAGGGAATCTCCAACCGGAAAATCCTCTATCATATCTATGGGTAATTGAAGAAAAGGAGAATCACGTTTGTGGTGGTCTCCATATTTTTTGGCTCGAAAGTCTGCGTCGTTTCTTTTTGCGCTATCAGTTCCTTGAAACGTGACAGTATGAGATACGTGTGAGTATTCGCCAACTACATTACATTTCAGACATCCGTGTTTCGCGTTGAAATTGCATACTCCTGAAACATCAATACATACAGATGAATCACTGAAACCTATCGACGATGCATCTAAACATTATACTCACGTTTTCGTCAACTGTTAGACGAAAGCTTGTGTTATGCGTATCAACAAGCAAAATTGTGTCCACAAAATGGAATCGTGGCACCAAAGGCTCGTTATGCGTTCGTGGACGCAGTTCTGCTTGTTATTAAAGTCGTTGTTATAAACGTACTTTAATTTCTTCTTTCATTCGTCAGATAACAAATCATGTGCATGACGTGAGCTGTGAGTATATGCTAAAGGCCAAGTTTCTACTTAAATCGAGCAAATTCATTTTAAATTATGATTATTTACATTATACCAGCCTATGTCCAGCAGTGGACTTCTGTGGGCTGAAATAATGATGATGATGATGACATTATACCAGTACCTTTAATAAGTGCCCTTGCAGGAGAATCGCATATTATAGCTCTAACTTTCACTGAGGTGGTTTCTTCAGTCCCCTGTCGCGTAGTGTATCTTAAATTATTATTATAAAGTTCTTTCAATTCTTCAATAAACAATTGTAAAAACGCGTTTAAGTCTGTTGGTTTATTTGTCCCCTCATATACACCCACGACTAAAGGTGGAATATTAGGATATTCATGAATATTACACAACACGGGCCATACTTGGTGTTTAGAACTCTTGTATAAGGGTAAGCCGTCAATGTTTATATTAAGGCAAATACACTTTGGAGCATTTTTCAAAATAAATGAAATCATTTTTAACTTTTCTATGAGACCACTGTGCCAATAATGACCAGAGTCAACTGGAGTTACAGAGATTTTTTTATTACTATTATTCAAAAGTGTACGTGGATCCTTTGGAACTGAACCTGGTATCCTTTCGTTCAGAATTTTGCTAAGCTCCCTCAAAGCAGTTTGTGAAATATTGTAATTAATTGCCCATTTTCTAAGATTATCACAAAGTGTATCATTCTCACTGGCATCATTTGTGCTATCATTATCGGAACTATCACTAACACACAAACTATCAAACATTTCATCTAAGTCATCTTCTTTTGGGTCTTCTGTTAAAACACCACCATATGCACTATCTGAGCTTGGATTACAATTAAGTTGCACGGAACTACTCTGCACGGAACTACTCTGCACAGAACTACTCTGCACAGAACTTATAAAATTTTGTACGGAACCATCTCCAGTTGTATTATAATTAGCTTGCCATGTACCTATATTCGATATGATGCAATTAGAGGAAAGGAATGATGCATAGTTCTTTTTTACTTTTCTCTTAAAGTTTCCGCTCTTTTTTACACTAGCCCAGCTTTTTCTATCCATCACAACTACGTTAAATTATTTTTACAAAGAAACAAATGAATGGCGGTGATTGTAGACTTTGATGAATTTTTTAACTCTTATACTACATTCCGTCACGTAAAGGTCGTAAAGAGGGGTTCAAATTCACTGAATGACGTGTAAGAGTATTTTATAAAACTCTAATACTATTGTCGTGTAAAGGTAGTATTCACAACACTAATACGATGAAGGTCAGCGTAAAAGTCGCATAGACGTTTCTTATACCACCACACTGGTTACACGACTGAATGTAGTGTAATAGTCGTATAAATCAGTCGTAAAGACGTTTCTACGACGTTCTTACACGACAACTAGTCGTATAACTATTGGAGGCGCTATGTCGGGTAACAGCATAAAACGACTTCTTTGCGACGTTTAGACAACTATGAATCGCGTAATTTCTTCTTACTCGACTGAAATGTTTGTTGGGACGCTCTCGAGTCTTTCACTTATGCCCTCCTGCTACTGCTCTGTAGTCTATACTCTGTGTGTCCCATATACCACCATAGACATACAATATAGACATAACAAACTCATAGTCGACTTGAAGAACAGAAGACTCGTCGACGGGAGAACCAGTCTACATATTAACGCTCCTGGACGCTACACGAACGTACCTACAGTCCGTAGTGTCGACAGCACGCAGTCATATCACGACATCCTGGCTGACTACCCCGGCATCACGAGATTGACAGCGATGAATATCACGCCGAAACACAGTGTCGAACACTTCATCGAGACGTCCGGGCCACCACTACACTGTCGCGCCCGACCTCTACAAACGCATCGCTACAATCAAGTCAAAAAAGAATTCGAGAATATGATACAGCAAGGTCTCTGTCGTCCCAGCAAGAGCGCCTGGTCTTCTCCGCATCACGTCGGGGTCACCAATGTGGGAAAATGCGTGTGGCGGCCAAAGGAAGATCTTCCGACCGAGCGAGGTGTTATGCTCGGTCAGGCCGGAGCCCTCGTGATACATTTCAGCTGTCGTATATATACCGACGCGCTCAGAAAACTTCGATAGCGCGATGCAGAAATGTTAGGCGAATTGTGGGTACCGCCACACTTTTGTCGAGCGGCTTTGTCAGCGCTGTTTCCCTAAAAGCATAAACAATTAATCGAAATGATCTAAACGATACTATTGTGGCGGTACCCACAATTCGCCTAACAATCCTGCATCGCGCTATCGAAGTTTCGGAGAACAGCAAGATGTATACAACGTCTGAAATGTATAACGTGGGCTTCGGCCTGACCGAGCATGCTATCTCGCTCGGTCGGAAGATCTTCCTTTTCGGCCGCCACCAACAAACGTTAAATTGGTGACCACCGACAAGAACACGCATCCTTCTGGACATCAATCATCATCAACACTCCCCGCCCCTCCGCACCACGTCAGCAGACATCAAGCACAACCGGGTCGCCTCGACCATAAGCCGCGTTGGAGGTCCGCGCCGGTTGAACCCGTGTCCGGCTTGAACGGGGCAGCCATAGGCTACAACGACCGGTCAGCAAGCAGAGCACGGGGTCCCTCTCCTGGTCATTGCACGCGTAGCTTCGGCCCACACCTGACAACACAAGCGCATTGAAAAATACCACAGGTCTTCGGGGGGGAGTGATGTGGCGGTACCCACAATTCGCCTAACAATCCTGCATCGCGCTATCGAAGTTTCGGAGAACGGCAAGATATATACAACGTCTGAAATGACGTCAGTGGGCTTCGGCCTGACCGAGCATGCTATCTCTCTCGGTCGGAAGATCTTCCTTTTCGGCCGCCACTAACATCGTTAAACTATAATATTAAAGGGTGACTACCAAAAGCACCTACGCAGCACTTTCCTAACCCGAAGAAGGACTTTCAAAATGTCCACAAAGAAAATGTAACAGTTTTTATCGGCCTGCAGGTGATGAAATGCTACACGGCTACGCGATATTGTAAATATCACAATCGTACCACTGAAGAACAAGATACACATGTTAATCTTACAGTTAATCAAGACTTGTAGAAACTTGCAAATGTGAACACACTGAAGACTACTTTAAAAATTACGGGAAGCTTAAGTTAAGCTAAGCCTTTTAAAATTGAATCAGAATGCCTATCAGACGACCTCCTTAATAGCTCCTCTACACGATGGACAATCGCTGGCCCATCAAATGGCTATACTATGGTTACAAGTTGCAACGCATCCACACGTCAATGGCCACGTTCAGTTGTGATCTAGACGTAGAGATAAACTACGATAACATGGCGCGCCATCCTTATGAAAGAGTTTGTATGTAGTAAGTATTCAACCAATCAACCAGTATTCGTAATATTTCACTTAATGTCACTTATTACCAAGATTTGTTGGTCAACTAATCATAACTAGCCGACCGCGCAAGACAACGCACATCAAACGTTTTGACAACGCACTTCAAACGTTTTGAATTTTGGGGGCGCGCGCCATGTTATCGTAGTTTATCTCTATTTCAAGATGGACTTGGAACCATTAGCCGCTGCGGCAATATATCTATACAGCAAGTATATTATTTTATTAACATGCACAAAAATTTAGTTACTAAAAGGAAATATCACGCTTTCGCCCCGGTATATTAAAAAAAATATATATAACTTCATTATGAGATTACTCGTCATTTTAAACAACATTCGTAAATTGACATGCGACGTCCTAACTCGACCGCGTTCGGCTGATAAGTGATAACTGGCTAATTCCATTTGATGTGCGGCCGAAAAACCGACACCGACGCCATCCCACGACCATCGTTCGCGCCATCAGCCATCCGACACCACTACGTCCTCCACCATAGTGGAGCCCATCATAGTGGACCATCGTCCATCACCATGACCCATCATGTAGAGGCGCTATAACATTATGAGGGTACAAGTAGCTTTCTTTTAGAATGGCGGTCAACGACAACGAAGTATTATCTCTCGCTTGTCTACGAATAAAAAACTATTCCACCAACCAGTGTACAGCTCGAACACAATATGTAATATCTAATATTTTTTCCTTCGGTATAGTATGTATTAGTAAATCTTATTCAGTATTTATAATTCCATTAAATATTTTAAATTACGTTTAGCATTAAAGACTGATTGTTACAAAACCAGTAATTATTATTATTATTATTTTTAACAATGAAAATAAAACTTTGTTATTAAAAAGTACTGTTTTAAACCTTTTACTCCTTTGTTTAGTACTTTTAGGCCGGCAGGTAAAATATTGTTGATTTTTGTATTGTAACAAAACCCAAAAAAGCTCGAAAAACCCGGGCATTCGATTTTCGTAACCCCGAAAACCCGTGTTTTGAAAATTGGGTCCGGTTTTCGAGGCCCTAATAGAAAGCGAACGATTCTTAATATTCACGAACTTACTTGCAGGAATCCCGAAAAAGCTCACATTCTGTAAAATTCGTCAAGCGGGGGCATTGAGGACATTGTTGGAAATCTAAAAAGAATTGAAATCAAGGTGACTGCAATATAAAAGGCAATATAATACTTAATACTTTGTAACTAATGGCCTTCTTTGGGCATGGGTGGCAGGATAGGCTGCAAAGTATTAAGCCCGTTATGGCAATGCTCCATCAAACGTAGATGATAAGTTGGCATGCTCCATTTAAGTTAGTAAGCTTTTTTTAGAAGACGTTAAAATCTTGCCAATTCCTCTTATATACCTTACAAAATAATTAAGCATGTACCTATGGTGCTTCTACAGATCGGCCTGATGAGTCTTCGAGAAGGAATGTGTAGTTTACTATCACGACGTTTGAATGTCCTGCATTTATCATAGTTAATGTTCATCTCTTTCTTTCTAACCAAAGACAAGATCTCCGTCTCCCTCCAAAATTCAGTTGTATCATTATTCTGTCCCATTAGAATGTTGAATGGTATAAACTGGAAATGGTAAAAAATTAATCTTAGCATTAGTGTTTGTGCACTCTGCTCAATGTCTGATGATGATGAAACAATAATTACAACAAAAAATAATCTATTCGTGTCTATTCTATGGAATTCTATTAAAACCATATTATTTCATGTGATAATCCAAAAACGAAAGGAGAAACTATTCAAATAAAATATGTTTGATGTTCATACCGTATAACTGTTTTGAAACTCCAAAGTTGAATCATTTTTATGTTCAAGACTTAGTAAGGGAATTTTGCTACTTGTTTCTGCATATTTTGCGGCAAACACGATCAAATTGAACAAGAAAATCTTGAAATACATTCTACAGGATCTTATTCTTGTCTAATGTGACAAACTTTTCTTATGTCAAGAGTATTTTTTTTCTTAAGAGGGCTTACGTTAGAAGAAGGATTTAGATATTTCTAGAGTTTTACAAAAATATGAGGTATATATTATATTAAAGGTCTACAATCTGATGGCAAACTAGGGGTCTGGGTAATGTTGGCGTCATTTTTGAAATTCAGCCGTGGCCGGCAGCCACTCACCAAACAGACATAATATAAAAGAACATATCAAGAGGAATAAACTTTATTATGAAGGTCATAATATAGCTAAACTATATCGGAGCCTCGGCTTCGATATCATATCTCGGCTTCGATGTAATATCAGGAGATAAAACTCCAACCTTAATGCCGTCCATTACCATCTTGAGACGGCAAACCCGGCTTTGCTCTTCTTAACCTATATACATACTCATATACATGCTATTGCAGAAGGACGTCTCAAAGATAATATACCAGTTATTGACGTATATGTGGACGGTGCCCGATCTTATGGAAATAACTACAGAGCTCTTTCAGGAGTTGCTGCAATAGTTGGCAGGAAATTCGGTGAAGTTATCTTTATAGGAATCAAGAATAAATATTGTCTAATTTTTGGAAGGAGGAGCTGAGAAAAAGGCGAGACTTCAAAAGAGCATGTGTGTTATAAGAATTATGAGAGGAATTCGACTGGGATGGTGGCGGCTATAATTTGCAAAGGATTTAAGAAGCCGTTAGAAATGTACGGACTTATATTATATGGAAATGTTATAGGAGACGGAGATTATCTACTGATGCAAAAATCGTTGCTGCGAACCCATATCCTAATTATATAGTAAGTAAGATAGAATGCCGTAGCCCGTAACCATCTATTGAGAAATATGTACAATAAACTTCGAGCAATAACAAAAAATACAAAGTACCCACTGGCTCACAGAAAGTTAATTACTGATCAAAAAATTATAAAGAAAGTAATTATAAAATCAATTAAACAAAATAGACAAAATAGAGACGAATCTATAAAAAATATTCATGATGATGTATGCCAATTGCCAATCAATATAATATCATGCCTTCGGACATCTTCGAAAGTGCAAATCTTACTACTTTTCTAAGCAAAAGTCGTTTGAAAATAATGTTGTGCCATAAATAAAGAATTCAATGTTGTGGTTTCGGACTCGGGTGATTATAAATTCAGTGGCCTCTAACTCCCGAAGCCTGTACGAAAATGTAGACACAAATAATGTCGAAAGATTTAATAGCGTTTAATAGCATTAAACTAAACCGAAGTCTTATGATTCTACATACCCTAAGTACTGAGTGTTTTTTGAGACTTCACACTAAAATGATACCAGCTGATTTTGTATGAAAAGTTCAAGAAATCCGCAGAGCTTTGACCCCGGACAAAAGCTACTAATAATGCAAAGAAAAATAGACTTCAGCTTTCTAGGGCACCCTGTATTTCTCCCTAACCTATTGTTTTTTAAAGCAGTACTTAGTTATTATTATTTCAGAATGTCGTTGAGAGGAAAACATCTCGTTAAATTATGCTAAGCACCTGATGCCAATTCTACAACGGAGGACCTACGAAAAATAAAAACGTTATTATTCGTAGCGGAAAACATAATTCTACCAATATATGAAAAAAGAGTTGTTTGATGCAGTTAATTCCATAACAGCCAGATTACCGTATTACGATCACCAAAGGGCACTGTTACTGTTACTGTTACTGTGCTGTTACTGTAAATGTGAATACTTAATGAATTCTATTGAAGATAGTAACGTACCACCATCCAATATTTTGCTTGAAGCAAACGCTAGAACTCCTTACATGAGATGATGAATGTGCCTTGAAGACTCATAACCGTTTATACATTGCTGATGACTATATTGAGGTCATGGAGTCAGTCATGTAGGCGGATGAACAAAGAAGACTTCTTTTCCATTTCGCCAATTCAAGACAGTATAACTAATCGTAAAACAGATATTAACAAACAGAAGATTTCATGGTTATCAACTTGTGAAATTTGCATACGGAAAGAAGAACCTGTAAAAATTTATATGAATGAGAATTTTGCGGATCCTGAGCCTAAAATTATCGATATTTCCAAAAGGACAAAGGGCCGTAAAACAAATATCGTTTTCCAGACGGACCTACCAGTTCTTTATCCAGGAGGTTGTGAACTGTCCAGCGCAAAAATCAATGATTTGAAAGAAATTCTGAAGTAAGTACCACAGGATGCTAAGACATCTAGACACGCGGTAGCGTGTCAAGCCAAGTTCCAGTATAACAGAATGGCGAGCAGCACCGTTACACGAACCATTTGTAGGTACTTTTGACCCTCTCATAATTCAGAAACTATTTCACATAAACGTTTCAAATTTGGCTCATATAATGAGACTTGCGAGATAAGTACATGCTCTAAATTTCATAAGCACAGCTCAAACGGTTATTAAGATATTAATGTCCGAAAATCTACATTTTTATCACTGACTGACTGACTGACCTATAGATCAAAATTCTAACCCACTTCCAGATGACCTAGAAGGCTGAAATTTGGAGTCCAGCTCGGTAATTGTGTGAAAGCGTAGGGAAAAATCAGAAAACAAAAAAAATCGGTCAAGTGCGAGTCGGACAGAGCGAAAAAGTTTTTTGTAGGTATGGCTACTCGACGATGATTGACGACGATGCAAAAATTAGCCTGCAGGGCAATCGCGCTAATTTTTTTCAACTGAAACGCAAATGAAACTCGGACGTTGATCGACTTTTGGAACGATTCGGTATCGCGCTAACGTTTTGACAGCTAGTTGAGACGTTACTGAACCTCAGCTCGAGCGCAAACGCTGTCAAAACAAAAAGTTGATACAATGCAACTTTTACTCGCACGTTTCTGAAACGTTTCTTATTTGGTGTGTTAAATTGACGAAAATCGATGGAAAAATATAACATAAGCTATAATCAAATTATAAAATAAGCTTATGTTTTACTTCAAAGCTGTAAAATAACATTAAGGACTATTTTAGTTTGTTAAAAAGTGAATTGAATTTTGACATTACTAATTATTTCTTTACGTAAATATTTTCTACTTTTGTCACAAGTCACAACTCACAAGTCACTATTCAACACTTATATGGCGTTTGTAAAATACATATTATAGTAAAACAATATTATGAATTCAACTACGTAAATTAAAAACTCCAAGTACTAATCATTCACATTCATATTAAGTTCTACCAACACAACTTCACCCGTGTCATATTCATCCATATGTAAATAAACAATTTGTCAATTGACCAATTAACACATCGAAAAAAATTTGTTCATATTTAAGCCAATCAAAACTAAATCAGAAGGGCGCTGATTTGTCCGCTGCAATGTCTGTCTAAAGGTCAAACGTTGCGCTTCGTTCGAGTTCCATCTAAGGTTGAGTTACGGTTGAAACGATAGCACGATACTGAAATTTGTTCAGACGCAGCGGAACCAAACCGTAACTGAACCACAACCAAAGCAGATGTGAACCTGAATTGAAACGTTTAAAAATAACGCGATTGCCCTGCTGGTACAAATGGTTCAATTTTTTTATTAAAATTAACGTATTCGCGTCGGTATGGCGGGCTGTAAGCCGCACCCGACAAGTATGGCATTACGCTTTCGCCTACTTATTTTTTTTCGACTATCTCAAAATACAAGCATTTTTGTGGAACAAATCGTTCGATACTCGTTATTTATCCGACACGTTCGATTAACGCCCACGCGTTTGGGCTGCCAGTGCGAGCGCTATGACCATCATTTTCCTTTTTGCCTTTACGTAATTATACCCCTGTAAAACCGCCATACTGGCACAAATCACCAAGAATTTTGTGTCACTATCTCCAGGCCTATGATGTATATTATGATAAAAATGTTACGACATTACATTAGAAACCTCAAAAAGTATTTCTCCACTATTTAATGGATGTTATCACTACATAGTTTAAAACAGTCGCTTTTTCTGTCCTCCTATCCCTTTGTTCCCTTTAATCCTTCGATCGCGGATTCTTGGAAATCTGTTTAACAATAGATTTCCAAGAATCCGCGATCGATTAACTTCTATTGTTGTCGCGGTCGCCAGTGTCCTTATGGGGGTTGATAGGTTATTCTTTAACCCATCAGTCGTGGCAAAACGAGACACAATAGCTTTTTCATTGTTATCGCGGCCGGATCTGGCCGCTTGGGGCTTCATGAATTAAAACTACGCAACGGATTTTGATGCGGTTTCCTTTAATGTTTAGTGATTCAAGGGACACCCGAATGGAACGAAGTTATTTCTTATGTTCAAAAAACCTGTATACATAATATACACTCAAAAAATTATTAAAAAAACGCCATCTATTGACGCCCAGGAATACTTACAACGCGTCGCTGTTTATTTAAAAAAAACGCCATCTAGTTGACACTTGACGCACAGGAATACTTACTATCAACGCCCTCTGTCCCTACCCTGCAGGTACTAATAAAAGTGTCGAGGTCAAATCAAGGTCAAATATCATTCTGTCTAGCCTTCAGATTTACAACGAACGCGCGGTTTCGAAAAAATCATCATCAGGTGTTGTTTGTGTTGTTCTTTACTAAGTACATGCATAGTACGAGTATAAAACAAAGTCGCTTTTTTCCCCTATGTCCCTTTGTTCTCTTTAATGTTTAAAACTACGCAACGGATTTTGATGCGGTTTTCTTTAATTGATAGTGATTAAATAGTGCAGAAATACTGTTATTTTTGAGGTTCCTAATCTGATGTCGTAAATAATTTCATTTTTTCCGCTTACATTGCAAACGTAGGCTAACCCTACGAGATTTATCAAAATAATGTACTAAGTATTTTACACAATGATAAAGGTCTACCGAAAACTTCGCGGTGGTATATGTCTATCCCTTATGGATATCCCACGTTTTTTTTTTTTGTAATTTACTTTTTACTATAAATAATAGCTAATTTTTAAAGCTATTTTAACCAATACGGCATTAATCCTTATTCAATTAAATACTTTAAATAGATTGTTGATTTAATATAGATCTGTATGGCCTTTTACCGCATATGATTTAAATGAATATTTTCGAAGATATTACAGATTTGAAAATTGCGTGTCGTAACTTTTGCGGCGGTACCGGCTAATGCGGGCCACGGCCCACGGGTAGTATCAAAACTATTGAATCGATTTTAATCACTTTTTCAGTGAGTGACATAATATGCAGAGTGTCAAAAGACCGCTTCCAATAACTTCTTGGGGTTATTATAGGGCATGAGATATATCCATAGGTGCAAGTAATTTTCTTGTAATCGCCAGTTTTTAAAAAAGTCAAAATTTTCAACACGCAATGTATAATGCGTGCAGAAAATGCGCAAAATATGTATCGCGCGCCGGTGGAGCCCCGCGTCGGTATACGGGCTGATGATACCCTACCATAATGTAGTGAAAAATCCGAAGCCTGATACATATTATATCTTTAAACGAGCGATTCTTGTATATAATTGGAATCTTGGAATCGGCTCCAACTATTTTCATGAGTATATAGGGGGTTTCTTTGGCGATAAATCGATCTAGCTAGGAATCATATTTAGACAAAGACATTTTATTCGTGTTTTATAGAATACCGAGCAAAGCTCGGTCAAATAGCTAGTGCATATATAATTGTACAACGTGCAGCATATCGACGAAAAGATGAGGCCGGTATCCGGTTTGAAAATTTGTTTAATAATTGTTCTCTTGACAAACAAACATTTTCGTGGCACAGAACGTGCCACGATAATAATTTCGAACGAACAATAATTTCGTGCAGGGGTACGGTAGACTCGATCGAAACCTTACGTGAATAATAGAAAATAAAAAAACATTGATTTCGAGTCGACAACTTATATCCGCAAAATTCGGATTTTGGAGTATTTCGTTAAATTCTAATGGCACTGACGTAGGCACTGACAAACAAACTTCACGCGCCATCTTGCTGTAAACTGACACATGCCATTGCTCATTTTCTACCTGCTAGCAGTCATGGCGCACCATAGCGCACCCTTTTTTTGTAGCTTTTGTTTGTTATCACTTATCAGTTATCAGCGTCTCAACAATTAGCAATTAATGTGTTTTTGATATCTAGGGAATTTTAATTCTTAATACATACAATATACTTACATACAATTTTGAAGTTAGTTTTATCTTTTTATAATATTACTAGATGAAAACCCGGCTTCGCTCGGGTAAACTTGTAACTCAATACACATCTATGTACAAAATGTAGGTAAATATTTGTGTACCCCTTGAGACGGCCGAGGAGAAGACGCGCACCACGGAGTGGCCGCAGCGCCTTGCCTTAGCCAGGATACTCGGGGTGGCAGTGTGGGGACACCGCCGCCCATTGCACCGAGTTCACGAGAGAGCCGTGATGCGCATGGTGCTCCTGCATATCGCGGCCCCCGTGTGGGCTTTTCTAGGCCACCTCGCGAGGCGACCTAGAAAAGCCTGCATGTTTTGATGAGTCTGGCACAGACAACTGTTGGTAAAGTTGCGGTAGGTTGATCGTGCCCGTAACTTTGCCTAAGCGGTGAGTGGAGCACCATGGGGTTTTAGTGGGTAGTTCCTCGGAGAGTCCCACATACCCCGGCCGATGTCCCCAACCCGCCGGGGATGCGTAATGCATTTCCCCATGTAAAAACGAAATACTCCAAAATCCGAATTTTGCGGATATAAGTTGTCGACTCGAAATCAATATTTTTTTATTTTCTATTATTCCCATAAGGTTTCGATCGAGTCTACCGTACCCCTGCACGAAATTATTAATATAGATTGGAACGAAGTTCCTTATGGCGCGTTCGGCGTAAAGAGGGCTAGACAGAACGATATTTGACCTCGACACTTTTTTATTAGTACCTGCATGGTAGGGGCAGAGGGCGTTGATAGTATTCCTGTGCGTCAACTAGATGGCGTTTTTTGAGAATAAACAGCGACGCGTTGTTCCTGGGCGTCAATAGATGGCGTTTTTTTAATAATATTTTTGATTGTATAATATGTAAACAGGTTTTTTGAACATAAGAAATACTTAACTTCGTTCCATTCGGGTGTCCCTTGGTACCTCTCAAGTTTTTTTATTTCGAAGATAAAACCGGTTTCAAAATTCAGCTCTGATATTATATACGAAAACGAGGCAATTCTGGAAATTTTACATACATACGGTTCGAAATTCGAATTGATAACCCTTTTTTTAAGTCAGTTAAAATACTATACCTACATATTATTGTTTTTATAAATTAGTAAGTAGGTACTTACCTACCTGCCAATGTAGAGAAAAAGACTGAATGCAAGAGAAATTATTAACCTTAGATAGTATTGATTTGAAATAAAAATGTTTAAGTATGTAAAACTTTTGCCGTTTAATTTACTATTTTTAAATAATATAATGAACTAAGCTATACGAATCTTTACGAGTCTTGCTTTCCTTTAATATTTCTTGAGAAAAGAAGACTACACAAATATTTACCTTTTTTTATACATGGGGAAATGCATTACGCATCCCCGGCGGGTTGGGGACATCGGCCGGGGTATGTGGGACTCTCCGAGGAACTACCCACTAAAACCCCATGGTGCTCCACTCACCGCTTAGGCAAAGTTACGGGCACGATCGACCCACCGCAACTTTACCAACGGTTGTCTGTGCCAGACTCATCAAAACATGCAGGCTTTTCTAGGTCGCCTCGCGAGGTGGACTAGAAAAGCCCACACGGGGGCCGCGATGTGCAGGAGCACCATGCGCATCACGGCTTTCTCTGGAACTCGGTGCAATGGGCGGCGGTGTCCCCACACTGCCACCCTGAGTATCCTGGCTAAGGCAAGGTGCTGTGGCCACTCCGTGGTGCGCGTCTTCTCCTCGGCCGCCTCAAGGGGTACACAAATATTTACCTACATTTTGTACATAGATGTGTATTGAGTTACAAGTTTACCCGAGCGAAGCCGGGTTTTCATCTAGTTTATACTATAATCCTGTAGAATGTAAATAAGTGCCCGACATGTTTCCATAAATGCTTCAGAAATTGCAGCTGATGACATAATAACCGAAAACTTCATGTCTTCAATATTTCTACCAGTAGCCAGATATCGCAGTTGCTGCTAGTTTTTCTTCTGGAGTTATAGCTTTTCGCATGCAGGTATCTTTTTTTTTTGTAGGTATGGTGTTACCAGAATCAAAAGGTTCTCAAAACAGGCATCTTTCATTCGAAAATAATTAGCAGTCTTTATCCTCAGTTTTTCAGGCAACAAGTTTATATGGGTATAGAAATCCCTTTTTAATAACCAATCTTTTACCCAAAATTTCTTTTTTTTCGTTTTTTAATAAAACTCGCTATCGAAATTCCAATACAGGCCTTTCTTTTATGTATATCCATAATTATCTTGCGTGAACACGTGTATTCTTTGTGGGGTTTTGCGTATGACTGACGATCAGTCGGAACGACTGTTTAATGTGAAATTAATTCCATCACTCACCAATAGTCAAACGAAAGTTATGATTGATGGAATTGACTGACGAGGAACCTACCGTGTGGATGCCGACTTTAAAGATGTCTAGCAGTGGGAAGCTACTGTCAAAAATGACCGGCACTGGATATGAAATTAAACATTACTCTTTCTCGAAGGTCATGTCGCTGTGCAAACAAAGCAAACTCCATAGTCGCTGGTCGTTCCTACCTCTGTAAAGGTCGCAAACAGGTAAACTTTCAGCTTTACAAAACGAAGGAAGGTCTGGCCCTCGCGGGCTCTTACTCTACTGGGGACTATATATAAAGAGTGAAGTATTACAGATTTAATAAGTACCTAATTAAAGTAAATGCTTTATCTTCGTTGTTTTTTTTCCACTATAATCAGCAGTGATCGGAATCTGGGTATAATTTTCAATGTAAAGAATAATATGGATAATACTTGTAATCCCAGAATCCCAGGAAAATCAGAAAATGTCCGAGTACGTAATTTTAAATTTATAAATGAATCAAAATTATGTTAATTTGTTTATAAAAGATTCATATTATATAAAATAGTTTGAATAGAAATTTCTAAATATTAGGGCGGAATGAAATAGGAAACATAAAATGAAAAAAATAAATTTGTCTCTTTCTATTTTTAGTGGAGTTCCCAGAGCGTAAAAATCGTGCAAACCTCCGATTTTTGCAATAGTGGATGAAAATTGAAAAGAAAAAAAGGAATGTGTAATGTAAAGGAATGTATAAATAATAAAGTTTACCTACTGAAAAGTTGTGCTTTTGATTTTTAAATTATTCTCTTCCACTTCAAGTAAACTCATAAACTGTAAAATTTTGAAAAAAATTTGCATATTTCTTTCTTTTAAATATATAGCAAAATAATAAAATATATTATAATTTTTTTGATTTGTATCGTTGCTTATATTCCAAAGAAAGAAAATAAGTTGAAAAAATATATAATTTAGATTTAAAATTAATATTTTTGTATGTAGATGAGCATACCTCTAAATGTGCTTGTTGTGTGCCTCGCCAGGTAAATGGCGTTCCTATTTTTCTTTGGTTTTAAATAAGAAGTTTAAAATTATTTTCTAGGCTTAAGAAAGCCTTCTATTTCTTAATGTGTATAACTTTTTAGCTCTTACTTTATTAAATTTTCTAGAAAATGTAGCACAAACTTTTCACGGATATTTCGAAGAAAATCTGTATTTTATTTCTTTTGGTTGGGTTTTTACAGAACAAAATTGATTTTTTAGTATTTTTTTTTCATTAATTATATTTGCTAAATCATATTTAAAGAAAAAAATACAAATTAGGTTAAGAACTGATATTTTTTGTATTCAGGTAAGCATTTTCTAAGCATAGGTCGCAGCATGCGTCTTTAGTATGTACGTGAGATTCGTAGCACCCAATTTTTTTTCTGGCTTTAAGTAGGAACTTTAAATATATTTCAAAGACTAGAAAAAGTCTTTAATTTGTCGATGCATTTAATGTTTTAGCTCTCACTTAAATAAGTTCTCAACAAATATAGAAAAATGTTTTCGGTCTATTTTACACATTTTTGGAGATATTTAAACGTTTTTAAGTACTTAAAAGTTATTATTTCTCTAAAAATTAAATACGCACAACAAGTAAGTTTAACACACTTTTCGTTACAACCCTTAAATCCACCCAAACCCTTTTATCTTGGTTACGACGAGCGTTAATCTCTAAAAACTTTGCAAAAACCTTATAGCTTAGCAAAGCAAACTTTCTTTTTTAAGAATTGTGTATTTGGTGAATTTTCAACGTAAACAATCGGATAAGAGTCATTAAATAA
Organism: Polyommatus iphigenia; assembly: GCA_963422495.1. Lineage (NCBI taxonomy): Eukaryota > Metazoa > Arthropoda > Insecta > Lepidoptera > Lycaenidae > Polyommatus > Polyommatus iphigenia. Next base: position 14,305,822 of record OY730190.1, on the reverse strand, counting down.
CAGGAACAAGAAACAATTTTTTTTTCTGGACCGGTTTTATATGGTGAAATATTAATTTTTAATTAAGTAACTAAAAAATTAAAAGCACAAAAAAAATTTTGGTAAACTTTGCAAGTTATAGTGTAAAAAAGAAAATGACACCTCGAAAACAAAAATCCATTCACTATTACAATTTTCGGAGGTTAAAATCTCTGGCGACTGCACTATTTATGGTACGAATGAATCGCAGGCGTTTTCTGGTCATTCGCTTACTTCGTGTTTAGAACCTTTTAGGACTCCTTTTAGGACTGGTTCTGAATATTAAAAACAAATAATAATGACGTTTTGCCCTCGATTTGCATTGTCACTTCTCTTTAAAATTATTCATAATAAGCTCCTTCTATCTGTTTGACCTCTGCTTGTTTCCTGGATTTGGATTTCTTTGCATTTTATAGTTTTGGCTTGGATTAACGGACAACGATTTTTGCAACTGAATTGGATACGACTGAAATAAACTGATAATGTTTGAGTAAGTATATTTTGTTTATTGTATTTATATGTAACTAGCTGTTGCCCGCGACTTCGTCCGCGTGGACTTCAGTTTATAGCGCTTGGTGTCAACAAAATTGGTGTTCGAAAACCCTGGTATCCCTTAAATCAAAATACCCAAAAACAGCAGTGCAGGGTGCACATATTTCATTTTTTTTTTAATTAAAATTTATTTATACCTAAAGCTTATTTAGCCCCCCATTACGCAACTTTAGTACCCATAAACTATTTATCATTGGTAGGTTTAAGGTTACGTCACTGCACAGATAAAGTACTGAGTAGTGAGTTATTTATTTATAGTACATTATTCCTTGCTTGCTGTAAAGACAGTTGGATCGTTATGGCATAATTATCACGGCCAATTTTTGTAAGCAAATAAGAGTGGTGTTTTGCTATAAATGACAAAAGGCTTTTAAATTATGGAAACATAGTTTCATTACTTAAAAAAATGTTCTAGTGTGAGACTTTCTAGATATCCTTTTTAATGTAAATATTCTTAGCTAGTCATAAGGAAACTCAATTATATAGATTGTTATTGTTCTATAGGTAGAGCAAACAATATGGCAAATGTCAGGCAAGAGACTATTCTAGGGTGGATATCCGATCATCCAGATTTGACGTTTGCCGCCGCTACGAACCAAATTTTCTGTACCACGTGTAATCTCTCTTTTAATAGTAAGAAAAATATATTTGAAAAGCATATCAAAAGCAAACTTCACAGTGGCAGAAGAGCTCCAGAAGCTGAAGAGTTCTATTTGGATTTTATACAATTTTTAATTTTGTGCAATATACCCTGGGCACAAGTCAACAACCCTGGATTTAAATACTTTTTTCAAAAATATTTTTGTCAACTGAAATATTGTTGTACTTGCAGCAACAAATCACTACCGGACGAATCTTTATTGAGAAAAGTATATTTAGATAAATTATATAATTGTAAAATAAATACAATTTACGAAAAGACAAAAAATAAAAAATTATAGATATCGTTAGACAACTGATTTTTTGGGTAGAAACGTTGTGCATTTCTTGGTTAGACCGCTATGTGAAAACGTAGCCAACAAGTCGTGTCTGATAGCTTGCAAAATCCTAGAGCGAGTTAATGGTCAAACCGTAAGCCAATTTGTCATTGATTGTCTCGAGTCGTTATGGTCCAATTCATTTGAATTTAATATGAAGGTACATAATATTTTAATATTATGTACAGACAGTGTTTCGTACATGTTGGCTGCTGGAAGACAATTAAAATCCTTTTTACCTGCCATGAAACACGTGACATGTTTGGCTCATGCACTTCACAGAGTATCAGAAGCAGTAAGATTGGAAAATCCCGATGTAAGTAGATATCTTAATTTCAAACGTAAAAAAATATTTTTAAAGGCCCCAAATAGAATCAGAATGCTTAAACAAAGATACCCTGCTTTGCCTCTGCCTCCACAAACAGTAATTATTACGAGATGGGGCACCTGGTTAGAGGCAGCATCATACTACGCCAAGCATTTCGCAGAAATAAAAGATGTGCTGTCCAATTTAATCAGTACAGAATCATTGGCAATAAGAAATGCAAAAAATGTGATGGATAAAGAAGGTTTAGAAAATCATATCAAAAAAATAAATGAAACTTTTAGCATTTTGAAATATTCAATACTTGAATTAGAAAAAAGCAATTTATCTATTAGTGACGCATTTCTTGCATTTGATTCTGTAAGAACTGTATTAAATTGGAGTGCATCTGATCAAATAAAACATAAATTTGAAAAAGTAATGGCAAGAAATCCCGACTCAGACATTCTTCGAGATTATTCAGAAAAACTCGAAAAGGGTATCGAAATAGACAACTATGAAGACATAAAATATTACAAATTATATGCACCACTCACTTCTTCAGATGTAGAGAGGTCTTTCGCTACCTACAAATGGATCTTAAATGTTAAAAGAAATAGACTAACTGTCGAAAATATTGAAAAAATCATGATAATCTATTTTGATTCCTCTAACCATAGGCAATCTAGCGATGAGGAAATGTTTGATATCCAAAACTAAAACGCTTAAGTAAACCAAGTGGCTGCAAAGGACCTTGCAAAACAATATGGGCAGTGTCCCCATCCACAACAAATTTCAAACAAAATTAGTATGGCGATATTTACTTTAGGAATGGGGTTTTGACAGAAATTGGGATTCAATTTTTATTGTTTTATATAAGCAACTCACTCCAGCTTCGCACGGGTACCATGTACATATTATACATAAAAAGCTTTTTATGTATAATATGTGGTACTCGTGTGAAGCTGGAGTGGGTCGATAATATAAACAATAAAGTAATTAAAATACAATTTCTGTCAAAACCCCACACTCCTCAGGTGAATGTCGTCATACTAAATAATTATCAGCGTGGTAAAAGCTATTGACTGAGATAGGTTTCAAATCTGTTGGGAGGGTGGGGACGGTTTTTTGCATTACATCTTATATCTTAGAAGATGTAATGCAAAAAGCCGTCCCCACCCTCCCAACAGATTTTAAACCTATCTCAGTTAATAGCTTTTTGCATTACATCTTCTAAGATATAAGATGTAATGCAAAAAACCGTCCCCACCCTCCCAACAGATTTTAAACCTATCTCAGTTAATAGCTTTTACCACGCTGATAATTATTAAGTATGACGACATTCACCTGAGGAGTGGGGTTTTGACAGAAATTGTATTTTAATTACTTTATTGATTTTAAACGAGCAATTAAATAAATAAATAAATAAATAAACGTTTATTCTGCCACCATTAAATGTTACACATATTATGACATAATATACAGAACTAGCAACAAGAACAAAATTAAAAAATTCACCTATTTTACCTATTCTACAGCTAATTCATACATAAAAGCTATCAGAGGTAAACATAAAAGAAAAGAAAAAAAAACAATTAATGTAGTGATAGCACAATTATAGCAAGGCAGTGTAACACCCAAGTGTGCAGAAACGGAGACCACTCAGGTTAAGACGACCGAACAGTCGTCCCTGATCTTCCGTGGACCCCTTATTTCGGGCAGAGGACAGCAGACGGAAGCTATATTTTAAAATTATAATACTTATAATATTGATATTATATTAAAGACGTAGGCATAATATAGTGTTGAAAATAACAATAAACTAATAACATAACAATAAAATAAATAACATTAAACTAATGAAAGAATACAAATACAGATTACAATAGATACATTGTCACTTGTTACATTTTCATAGATATACCATAATATTGCATGTGTTGTGTATTTTTAAGTATACCGGTAATTATATAGAGGTAATATAATATATTTTATATTTATATATGTTTTATATATTGTATGTATGAAAAAGGACTAACATATTTTTTTTCGTGAATGCTACGATACTATGTCAGAGAGTTGTTGCTTAAGTAAGTGTAATTTATATTTATTTTTAAAGTTAAAACTATTCTTCAACGATCTCAGTGGTGGGGGCAAGTTGTTCCAAACTTTACTCGCGACATACCTAAAACTTCCTCTGAAGGCAGCGGTATGATGTAGTTGAGAAATCATCAAGTAACTCGACCCCCTAGTAGTTATACTTGACTGCTTCTCATTTGCCCACTGCAGTTTACTGTAAAGGTAAGGTGGAACTTTGAGTTTGACTACATTAAACAAAAGAGTAGCAAAATGCAGTTGTCTACGGTAGTCCATACGTATGGACATACATCATACCGTACATCAACGGCTTACGCTGGCTACGTAGCCAGCGTAAGCCGTTGATGTACGGTGTTACGTGAGCGCGTGGAGGAATCCCTTCAATCGAACAACAGAACCTGGCGCATGCATTTTGCACCCTCTGTATGAGTTTCTTTGACCTAGACAGCAAACAGGGGCCTATAACGGAATCAGCGTAATTTAATTTTGAAAGGACTAGCGACTCGCATAAATTTACACGTAATTCTTTAGTCAAAAAATTTCGAATTTTGTATAGTAGTTTGAGTCTATAAAAACAGTTCCTACCTGTATTAATTACATGTTTCTCAAACCTCAATCTCTCGTCCATTAAAACCCCTAATTTTTTTACTTCAGTTACCCTTTCGATTTTTTGACCCATGACTCTTATGTGTGGCTCAGCGTCACATATTTTTTTAACCTGGTGCAAGGTGCCTACCACCATGTACTTGGTTTTAGTTGGGTTGAGAACTAAAGCATTGTCTTCAGACCACTTAGATATTTTTGCTAAGTCTTCGTTTAAGCTGGTTAATGCCTCCTGTAGATGACCGGGCTTAAACGATATATACAATTGAATGTCATCTGCATATATGTGAAATTTGCAGTGTTTTATATGCTTTGTAATATCTGCACCGTACAAGCTGAACATAGGTGGTCCAATGACAGAACCCTGTGGCACGCCCTTATCAACATCACTTGGGTCGGATCGTGATATGTCGCCAGTTGTATTGACTACCTCTACAATCTGAGAACGATTGTTCAAGTAGTTTGAGAACCAGGCGATCGCATTGTCATCAAAACCATAGTATCTCAGTTTGGAAACTAGCAAGGATATGTTAAGTGAATCAAATGCACGTGAATAATCGAGAAAGACAACTATGGTCCCCTCACCAGTATCTTGAGCACAAAGAATATTGTCAATAACGTCCATAAGAGCGCTGGCCGTACCGTGTCGTCTGCGAAAACCTGATTGGACAGCAGGTAATATTTTATTTTTTCCAAATAGGAAGTTACTTGCATGCAAACAACCCTCTCCAAAATCTTTGACATACATGGTAGGATACTGATAGGCCTCAAGTCATTTAGATCAGCAACAGTACTCTTTTTAGGTAGGGGCTTAACAATAGCCCTTTGCCAAAGTCTGGGAAATGAACCAGTTTCAAGCGATTTATTGACAATAAACGTAATCATACTGAGACAAGAAGGTACTCGACAAGCCATAAGAAGCATATCCAGGGAAATACCGTCAGTTCCTATCGCGTTAGAATGCAGCGACTTTAAAACTCGTAACACATCTGCATCGGTTACAGTTGAAAAACTAAAGGTCGAGGAACAAAATCTATGTGATTCAAAGAAGGATATAGTTGATTGTGGTACGACATCAGGACCAGGGACATTTAGAAAGTGAGTATTAATTAAAGATGGGTCACACAAGTGTGGTGGAAGTACCGGATCCGATTTATCCTTGCTTGTAATAATTTGCTTTTTAAGGTTTTGCCACAATAATTTATAATTTTTGAGATTATTATTAATATGGGTATTAAAATAAGCTACCTTCTCCCTCTCAATAGCACGTGATACCTCATGCTTTAATTCCCTGTAGAAAGTAAGATGTGACATATTTTTAGATTTTCGCGCCTTTCTGTGCGCTGCATCCCTTTGCTTTATCAAAAGTTTTATATTATACGTAAACCAAGGGTATTGTTTCTCTTTCACAACTATCGTTTTAATAGGAGCTACCTGGTTAAAGACCCAGAGTATGTTAGAGTTAAAGTCTTGCACCAAGTCATCAATATCTGCAACCTGTGTCAAGTGGGACCAGTCAATCATGTTCATGGCATGTTTGAAATCAGTAACCTCGATATCTTTAATGGACCTAAAAGATATCGTTTTAGCCACAGGTTTAAGTTTAGGTACGTTTATATAAAAATATATGAAAGCATGGTGGCTAAGGTCAGGAATGTAATCGACGCAAACTTGATCTATTCCTTCGTTGGCGCAGACAAGGTCGAGAAGAGTCTCACTATCGTTACTGAAGTGAGTCACTTCGGAGGTAAATTGACGCAAGTTATGTACGGACAAGAAGTCTGCTAGTATTTTGTACTGATTGCTGCTAGTATTTAAAAAATATGTATATATATTTTAATTCTTGTATATTTATATATTTTAATTCTTGTATATATGTATATATATAATTGGAATCTCGGAATCGGCTACAACTAATAATCAGTTTCAGAGTAAGGGCGCGTTTAGACGGACATGGACGGAGGGAAAACACGTAGCACGTGCTGAAGCGGATTCAGAGCTTGCCGCGTGTTTTCCCAAACACTACAGTAGAACACGCGCACGTCTGATCGCGCCCGTAGTCGTAGGGCGGCTTAATCTGCAGCCTTATTCCCGAAACTGATATCAATCTGATATCTGATGTCAAAAATCTGATATCAGTTTCGGGAACAAGGCTGCTGTTTTGCACGCGGGCGATGAAACAGCCAGCGGCGGGCCTGCGGTGCCTGATAATGAAGAAAGTTAAGTTAAATAAAAAAGATGAGTTGTAGACAATTTTTATTAATTCAACTACTTATCTGAAATGTTCACGGCAGTTTTCATCGAACTCTTTTACTAAAATAGAAAATCTATTGTATCTATGTATTGCCATAACAACTATAGGAATAAAATAGTCGAAAACCTACCTACCTATATTCTGTTGACTAGAAATTTCAATAGTAATAATTGAGCAGTTTTATTGTTTAAGTGAAATTGTAAAACAAGATACTTAAACAGTTAATAAGTGATTAAAATTCCATTAAAAGAGAAGAAGGACGAGAGGTGAAACGAAGTAATTTATAAATTCGTGATACAATAGGAGAACAGAATCAAAATTATAGGAAAAGGTGAAGCTAGGTATTCAGAGCATAATAGTTCTTCTCAACAAAATTACAGAAGGTGTTATGGTTTGCACCTCGTCCCTCGGGTATCCAAATTCGTCCCATGCACCTAGATCGGAAAAAACCTCTATCAAGCTATACATAATTATCAAAACTGAAAAGTGGTGACATAATATCAACAACACAACACTACCCTGGTGACTTCTAATATACCTCCGACGTAATTTATACTAGAAATGCTATCAACAATAAAACGGTTAAAAATATCTCCATCATCATCAACCGTCCTTAAATAATATCAAGTAACATAATTTCAAAGAATTAATATACCAACAATGAAGTGAGATTACTTAGGTTATTAATTATTATTATTATGATAGTCTTTATGCGTTAAGTTTGCAGTGATTTCAGATTTGTCAGATTAAATCTCACTAAGTAATAAACTTTAAATCATGTCCACAAGTCTATTCAAAAGGAGTACAATAATGTTTCTAATATCTTGCGGCAATCCTCGTTTTTCGTACACTGCCTATCATTTCAATCGAAAAGTTATTACTGCTGGACGATAGCAACTTGAACTGAAGATTCACATCGAACCTAACGCTAGACTGTAAATATCAACTAACAACATTTTAAGTTTGCACTCGAGATTCTTGGTTTCATCGAATGCTAGTCCGGAGATCCATGAGGGCACTGGCAGTTATCACCCCGTGCTTCTGATTCTGGCCAAATCCCACTGCATCTCCGATCCCCAAAGTGGAGAAGGACGTTGAATTACGCCTCTGTTGGAGCAACTTTTTACCGCTGTTGTAAACGTCTCGACTAGGTCCGGATGGAAAGTAATCCCCGTGGCTGTTATTGAGCCACTCCTGACTTCTGGTTTCGAAGGATTTGGTCGCTTTAACAGGTTTAATAGCTTGGTCTGATCGGTACTCTTTTAACGGTCTCTCTATTGGTATCTTGGTCCGCGTTTTGACGCCTGCGGACGCACTCATATGTTTCGATTTTGTGTACGTATTCTCAGTCATTTCTTGGAAACTCTTACTCGCTTTAGTAGTCGATAACAGAGTGTTACTTTTACTGAAAATTGTAAATAATTTGGGTTTTATGAAATGTATCACAGATCGACTAAAATTATCTCTCTACATAAATGAATATTACGAATCATACCATCATATTGTAAATGCACAGTACAGTTTGAATATTTTCAGTTTTGTACCTAAAACTGAAAATACTCGAACGGATAATAAATACTTATAATTATAATTATAAAAAGTAATAAACAAAAGATGTACCCCGAATAGCTCTTCCTTGTTAGTCCTTTTGTGTTTTGGAATCCTTTAGCCATTATACTATACAATTTGTTCCTGTAGTCATCTACGGACAGTTGCTTGTCATCTCGCAGGGGGAGAAGTACGTCTGATGCCAACGTTACTTCATCTTTTTCTCTGTGAAACCTTCAGAGAAAGAATTGCATATTTATTACATTTTAATAAAACTTACTCCCGCAACTTCGTTGCGCCAAAATACGTTTATCGCGGATGTACATTTTTCCGGGACAAAATTTTCGATGATTATCTTGATGAAATTTGGTATGGAGGACTCATAGTATCTCCATACCAAATTTCATCAAAATCGGTTCAGCGGTTTGGGCGTGAAGAGGTAACAGACAGACAGACAGACAGGCACACTTTATGGTTATTAGTATGGATCTATTGAATTTTTGACCTAGCTTATTCTTACTCACTTGGAGACGTATTCATGATTCAATGCTTGTTCCGCGCTAAGTCTTTTGGTCGGGTTAAACACCAGCAGCTGTTTGACCAGATCGGCGGCGTCTCGTGGGGAGGTCGAGAGAAGAGTCGACAAGGAAGCGTTACAATTAGACGCCTGCTCCTTAATCAACGACGATCCGTAACCACTACACACTGCAGCGATATCTAAAATTCGAGAAAACATTTTAACCTAAGTCACACAAAACAAGAGTAAGGCTGCGTTTCCACCAGAGACGTGTTGCGAGGAATGTGTTTTTAAGATCTAATAAAATCGCTGCGCTGAGCGAGGTCACGTTAAGAATTATTATAATATCGAAATGCACCGAAATCTAAAAGAAATGTTTTTTATTGCACAGTATTTTTTGTTAACTGATTATTTTAAAGAAGTCTAAACTGTTTTATGAAAAAAATAAACGTTAAATTCAATAGCTGACCTTCGCTCGATGGTCTCGGAAGGACGGACATAATTCTTTCGATCTGATTGACCGTAGAACTTCCGGGGAACAGGGGCTTGCCCGTCAACATCTCCCCCAGTATACAACCCAGAGACCACATGTCTATTCCCTTTGTGTAGCTACAACACAATAAAAAATTACAGAAAATACAGTACTACCAAATTAATAATGCGCCTGCAAATCTTCGCAAATTGTCGTAATCACGGAAACACCCGAATCTATGAAACGTATGAGCCCCAAATAATGCTTTTGCATTTTGCACCTTGTGCGAAAGGAATAGAAGTAAACATCATATTATTGTCTCTATTTTTGGCGCATGCGCCACAAAACCTTTTATTGCGCATGTCCAAATCATGTCATGCCGTGGCAACGCCACCAACAAGTTGCTTAAACAGTTGGCGTTGCCATGGCATGACATGATTTGGACATGCGCAATAAGGTTTTCTTCCGACGATCGGGAAAAACGATCGTTGCCGAACAATGACGAAAATTTCTATGCGCATTATCACTTTGGGAGCACTGTACTATCAGATAAGTTGACTCATAGACAGATGGTGGACCTCAACTTTAGCTAAGTCCGACTAAACGACGTACTGGTACTACATCTGCCTATGTATCAATTTCTTCAATGGTACAACAATCCAAATATTTTCGTTTCAATAAAGGTAAAATTATTTACGATGAAAAGATAGCTAGAAGCTAAAACAGCTATTTTTATATTGCTGTAATACTACAGAAAGCTTGTACTGTAATATTCAGTTTACTTTATCCTACTCTCTATACAAAGTGTAACAAAACTAAGTGATAATACGTTAGAGTTCACTTTGAAAGTATTAGCACTGAAAGAGCTTATTTTTAATTTGTATGGGCAAGCGCTCGAGTGTCAGGGATTTTTCCATATAAAACTTTAAAAAGTTACTCTTTCAGCGCTCCTTCTTTTAGAGTAAACTCTATGACAGGAACAAATCTCCCCTAAAGTTTTATCACTTAGTTTACACCTTGTATAGCTTGCTACATTCATCAATGTATGTTATGTACGTACTTTTTACTAGCAATCAGGATCTCTGGAGCTCTATACCAGCGTGTGGCGACATAGTCTGTGAGGCACGGGTCTGCGCCTCCCTCCCCACCAGAGTACAGAGATGACACCGACCGAGCCAGTCCGAAATCAGCTAATTTAACCCTAGAAAACATATTAATGTTAAACAATATGTTATTTGGTCCTTTTATCGATGACTTGGTATCTACGAAAAAAATTATGACTTCACTCGAAGTTCTCTACTTGTATTTAAAGAACTTAAAGTTTAGTAATGAGAATACCTCACTGCCAAAATATTCAAAAATATTTTAATATAAATCGACAAAAATTACAATTTAAGTGTCTAAACACACTATGTCGAATTTCCGCGGCGGAAGTTCGGTTTGATTCCGCCTGCAATGTATTTTAAATTACCGATGACACACCATGCCGAAATTCCGTCGCGTTATATTGTATGCGTTTGAATTTGCTGACGTAATCACGCGGAATTTCCGCCGCGGAAATACGGCATGGTGTGTTTAGAGTTTAGACACTAAAAGTATCTATAAAAAAGCTATTTACCTAAAATAACACATGATTTCATACATTCACCAAACGCTATTACCATGTCTCTCTCTATCATGCACACGAATATATCGCTATCGCGATTCAGGTATTCTATAGTACCTAGGACGATAACAATATGTTAGTGTGTTCTAGCATACTAGGTTCTCCGCGACCGCACTTTAGCTCACCTGCAAGCACTATCTATCAGCACATTACTCGGCTTCTGGTCCCTATGTATGACGTTGCCGGAGTGTATGTACTTCGTCGCCTTCAGCATCTGATACATTATGTACCGCTTGTGTATATCCTTCAGTATATTGCCACGTTTTATGACGTTGTGTAAATCAGTCTCCATGTATTCAAATCCTAGGTAGATGTCTCTATTGTTGAGGGCCCTGGAATGACATTGAATATCTTACCCCCTGACTAATCCATACTAATATTGTAAATGCAAAAGTGTGTCTGTGTGTAAACTCTTCACGCTCAAACTGCTGAACCAATTTTGCTGAAATTTGGCAAGGAGATACTTTGAGTACCGGGAAAAGACATAGGATACTTTTTATTCCGATAAAATGTAAGATTATCGCGTGATAAACGAATTTTAGGGCGTCGTCTAGTACATAAGCAATATGTATATTAATCCTTCGATCGCGGATTCTTGGAAATCTATTGTTATTCTATTGTTGTCGCGGTCACCGGTGTCCTTATGGTGCTTGATGGGTTAAAACAGTGTTTGAGCAATACAATGTTTTGTCCTTGTCTGATTTTTATTAGTCCATACTAATGAAAATCACAAGTTTGTCACGGGACTCTCGACGGGGCCGGGGCTACGGCATTCATAACCACGCAGACGCTAGTTAAATTGTTATAAGAGTACAATTAAGCTTTTGTCTCGTTAACTTTATATAAAGAATAAAGAATTATTCACCTGTGTATGCTGTGCAGTTTCACAATGTTCGGATGATTACGAAACGACTGGAGGAATATGATCTCTCTGAAAGTCCTCTGAGCGTCTGTCTGGTTACAAAATGCATCGAAGATCTTCTTAATCGCTACAACATCCTTGCTCTTCTTGTCCACTGCCTTCCACACGATTCCGTAAGCTCCCTTACCGAGTCGTTTCTTTATATCGAACCTCTTCAGGATATGCTCGTCAATTTCCGACATATTCTTCTCTGGGCTCTTCTTGACCGTTTTGATGGGAACATTCTTCTTTTCCTCCTTCCTAGCGTTCGCCGGGTTCGTGGTCATCTTAGCGATGATGTTTCGTCTGCAAATGACTGCGTTACGTTCATTGCCGTGTATTCAATCGATATGCAATAAATTAGCTATGTAAATTGTGCCGAACATGGTAATTTGAATATTGGGTGCACGAATTTAAAAATCGATTTTCACTCACGTGCTCTTAAACCATGTCTTCAAATTATACATTGAAGGAGTGTTACCCTTTAGCAAAGAACCAAAAGAAACTACTTACGTGTTACTAAATTAGTGAATTCCTACATATTTCACAAAAAAATATAGAAATTGAAGTCAAAGTGGCACATTTTTTGATGGCTAACCTTTTTTGTTTACAGCTGCTATACAAATTCGACGTTGCCATGGCAACGGGTAACGACAGCAAACATTGGTATAGTGATGGTAGTTGTATGATCGATGACGTTTGCGTATAGATTTTTTATTACTTTTTATTCGATATTCTAATTATAGTATTAGGGTATGCGCGCACGGGCAACTTAGTTGCTCGGCGATTTATTTGTCTCTCGATCAAGTCTTTGGGTATGCTCTATATTTCATATACATAGTATGAAATTTCCCGAGAATCAGCCGATCCTTTACGTAGTATCCCTATGTAGTTTGTGACCTTTACGGAACAAATATAAATAAGTATAATATATTTTTAAGGGTTTTGAAATACGTATCGTCATTTTTCCTAGATCAACCTTCATTTCTTTAAAAAAACAAAGATAGGTAGTTTAAATCTACTATGTGTGAATCGGTTTAATTGTATTTCTGTATAATATGCAGTACGAACAATAAATCCATACTTCCATACTCCATACTAATACATATTATAAATGCGAAAGTGTGTCTGTCTGTCTGTCTGTCACCTCTTCACGGCCAAACCGCTGAACCGATTTTGCTGAAATTTGGTATGGAGATACTTTGAGTCCCGGGAAAGGACGTAGGATACTTTTTATCCCGAAAAAAAGTACGGTACCCCCGCGATAAACGAATTTTGGCGCAACGGAGTTGCGGGCGTCATCTAGTTATGTATATTTTTATATTGTAGGCGTATTTAAGGTGCTTAGTTATACAATAAGTGGGTGGAGGGGGTTTTTATGCCCTTTCGGTATTTGCAATTTATTGTTTAAATCCTTTATTATTTTCGACAAATACTATTACATATTATAACAATGGTAACTTGTTCTGTGAGTGAGTGTAAATCATATTAGTAATCCTGAAAACTATACATTTCACAGGTAATTAATCTTCATGTCCTAATTGCTACGATGTGTTTATTTTCGCTATATTTCTCTATTTCAAATAAAATATTGTTAATCCTCCCCTTTACTTTCATATTTTGCATAACTAAAGGTAGTATTGTTCTTAAATTACACAATTTTTAAAGAAAAATTTTTCATCAAAATTGTTTACATATACGCTAGGGCTTGAATCAAATTTATCGATATGCCTATCGGTATTTAACAGGAACATAAAACTAATCTAAAAATGTAATGGGGATGTAAGGGTATTATGATATGTATTTAATTTAAGAATAAATAATATACTATGTTTGTCGTTTACTTCCAACTTTATATTTGCATTTCTATTAATGTAAGGGCTGATTTGTCAGATAGTTTTTTACCTGAATAATAAGTAAGTAACTTTAAAATGTGTATATTATTTACCCTTATAAGAACCTCATGTTATAACATATCCGACGATTGAAAAATCACCCCAACCGAAAATGTGTATCTACTTTTCAATCGTCACCTTTTTTCTGCCAAATAAAATATATGATACCTAATTTATTTCTCATAGAAACGCAGGTAAAATAACTCGATCGGACAATACTATCGATAGTAAAATATACATCACTAGCACACGCACACATTGACAGATCAAAAATCGTCACGCATTTTCGGGTTGTCAGGTGGTCTATACGACAGTATATATTATAAGTCTATGAGTCAAACAAACTTGTCAATCTTGTTTCGAAATTTTTAGAAATTGGTCAAATTGGTCTAAATTATTGTTTTTGTATCGTAGACTGCAAAAATAACAGCAGAAATAGGTAGTCAGTATACAAATTTTATGTTTTTCCTAAATCCACTAGGAAATTAGATCAGATATAAATGGATAGCTGCTGTAAAAATGAAAAAGTATGTGATTCGATATAACTTAAAATTGCATTATCAGTCAAGTCAATTTTATTTGAGTTGCATTTTATAAAGATATTAATTGAGTACCTAACTATTATTTTAGTGTTGATGAATGATGGATCACCATGGTCTCCAAAACCCGACGACAAAACTTGCAGTGATAGTTTCATAGAATATTTAATTTAAATCCAAAGTATTAGGTGGAAGAAATAGTGACTCACAAAATATGACGATAAACCAGATACTACATACTGGTTTAACTGATCTTTTAGAAGCTGGAGATAGAGTTTTGAATCAAAAAGGTTTTTCAAGTAAGCAAGTTTTAGATGAAAGGGGTAAAAAAGTTAAAATTATTATGCCCCCATTTTGAGCAAAACAAAACGAGTACTCTCAAGAGGAAACCGAAAGGACTTATGATATTGCTCGAGTAAGAATCCATACTGAAAGCAATGTTCTATGTTACTACTAGCTTTTGCCCGCGGCTTCGCTCGCGTTAGGAAGTATTATTATATACAATCTTTCATTCCCTTTAGGGGTAGAATTGATCAAAATCCTTTCTTAGCGGATGCCTACGTCATATCATCTACCTGCATGCCAAATTTCAGCCCGATCCGTCCAGTGGTTTGGGCTGTGCGTTGATAGATCACCATGTCAGTCAGTCACCTTTGAGTTTTATATATATATATTTTAGGAACTCATTGATTGAAAGTGTATTAATGCAAAAACTCAGAAATATCAAGATCGTTTGCAGTGTTTTAGTAAATTTATAGACTCCGATTTTCTTCAAGAGTATTAATGTTGTTAAAGATAAATAAAAACAAGATTTTTAAAAACATTAAGTACATTTTTTTTTTCAAGTATAAAGTATTGCTCGTATTTTTGTTACTGATTAAAGCAGCAATATGTTTGCACTTGCCGCTCTGGTTATAAACGCAGCAGCATTTTACTCCAGCAACAACCCGATCATTATTATCTATCTGTAAGAATGAATAAAAATGTTTAGACTTGCTTTATCCAAATGTTTAGTTACGTTTTTTGGTTGCTTGAGTACTTACGTTTGAACTTCTTTTATAGGGTGCAAAAGTCACCGATGTTTGGCGAATTATATTGGCTCGTATTAAATAACATTAGCGGCCCATCCACTAACGCTCATTCCTGCCGGAATCTACAATACTAAAAGCGGCTACACACGACCCTAGATCGTATCATAAATCGCCTGGTGTGTAGGCAAATCGTACCCGATTTTTTTCGTCCCTAAATCGCTACGGGCAAGCTCACGATTCAGGGACGATTATCGGCTCAGGGAGCGTTGTCAGGACGTGTGTAGCGAAATCAGGACTGATTTTTGCGCAGTCTGCGCTCGAGCGCTGCGGCGATACGACGTGCTTGCGGTTACTATTGTCGCCGCGGGCGATACGACGTGCTTACGGCTACTATTTTTTATTTCGAAAATATGGCAAAGGAAAATGAGCGAGAAGCGTGGACAAAAGTCATTGATTTATTTAAAGATTTACCATATTTGTGGGACAAAAAACAAAAAGACTATTTCAACCGCGACATGAGACAGGAGGCATTCAAAATGCTAGTGCAAATTTTTAATGAAGAGATCGGCAGAGATACATCGCTGGCTGACTTCAAGAAAAAACTTGAGAATATGCGTACTACGTATGGAAGAGAGCTGAAGAAGGTAAGATCATGTAGAATATTATGAGCCTATAACCCTCTTTTGGCGGGAAAATGAGAAAAAGACAAATATCTCGTGATTGAGAAGCAATTTTAGTAAAGTGCTCTATTCATTGACTGGGTAATTGTATTTACAATTTTTTAATACATTTTACAAAGTTTTATATTATAAAATGAAGGAACAAACTAAAAAAAAATGAAAAATTGCTTTTTTTTCGTTTGTTGCTTCATTTAATAATATAAACTTTGTAAAATGTATTAAAAAATTGTAAATACAATTACCCAGTCAATGAATAGAGCACTTTACTAAAATTTTTTCTAATCACGAGATATTTGTCTTTTTCTCATTTTCCCGCCAAAAGAGGGTTATACGCTCTTAAATAGAGCTACCTACTTTAAGCTCACGCTTTTTGGTACATCTCAATTCACGTGTTTCAGGTGAATGCTTCCAAGCAAACAGGATCGGGGTCCAATGACATCTATGTACCAGCGTTATGGTATTACCCCCTCTTCCAATTTCTAGAGGGGACGACGGAGCCATGCCGACTGGAACGTATACTTTGGATGAGGTAAGAAAAAAATATATGCAATTTATAAACTGATGTTTTATTTGTCAGATACACATACACGCTAAATTTATGTAGGAACTACTCTCAACATATCCTCCTGAAAAGAAACTCTGCCGTGTCCATTGAAATAAGTTGTAAATTTATTTCGCACGTTGTTGCCTTCATTATTGCGCTCTTTTTCACTGATTTGCGCTAGAGATACAAGTCCTGTGGTTTCTTCCCGCCAGTCACCATAACGAAAAGTAGAATCATTGATATTTTCAGCATCGACACATGTTTTTGTGATATAATTTTTTGACTTTGTTCTTAAATAATTATGTAAGGCACAACAAGCGAGCACAATTTTGTCGACATTATCAATGTGCACACTTATTCTTTGACGAAATATCCTAAAACGTGCTGCTAAAATTCCAAACGCGTTTTCAACTACTCTCCTTGCTCGTGATAATCTGTAGTTGAAAATCCTTTTCTCGTGAGTTATGTTCTTAAATGGGTCTGGCTTCATAATGTGTCTATTAATGCCGAATGCTGAGTCTCCCAAAAACGTGTAGGGCACTGAAATATTTGTGCCCTGTAACGTACACGATGGTGGTAGATGTAACTTATCTGTCATTAATTTATTATACAGTGATGTATGAGTTATGACACCGCCATCAGAGACGCTTCCGTTAATGCCAGTATGTATGTACATAAACTCATAATTTGCATTTACTACGGCGAACAGAACTGTACTAAAAAAGCCTTTATAGTTATAGAATAACGTGCCACTCCTCGTTGGCTTTTCTATGGATATATGTTTCCCATCTATTGCACCAACACAGTGATCGAATTGCCACTTGTCTTCAAACATTTTAGCATTATCTTTCCATTCACTTTGCGTTGCAGGCATCTGAAACAGAAAGTAAAGGGAACGTTACGTCACCAGATATATCAGCATCGACATTATCGACACAAATTATAAATACAGAAATATGTGATAAAGAGGGGCCCGCGGACTCTGGAAAAAGTTCACAGCCCAAGAAGCAGAAAATGTCCATACAAAGTAAACAAGAAAAACTGCTGGATGCTGCTCAGACACTGATGACTCGACAAGACGATGATTGGGAGATAATAGGAAAGTCAATAGGCGTTCAATTAAAAAACCTGAGTACCCATCAACAAGTGATTGCCTAAAAAATTATCAATCATGCCCTATTTTACGGAAAACTTGGCAAATTGGCAGACGAATCTAGTACCACTTTATCTCCACAACACACAGTATTACATCCTCGCATTCCACATCGCTACTATCATTATTCCTCTGGCTCTTCGGTGACAAATTCATCACCGCAGCCATGTCAACAATATCTGGCACAACCGTCTCCTCAACCATTTCCACAATATGCGATACACCCGTCCCCTCAATCATCGACACAATTTATTATACCACAATCCCCTCAAACACCTCCACAGCATACGGTACAACCTTCTCCTCAACCACCCCAACATCATATGATGTCACAATTCCCTCAAGCATCTCCAGAGTATAACTCCACTATACAACCATTTCTACAGTCTATCCCACAATATACATTTGAACAACCTTCTTCTGAATACGTAAATCCAACCAACGCGACACATTCATCGTCGACCGACATAAATCTTACCACTGAATTTCCAAACTGTACAAGTGACACAACAGTTCAAAGAGGAACTGGCTCAGACATGAAGGACTTTTTGATCTTTAATAAAAAATAAAATAAATAGTATTAAATACCTTGTATGTTTTTGCTTAATATAAATAAAATAAAACTTTTAAATGGATGTTTTAATTATTCTATAAGAATTCAGTCTACTTACCTTAATAAAGTGTTTCAAACAATTATAGATAGCACAACATGTCTCTGGAATCATTGTGGACATAAGTTGCGGCGATATTATGGCACTGAATTTCAAATCTTCATATTTTTGTCCAGTTGCTAGGAAACGTAAAGTAACTGTAAGTCGTTCTCTCGGACTTATGGATTCTCGCATTACGGTATCCTGATTCTGTATAAATGGTGTCACCATATTGAGGAGCTCTTCAAAACACTCAATATCCATTCTTAAAAAGTTTCTGAAATCATCTGCTTCTAAATGTCTCATGACGTTCATGTGGCTTAATTCATGGCGTTTCATTAACCAGTTTTTAACCCAGATCCTCCTTGTTCGTCTCTGGTTAGGTGGCACCGTAGTAAGTGCCAAGACAATTCCTATTTTCTGCTGTTTTGAGAGCGTCGGCGGCATTTCGGAAAAACGAGCAGTCTGTAGCACGGTCGGTTACGTACTGACAGGCAAGGACATAAAATAATCATTAATCATATTACAAAATTAAATATTCAGAAATAGAATAATAATTATTAATATCTGTGATGTTATGCAAACTATCATAATATCATAATATTATTGTATCCAAATGTAATGTAATGTTAATCTTTTTAAGGATATAATAAAGGCTTTTTTATTTATTTATTTAACATTTAAGTAAAGGAGAAATATTTTGTTGGTTTTTGTCGTTCTTTTTTTAAAGCTCTATTAAATATGGTTAAAAATTATATAATATATTTGTGTTTCATTAATTCACATAAATACATAATGAACTAAATATAAACATATAAAATAAATTGATTATTACAAAAAATTGGACTAATTTTGATATCTAACACACGGGTATGTGAGACCCACTCCAACGTATGTGTAACACTTTTCTGCCCCCATGACGTCGGGTTAAAGTACAAAGGGCATCAAGCTTTGGGCAATGTATGGAAAAAATATGATGAAGACGCTGACATTAAGATGGTAAAAATAAAATTCAGTCATTGCGGGGGTCTTTTCGCAAGGAATTAAAAAAGGTAAGTGTACTGTGGTGTAGTAACCTTACTGACTTTTTGATGAAAACCTTAGTCAGGTACCTATAAATTACGTAGGTATCTCTTATTATAGCTTTACAGATAAAAAGGGATGTTGTATCAATAAAAAACCTACTTAATTCTAGTAATATTAGTTTATTGTTTTTAAAGGTATGTAGGTACATTAGGTTGATAGCATCATACTTATTATAATTAGGTAGGTAGGTATATAAATTGTGTTACAATAATAGGTACTTATCTATGTTTATATTTTTAGATCAAAAATTCTCAGAAATCGGGAAGTGGCACAGAAGAGACATCGATCGTAGAATCGAAGTATAGAGATAAGTCGCAATTATGGTACTTCTCATTGATGACCTTTTTAACCGATCATGAACAGCCAACGGAGAGTACAGATAGTTTAGATGAACAAGAATTGACACAAGAAGCAGTAACACGTCAAGACAATGATAATGGGACTGCTAATGAAGAAAAGGTTAGTACCTACTTAAGTACCTACTATTATACAGAGTGTTGTGTAATCACCGTTGTCCTTCCTGGTTAGATAACTGCAAAATAAAAATATAATAACCAAGTTTACCAAAAAATATTATAGTTTTACGCCTTTAATTTGTCGGCAACGGCCAAGACAAACACCCCGTATATGTTTTTTAAATTTTCAAATGGTCGATTTTTTTAATTTTGCCAAGGTAACATTCCTTTGTCACTGAAATAAGAAACATGTCGATCTCTATTTTCTCTTGGATGTAAAGGCGGACGACCACGATTAACATTTTGTAATTCGACCAATTGAGGCACGTTTTCTTCGTACCTCCATTCGTCAGTGTGTCGGATTTCGCCAGTTCGCTTGTCGATGCTATCGGCAGTCTGTGGTGATAAGTAAAATTTGCTTTGGCGACACAAATAATTGTGTAATGCACAGATCGCTAAAACAACTTTGTTTACGTTTTCCACTTTAATATTCATTGGTGAATTCAGTACTCGAAATCTAGAATTTATAATGCCGAACGCATTTTCGACGACATTACGCGCTCTAGAATGGCGAGAATTATATATTTCATTCATAACATTAGAAACACTTTCATCCTGACTGAAACGTTTTAAGATGTGTTCATGTGCGGGAAAAGCATCATCAGCCAAAAAAACGTAATTCATTTTTTCAACATTATCTTCACGTTTAGGGATAATATGAAGCCCGTCATTTGTTAGCATCCGCCAAAATGAAGTGTATTCAAATACTCCTCCATCTGAATTCCTTCCATTTTTTCCTACATCTGCGAATATAAATTCATAATTGGCATTAACTAAAGCCATGAAAACTACGCTGTAAAATTTTTTATAATTGTAATACAGTGCTCCAGTATCAGCGGGGCATGTAATTCTTATGTGTTTCCCATCAATTGCACCTCCGCAATTGGGGAATTGCCATCTCTCATCGAACATTTTGCCTATGTCCAACCATTCACGCTCAGATGTAGGGAACTGAAAAAAAGAGTAATAATCTAAGTATATTTTGCTTTTCATCACAACTAATAAAGGTTATTTTTTTCAGAGTGCAGAAGCTACTGATATTATATATGGTGATAAGCATGTGCCCGCAAAGAAAAAAAAGAAATTAGAAGAAGAAAAACGAAAATTCTTAAATGCTTGCACAGCCGCTTTAGGAAATAATGAAACAGAAATTGACGCGTTTGGGAAATTCGTTAGTAAGAAATTAGAAAAAATACAGAATGCGGAGCAAAAAATGTATGCGGAATCATTAATAACAAAAATAATAAATTATGCTATACTCAATAAATTGAGCGAGTTTACGGATATCATTACAAATTACTCTTTTTTACCTGATACAAATACCGGCTCGAGCAGTTGCTCGAAGAAGAAGAGTAGTTACTCTTCTTCTACGTCAGTTTCAGTAGGTTATCCGCCAACAACTACTTTGGTAAACACATCAGCGAGTGAATATTATGAAAATCTTGGATCTTATGAAACCATTGAATGATAAATGATTAATTCGTTTTTCCAAGTTGATTTTCAAATAATAAAATTGTACCTACTATCAGTGTTTTCATTTTACCTATATCCCTAACACTTCCAATCAAAAAGCTCTAAAATAGCTTTCAAAATGTTAAGGTAGGTAGGTATGTAGTGAATTATTTTTAAAAAATAATAGTGGTTTAAATACAAAAATGTACTTACTTTGAAGAAGTTATTCTTTAATACGTTAAAAATTACTGCACATGTTTCTGGGATGATACGACCCAGGCTTTGCGGAGATATACCATAGCTAAATTTAAGACACTCATAACTTCTACCCGTAGCTAAAAACCGCAATGTTACTGTGGGTAAGGCCGAGAATTTTTACACTTAGTCACATAGAGTAACATAGAAACTTCTATGTTACGGTAACGTAAAAGTAACGCGAAAGGTATGTAAGGCCGATTTCATATTGCACCTTTTTATGTAAAACTTTATGCCTTATAGGGGGTGTAAGGGACAGCGTCCTGCAAACTTATAGGGGTTGCTCAGCCAACGAAACTGAACAAACACCACCAGCCGGGCTAGCACGGCCACCAGTAGAAATGCGAAAGTATAGACAAACTGTGGACATAAACTTAAGGTGCCGTTCCGATCTTTACCGCGGCTAATCGCGACCGACAAAAATTCAATAAAAATGCCACTTTATGACAGACTATTCACTATAATATATTATGTCATAAAGTAGGATATTATTTGAATTTTTAGGACTATAGTCTGTCATAAAGTGGCATTTTAATTGAATTTTTCGGAACGAAACAAGATCGGAACTTCACCTTAAGTTTATCTCCACAGTTTTTCTATACTTTCGCATTTCTACTGGTGGCCGTGCTAGCCCGGCAGGAATGAGGAATTATTTTCAGGAATGAAAAAAAATTGCTCGATCAGACAATTTTTATGATAAACATTTTTTCTTTACTTCCTGAAATAAAAACTCCTGGTGATAGTTGTTCAGTATCGTTGACTGAGCAACCCCTACCAGTTTGCACGACGCTGTTGCTTACATCCAGTATGTATGTATGATGTGCATGGATAACAAAAAATTATAAAACCATTTTTTTTTAATCAAATCATGTCTTTTACTTTGACTAAGTACCTACATAACAGCTAAGTACCAAATAATTAAATAAAATTGTTATTTAAAATTTTTGGTACTAAAATACCTACTATAAAATTAGTTTTTGACGTGATAACGTCGTATAATTCGATATGGGGTGCGCGCCCGAAAACATGACAGTTCATGCGGCGTTACCTCGCTGACAGCTCTGAGGCGTTCCATTTACACTCTCAAGTCTCTCAACAACCGTAAGGCCCACCTGGGCCGCGCTCTTTGTTTCGATTATATTATGTATTTCGATGACTTAGAGAACACTTTTGTATGAAGTTTGGTTAGTTATGACCTTTGATACATTGACCACACTCTGAATGAAAAATAAATAAACAATCTGTGATATGCAGACAAAAATTGGGACACTTTTTACTTTCGAAAAGTGTAAAAATTCTCGGCCTTAAGAAGCGCCCTGTAAGGCGCTCCTCGGCTGTTATGCAATTTCTCATTCTGGTGTTTGTTTCTGCAAATACAGTGTTTCTGGAGCAGTTCGTTAAAAGTCGAGACAACCATTCTTAAATAGTTCCTAAAATCATCAGGTTCATCGCATGCCAGATCTTTTAAAAGTCTTATATCACTATATTTCTCCTTTTCTAATAACCACTTTTTTACCCACATTCTATGTCTTCTTTTAGGTCTAAATAGATATTCACTCGCAATAAAACTCAATGCAATAGCAATCTGTTGCTTACGGGTACAAAATATGTTGTTGCAAAATTATTAAATCCATAAAGATAATTCAAAATGACGCGCATTCCTTTTAAATGACAACAATCAACATAAAATGTTAGGATTATAACCATCCACAGACACGCAATCCCTCGGTATGACTGACAAGATGCAAACTGACAGGAATGTACCTAAACGTGTGTATGGTCACTAAAGGATTGTTTTTCCGCATGCGGTGGCGACTGGCGTGTGGTGATAAAGTCAGGGTAAAGACCGTAGGATTGAGGTTAATTAGTGGCTTCAACGGTTTTATTTTATCCCGTCGCTTTTCTGTACAGTTTTCACGACGGCATAAGTCGGAAGAAATGAACGTTAGTGGATGGGCCGCTATTGCCATTAGTTCTTAGCTCTTCTACATCCCTTACATCATACATGTCCTGCTAACACCAATTTACTTCCTTTTAGCATAGATTGGGCCTTGAAACTTATTGAGTGTTTTACACTCTCAAAACCAAGTTTTTACGATTATATTCATTTTCCACAAGTAGTTTTTAACTAAATATAACCCAAATAAGATAAATTATTGTTCTAAATATACTTTATTTGCTATAATATTTACAAAATAAACAAACTCTTGTTGTTTATTTTTTGACACATGCCCACAAACTTCGTTTGAAATATGTCACTACTGACGTGCACGTTCCGATAAGACTGCTCGATTATTGCAACACATAATATTATATGCAACATTATTTGGCTTTTTCGTTAAAGATTTGATTTTTAGGGTTCCGTACCCAAAGGGTAAAAACGGGACCCTATTACTAAGACTTCGTTGTCTGTCCGTCTGTCTGTCTCCAGGCTGTATCTCAAGAACCGCTATAGCTAGACTTCTGAAATTTTTACAGATTGTGTATATCTGTTGCCGCTATAACAACAAATACTGAAAACAAAATAAAATAATATTTAAGGGGGGCTCCCATACAACAAACGTGATTTTTTCGGCTTTTTTATGGCAATTAATGGCAAGAAGTAGGCACTTAAATTTTTCACACATTATTTTGTTATATGTGTACTTTAATAATATTTAATAATAATATTCAAATAAAAAAAAATTAAGGGGGGCTCCCATAAAAAAAACACAATGTTTAGCCTATTTTGCTCTGTATCGGTACGGAACCCTTCGTGCGCGAGTCCGACTCGCACTTGGCCGATTGTTTTCTTAATGTATATTTCCTCCGTGATACAAGTCAGCTTGTCTTTATCTGGCACGTTGATGAAGTCACATGACAGACGAAGACAACAGAACTTATATAGTTATACGCTATCAGAGTGGCTATCTAAATAAATATTTACACTTTGTAAAAGAGTCTTCGAATACATATTACTGTAGCAAACTTTACGTAAAATCACAAAAATATGTTAAAGGTTGGAAATTTAATACAAACCCAATAAATTATGTAATAGTTTATTTAAATGCAACAAACAACAATCACATTATTATTGAAAATTGATTAAGTCTTAAGATTAGGTAATACTGACAAACATTATTGTTAGATACTTTTAGGCCTTAGATTGTATTAAAATTAATATAATAGGAAACATTTTACTCATAAAAGATTAAAACAGTGATTTGCTGAAAAGGCGTCCTATCTAAAATGGAAAACCATGTCTACTGACTAGAATACAATAATATCGATATATACGATATACGATCTAAATAACAATATATGTACTTGGCTAAAATAAATAAAGGCTTGCACACCGAAAGACGACGGCTGAATATTATTTGTAACCTAAGCACTAAAAGATTGTTAATCGTTTTACGATTAACAATCAAAGATAAAGAGATGATATCAGAGAATACAGAGCAAATATCATGACGAGATCGAGACGATCACTGTACCATCGAAGAATTAGATACATAGGCAGTTGACAGACCTGTGTCATTTGGTCAGATTACGTCAATTTCATATTGCAATTCGTAGGCTGAGTTTGACATAGCGCGATCCATAGATAAAGTATTATAGATTATAGTATAGATGTAATCTTAGCCCGTCATCGCGTGGCCATTTTGTGCTTATTTTCATACAAGTAGTGTGCGTGTATTTTCTTGAATATTTCTATTTGTCGATCATTTTGAAGCACATAATAATCCAGAAAAGAAAGTCATTTAGTTCATGATATCGATAAACTATAGTTCAAGTAATGAGAATCCGTAAACAGACGTAAAAAGCTAGGCAATTTTTGTAGCCAAATTATTAATTGATGTGACATTTTTAGCACTAATGCCTTATATAGCACGAATAAGGGATTATTAAACTTCTAAATTATCTTTTTAGCTTACAAAAATACCGATTGAAAAGCCCAAAAAACGTTGTTCAAAACTTACGTATTTAATGTTAAATCCACGTGTTTGAAGCATACTTTTTCCATTCTTATGGTTTATTATTTAGCGGAACCACAAAACTAAGCAATATCTAGCATAAAATGTTCACTAAAAACCTTTATTAACACTTTTATTACATGAAATTTGCAGACCGACTCCTTTGTTATGTCCTAGTAAGTAGGACATAACATTACACGCTTTTGACGCTTATACACCGATATAAGGCTCTCTCCTAGTGTATAGTATCTCAATGGCGCGATCAAATTACGTCGTAGGTCAGTCATCTGGCTATGAATTTTAACTTCCCTGACAGTACCCAACTGAGGTCAAAAGATTCTGATTTTAGAAGTCCCAATTTCGCCAACGCCTTTTATTGCTAATTATTATCATGGCTTTGCTTCCATTAAAAGACAAAAATATGTAATCGACCATTCAATTATAAAGGTTTTTTATACTAGCTTAAATACATTTTATAGAGTAATATTATTGCAAACGTACAATACGATTGAAATGATAAAATTCCTTCTGTTTATTGAGTCAGAATGAGTTCTTGATTGGAAATATCTCTAACTCCTTGCTGTAATAAGTGGTTTATAACTCATTCTGCGGGCCGATTCTGTATCGTACATTTGTGAGTTAATCACTGAGTTAGTAACGAAACGGAGGAGTGAGCAACCGAAAGTCTCACTTTTGTATGCAAGTGAATACAAAAAGTGGCACTTTCCGTTACTCTCTCCTCGGTTTCGTTACTAACTCAGTTATTAACTCACAAATGCACGATACAGAATCGGCCCGCTGATCAAATATTTCTTATTGCTTCGAAATTTTTAACTATACGATCGTAACATCCCATCATTCCCAACTAGCACTAAGAAATTGCTTAAGAGTTTTGGAGCCAATCCAATTATTGTTGAGGACGAAGCGCCAAAGCATGCGCTGCAGACCTTATGTAATATGTACCTGCGTTTTATATAAATAGGAACGACTTATTGTAACTTCAATTTTGTTAGAAAACAATATTATAAAAGCGCTGTAGGTGCAGTGGCGGTAACACTTAGGCCAAAAACTCGATGATCATTTGTAGCTGTTTCTATATATTTCGATATGTTAACTGTTTAATAATTATAAAAAACTAAATGAAGCCCGCACCTTAGTTGCGCAAAAATTCGTTTATCGCGCAGGAACCGTACGTTTTCCGGAATAAAAAGTATCGTATGTCCTTTCCCGGGATTCAAAGTATCTCCATGCCAAATTTCAGCAAAATCGGTGCAGCAAATTGGGCGTGAAGAGGTAACAAACAGACAGACAGACACACTTTCACATTTATAACATTAGTAAGGATACCAGCCTCCCGGACAGGCTGGGCTTCTCGACTTCTTATTAACCTCTCCGGCGTCGCGCGTCACCCGTGCCCGCAAAAAACTATCCCCGTTAAGCGTCGCGCGTCACCCGTGCCCGCAGCGGGTGGGAGATTTTATTTTTTTTCTCATTTAAAAAGTTAAGCTTGTCCACAAGTGTTAGGTGTTCTGTACACTGCCAAAGACATGCCTGTTTCATACTGTATCTATGCAAAGTGAATTTATTAAAAAATATAATCTGAGCCATTTTTATTCCATCGTGACCATAGACTTATAATATATACTGTCGTAATCGTGACTCGGCACTTGCAGTTGTTGTGTACAGTTATTGTGAGTGTAAATTATTCGGGAAAAAGATAATAACGTAAGTAAATCTTATATTTAACTAAATAAACAGTAAGTTTCTTGCGCATGTATTAAGTTTTTTCCATAAATCTTTTTCAAATACAAGTACTCTAAAAATCGAATTAAAACTTTGCATTCTTTTTGATATTTGGTTAAATTATTTGATGATTTTCATGAAAAGTGCATGTCGAATGTGTGACTCATATCATTAGTTCCTGAAATAAAACAATCATTCTGCATGAGAGTTATGAAAAATTTACAAAATTTTTCATAACTACCAGGTGCCGCGTGACACTCTGTACATTTTGCGAAAACAGTTTTATTTATGTTTTGCTTTTATACTTAGGAATTTCTTGCAAGATTCATGTCGAATATATCATTTAGTTATGGTTAGTAAATTAAACATACATTCCGGCATAATACTTATGCAAAGTCATCCAAATTTAGATTTTTGTAAAATACCGTCAATGCCGTGGCAGAATGTGCCGCGCGACACTCAGTACTTTTAGCGAATACAATCGTAACATGGATAAGACCTATACGACTTTGACTAAAGTGACCTTTTTTATTATTGATTTTTATATTTGATTTATTTATTTTGTAATTAAGCCTAAAAATGTAAATATAACTCGTCTACAGAACGATTTATCGTAGTATTATGCCTAATTTTAGTAACTGAATCGTTGATTTCTAAAACCCCACATGTTACATTTTATCCGAAATCCAGTGTAATGCAATTTTATCTTGGTTTCATACATTATAGGAATATTTTAAAATACGAAATATACCTTCTAGTCCATTGAAATGTTACAATTTTAGGACCGAATATTGCATTTATTAGAGGACGCAATTTTATTTTTGGAATATGTTGGGGGGGTCAATAGAAGCTTAACCTCAAGTTTGTGGGGTCGCCACTCTTGTCCCCCGGCCGCCATCTTCAAAAAAGGGGTGACAATACTATTTTCGTGATATCTCGGAAACTATAAGTCATACAAAAAATTTGTAAGAATATAATTTGTTGCGAATTATTTTGCCTACAAATATGTTTATATAATTTTTTACCCTAAATTAAAAAATTAAAAAGTTATAAGCAAAAAAGTTATAATTTTTTTAAAGTTTTATTATCGCTCTTTAACTTTGTTTAACAAAAAAATTACCTTCGACCAACCTTGTAAATGATCTTTTGAGAAAAAGATCCCCCAATCCGAGGGGGATTGGGGGATATCTCATGAAATTAATTTTCTGCAGATGCAAATGAAACTGTGGAAGCATGTGTAGCTGCAGAAAAGCAGGCCTGAAATGCTCTACAGTATGCCTACTATTCTGTATAGCATTTCAGGCCTGCTTTTCTGCAGCCGCAATCTACAGTATGCCTACTACAGTACATGAATATATGGAAACTATATTATAGTATGCCTACTATACTAGTCTGTACATGCCTACTATACTATAAAGAATTTCAGGCCTGCTTTTCTGCAGCCACACATAGTTCCACAGTTTCCTTTGTATCTGCAGAAAATTAATTTCATGGGATCGGGGGATCTTTTTCTCAAAAGATCATCTACAAGGTTGGTCTGAGGTAATTTTTTTGTAAAATGTATTAAACAAAGTTAAAGAGTGATAATAAACCGTTCCAAAAATTTTCTCCCTTTTTTGCTTATAACTTTTTAAATTTTTAATTTAGGGTAAAAAGTTATATAAACATATTTGTAGGCAAAGTAATTTGCAACAAATTATGTTCTTACAAATTTTTTGCAAGATGTATTGTTTCCCAGATATCACGAAAATAGTGTTGTCACCCCTTTTTTCAAGATGGCGGCCGGGGGACAAGAGTGGCGACCCCACAAACTTGAGGTTAAGCTTCTATTGACCCCCCCAACATATTCCGAAAATAAAATTGCGTCCTCTAATGAATGCAAAGCAAATGTAACATTTCAATGGACTATTCATATACCTTGTACAACATAAATGAATAATCAGTTTTTATTGTCTTCTGAAAAGTTAGGTCTGTGTCACATGTGGGGTTTAAGAAATCACCGATTCAATTTGAGTAACGGTCGCCAACGATAAAAAACGGCCGCCCGCCGGCCACGCTCATTTTGAACTCTATTTGTGTTGCACTAAGGGCGAAGTTTGCTTGTGAACAATTTCTTCGTACGTTTTTGTTCGTCGGAGGGTCACATTTCAAGTGCATGTTTTTATGCATCTTAAGTTCTGTTGAATTATTTACATAATAAGTTTGTATAGGTCTTTGTTATTGAGATTATAATAATATTTTCATTTATTTCTTGCGAAAGAGTCAACAACATAATATGTTTCAAAAGTTTATACATGTGAAACGAATATCACATCGGACTAAATACTATATTTTGATGGCTTGATAGATAGAAAATTTAAGAGCTATTATAATGTTTTTTACACAAACATAAAATATGGTTTGGTTGTAAAGATATTATATTATTTGTACAAAGAGGGTAAGGCCGGGCGCCATCTTGTTTTGGCGCACGTCTGCCTAGATTTTTGCATAGATTTTTTCCACGGTCAAAGGGAGTAATTTTGCTAAGTACTAAAATATATTTAGAATAATATTATTGAAATAGAATTTGGAATGAAACAATATTTCTTACAATTATTTTATAAATATTTTATTACCAATTTGCAAATAGTGTTTTGAAACGTACCTAATATCATTATCGCCTATTTATTTTGCATTTTTTTTTTTGTGGCTAGCAAAATATGCTTTTTATTGCTTTAGCTTGAAAAATGTCTTCTAACATGGGTGATGTTAGCGGAGGAAGCCGTGGAAGGCCACGGGGTGGAGTAAGGGGGCGTGGACGCGCCGTACCAACTAGAGAAAAGTAATTTTAATATTAAAATTATTGTATCTGTGTGTGCGTGCGTGAGTGCGTGTGTGGGTGGGTGTCTTGGTGTGGGTGGGTGTCTTGGTGTGTGTGGGTGGTGTGTTAATGTGTATATGAGTATGTTTTTGATTTTTTTTTAATTTGATTTTTGATTTGTGTCTATTGTGTCTAATGATGCACGCACGTGTAGCATTGAACTTTGATGTTCTAGTGTTTCGGTTGAATCAAGTGTCCAGTACAGAGGAAGGGGACGCGGACGCGGACGCGGACGCGGACGCGGACGCGGAAATGATGACACTACAGCCGGCGAGTAAGTTTTTTTTAATTGTGTGTGTATGTGTGTAAGTATGTGTGTAACATTGTTACGTTGTTTTTTTTAGATTCATAGTGGGATATACTGTGGGACAGTCCGGCAGAGGGACAAGGGGACGCGGGCATGGACTCGAGACACGCGCCGAACAGCTACGGTTTGAACTGCCCCTCGAGAGACCCCTGCATCCAAAACATCCGCGCCTGCTACCAACTGCGTGAGTACTTCTTTTATTATAAATTTCAAGAAAACCGTACATTTTCCTCAAAAACAAAATAGCCTACGTCCCTCCACGTGGTCTATTCTATACCTGTGCCAAATAACATAAAAATTGCTTTAGCAGTTCGTGAGATAAGCCTTTTCAAATTGTTTTCGCCGTATTTTTCACATCTTCACCTATTTCTTCTCTCCTATTAGTCGCAGGGTGATGTTATATAGCCTAAAGCCTTCTTCGATATCTAAGACTATCCAACACAAAAATATTTTTTCAATTCAAACCAGTAGTTCTACAAATTCTTCAGCTTTAAAATATAAGTACCTAGATATGATTTTCCCAACTATAGGCCCGCTATTTATAACGATTGGTAAGTCGTACGAAAAAAAGTGCAAAGATATTTTTTGTAGAGATTTCGATGATCTTCACATTTATCATACATATTTTTATGATAAAATGTACCGTTTGAAAAATAAATAGGAAAAACCCCATTTTCTTACATTTGACCTTGAATAAAAATTTTTGCACAAGGAGGATCGCCGGGGACTTTTGAGGTTTTATTTATAATGGTGTATTTAACGTCTCTACCAATTTTCAGCTCTATGCGAATTATTCCGAGGTCGAATGTTTAATTTTCCTGGGGTACTCGGGCTGAGGTTCAGTAACGTCTCAACTAGCTGTCAAAACGTTAGCGCGATACCGAATCGTTCGAAAAATCGATCAACGTCCGAGTTTCATTTGCGGTTCAGTTGAAAAAATTTTGCGCGATTGCCCTGCTGGTGTATAAACACCCGGATAATTGTGCGCGTCAAGTTGAGTGGCTACCAACAGCGTAACAGATGTCGCTCCAAGATAAGGTGGCTCGAGGCTCCTGAAATATAGCGCCCAATTTTTTTTTTTATTTTTTTTATACTCGTATATCGTTTGTTCGTCGTTTGTTCTTCATTATTCGTTATAAATAATGTTTGCGAACAGCGTTATAGCAGAATTATGCAGTAAGTGGTCAGGCTTGAAGATGGTACACGGCAAACCTCGACATAGCCAATTAGCCAATCGCAAGGCAGTGTTGAACGTGCCAACCAAGATATTCAAAACATCTTGATGACGTGACGTGATGGTCGAAGGGTCTTAAAGTACAATTAAAGAAAAATTCCGCCTATCACGACGGTATCTAGAGAACACCCTACAAAGCGATGTTTGGAAGTGATATAAAAGTGGGTTCAAAGTCATCGTCTTTGCCTCATGAAGTAACAAACTAACTAAGAACGGAAGGAGACCTACAAGAAGTGATAGATAACTTTAAGGAATATGACTTGAACGATGAAAACCAGACCTCCGAACTTCATACCTCAGAAAATACCTGCAAACTTTGTGAAGAACATGGCATTTTTATTGACGACATGAAATGCCCTCTTTGTTCAAAAGAAGCAGATATTGAACATAATCGTTCAGAAGCGAAATTAAATTTAGAGTACCAAGCCATTAAAATGAAACCAAATTCCGCTGCAAAGTTTCCAGAATGTTACACAGCATGACCGGTGAGACATGATCAATACTTAAGGAGAGTACTCGGTACTTGATTATCATTATAATTATCAATTATGTAATAAAATTAGGTACTTACCTAATTTTTGACCAAATCATATTACATGTATTATACTGTATACATCTGATATAATACAATAATGTGAAATATATTGTATTATCACGTGTATTATAGGTAGGTACATGTGATATAATACAATATATTTCGTAAAAGGTGGAAGATTCTCTTGAACCGACTATTAATTACCTCCAATACCCATCGATTTATAGTCACAAGACGGAATTTATTTGCTTGATCCGTGGTGAAAAAAAATAACAACTTCGCCTCCGAGCGAGACTCCAGTTCGTCCGATCGGATGACACGTTTGCGCGCATCATTGCCACGCGGCGGATAATAATAATCCTTATATTTTTCGAATATTAAAGCTTATTTTGGTACGACTTGGCCGGAGGGTGATTAACCAAAAAAAACTAACATACTTTGCTCAGCTCAGCATGATGATCAAGCGCAGGTAAAAAAAACCAACCAAGGTCATGAAAGACAAAGGAGCGGCATGAGAGGGGTGCAGGGGATTGAGCGATCTCTGACCTCACTTACTCGCTAAGTTATACAATGTTTTTTCTCGCTCACTCCTTTGGTGTGAACTACGCACATGTTGCTTGCATGCACTCTTCCTTTTGTTTCGTTTTTAACCGACTTCCTTCTTATCACTTATCAGTTCAGTCAGTTATCCATGCGACTTTGGTTACATCGGACGGCTATCCTTGTGTACTTGTATATTGTACTCTTATCTGCATTTTGCACACCCGTGTAGTTGCGTGTGTACGGTGAATTATACGGCTATTAATGAACCAAAGATTTCTTTTGGTAGGATTGGTCCTTATGGTCCAAGGATGGATTTAAGATGTGGAGCCACCGCGATTTTTGATGTTAGTTTTTTTTAATTTTAGCAGCTTCTGCTCTGGAGGAAAATAGAGTCTCAATCTGTATAGAGGCATTAATTATGGTACTATTCCAAGTTCGGTACCATATTCGGATGACTTAAGAATGCTATATTCATTTTAGGACTCATATTTGCACGATAAAGATGTTAAACAACGTAAAAAGAAGAAGAAGAAGCATTATTTAAACGCGCTAATCTTAGTATGAGTCAGTAATTACTGGTCCGATTTGAAAAATTTTTTCAGTGTTAGATAGCCCATTTATTGAGGAAGGCTATAGGCTAAATTTTATTACGCTAAGACTAATATAAGCGAAGAAATAGAGGAAAATGTGAAAAAAACGGAGGAAATTATTTGAAAGGGCTTATTTCACATTTTTTCAGCAGTCTTTCTGTTATTTGGCACAGATAAAAAGTAGGAACGTGAAGAATCATAGGCTATGTATTGTGGACTAATTTGTCTGCGAAATATCTAATTTACGCGGGCGAAGCAGCACGGAACGTCTAGTAATATTATAAAGCTGAAGAGTTTGTTTTTTTGAACGAGCTAATCTCAGGAGCTACTCATCCGATTTAAAATAATCTTTCAGTGTTTGATAGCCTATTTATTGAGGAAGGCTATAGCCTATATTTATCACGCTAAGACCAATAGGAGCAAAGATACAGAGGAATATGTGAAAATAAAGCTAAAGAGTTTGTTTGTTTGTTTGTTTGAACGCGCTAATCTCAAGAACTCCTGGTCCGATTTGAAAAAATCTTTCAGTGTTATTATATGGACGCTTTAGCATTTATGTATCATCATGTAAAAAAACGGGGAAAATTATTTGAAAGGGCTAATATCTCACAGACTACTGGAGCAATTTTTATGTTATTTGACACGAATATATAGTAGACTACGTGAGATATGGGTTATTAATTTGTGAAAAATATACGGTTTCCGTGAAATTTCAGATTTACGCGGACGAAGCCGCGCGGTACGTCTAGTAATATTAATATGTTTATTGCTCCATTCATCACCATGTCTTTGGCATGCAGAATAATGCGGCTATCAGCCTCCTTATATTAATTAAGCCCTGTCAACGGCGTTTTCGTTGGTTGAAAATCATATATTCTAAATTTTTTATTTTATTTTATTTTTACTATATTTTATCTAAATATTATTCAAAAACTGGCATTTAAACATTCGATTCAATCGAAAATGATACCAAACTCGCCTATATACCTAAATCCCACGCAGTTATTGACCTCATACCTTGTTAAAGCTAAACCCCCCCCCCCCCCCCCCCCTCCCCCACCTGCATGAAATATTCAGGTGGCTCCACATCGTAAACCCATCTTAGGGATATAAAGATCAATCCTACCAAAGGAAATCTTTGGTTCAGCAAAAGCCGTATTCCTCGTTTTTTTGTCTTGTACGCACACGACTAGTGGTGTAATTCGTTTAGTTTATATCCAAAATGGATGAACCATTGTGTATTCAGTGTCGTGAACTTATTGGAAACCGGAGAAGTTATTCTTGGGTGTCCAGAGAAGAACAGCACTTTGAAATAGCACAGATTATTATAGCTGAACTGATTAATCGAGAGGTAAGTCAGTATTTAGCATTATTATTGTAAGCCATGTAATGAATAAATAGGAAAGTAAAGTAAAACGTTATGTATAGCAATCTTACAAGGCAAAACATGAACTTATGTACATTTTAAAGTTCAGTACAATAGTCATGTGAGTGACCCGCAAAACAAAACAGGAATACATATTATGCAACGGAGCTCGTGAATGTCTTATTATGTTCTTTGAACATAGTAGAATAACTATTTCTGAAGGTATGTTTATAGTCAAAATATAGCAACTAGTTTTTTTTTAATATATTTTTTTTCAGTTGGCGCCTACTACGAGTAGTTTTGTTTGTAGACCTTGTTGGCAAAGAGCGGAGCGAACTTACCAGCGGCTTGTTCGACAAGCTGAAAATGACGCAGAATATGCTGCTAATGCTGACCCGCCTGCTGATGAATCTCAACAGAATTCGAGATTTACTTTGCCTGGTTACGTTCGTCTTCCAAGCACTCAACGAACTTGTATTTTAATTGGCTGTGAAGGTACAACTAGACACAGAATACCAGAAGATATAAGTCTTCGATTATTAATGCGATACAACATAATAACAAGCAAAAATAATCGTGTCTGTCACGAGCACTTACAAGAAAACGTATGGCACGAGCTTGCAGTACAAGATAACCTTTTACAAGAGTTAACTCCTGAACACGTTGTTCATGCTTTTGCTATTATGAAGAAACACATCAGTGCAGACCTATTAAACTTCGAACAATACCAAAATATAAATCCAAGGGAATTCCACACGTGGACTGGTCTTAGTCACGATAAGTTCGAAAACTTATTGCAGCACACCCCGAGTCTCAACAACAATAAAAAGAAAACTATTTTGGCCGCTTTTTTGGTGAAACTGCGAACAGGCGATTCAAATCTTAGGCTTGCAACAATATTTAAAGCAAGTGAATCCACTTTCTCACAAATGGTGAAAAAAGGCCTTGATTGCTTGTTATAAGATTTTGCTTGGGCTACGGACACATGAATCGTCAAGACGTAGCTCAAAGAAATCTGACTATACCGGAAGCCCTTTTGGAAATCCCGACAGTCCAATAGAAGACAGGAAAGCAATTGCTATAATCGATGGGACTTATATATACAAAAAAGCTCAAACTACTTTTTTCAGAGACAGTCCTATAGCAATCATAAATACAGAAACCTAGTCAAACTATTTTTAATTGTTTGCTGTGATGGTCATATTATTGATGTATCTGGGCCACACGCATCTCGTACATCTGATGGCCAAATAATGAATGGTATATTAAACAATGAAAATGACCACGGCGACGGGGTTTTTAATTGGTTTTTTCGTAAAGGTGACGTATCCCGTGGAAACTCTGAGAAGTCACGGTTATTCGGAGCAGATGCCTGAAACACGGCATGCCAATGAGACGCAGCTTACCACGGATCAAGCAAATAAATCCCGTCTTGTGACGATAATTCGATGGGTAGTGGAGGTTATTAATGGACGGTTCAAGCGAGACTTCCGCCTTTTAAGAAATATATTCATTAACCTGTCCTTATCCATCCCAATGTCATCCCAATGTCATCCCATCCCAGTCCATGATCGACTACTTCAGGATCGCAGCAGCACTGTTGAATGCTTACCACACAATAATAGAAGACAACCCCCGTGCTGCAACGTTTCTCGAAATAATAAACGAGAGAGTGACTTTACCAAACGCCTTGGCCGAACTTGTATCGAGACATAATTATAACCGCAGAAGAACTGTGTTTCGTACAATGTCTGCAGATCTTCCTGAACTACATAATTTTCCCCGACTTACTGAAGAAGATTTGATACTACTGAGCCTTGGTATCTACCAACTAAAACAAGCCAGGAGCTACTACTACTACGGCGAGCACACAGATGAAAATGGCTTGTTTATCATATAATTGGGTGACTCTATATTTTAGGCAGTGTCAATATATTTCGATCAAAGTTAACAAAATTCGTAGTTGATAATTGTTCTAATGAAAATTTTAAGAGGTCCAGAGCATTTTAATTTATATGAAAATTGGAAAGATGAGACAAAAATGAAGTTGCAACAGATGATTGGACATTAATTCAATGTCTACAAATAAATCACATAATATTGAGCAAAATAATCTATAGCCGTGTCAGAAAAACATACTGACTCTGCTTTTAATACAAAAGCAATAAGCACAAGTGATCTAGATAACTCTTTAATTGCGTTCGAGAAACACAATGATCATAATTATAGCGCAAGTTTTAAGCAAGATGAGAATTATTTTAATAAGACTGTGAATATTGCTAATAAAAAAATATTATTATCTCTGATGCAGGCCTTCCTTTAACAGACAAAGATAAGCAAAATGATTGTGTCATCTCCATGGCTCTTACTTCTTCTATAGATTCTCTCGATGATAGCATAATAAAATCATCATCTACTAAGTATTTTGATACTGAAAAAAAAATACTTATGAATCTTTAGCGTTGAAAGAAGATAGTGGCCGTACTCTTGCTGTAGAAAATATGATAAAACAAAAAACAGCTAAGAAAAAAGTTGGTCGTTATTTTCAAAATTGACCAGAAATCGGATTGTTTAATAATTAAGTAAAGGATAAAAATCCAAAAGTATCAAAAAAACCTAAAGATTTTCTACTGCGTAACGGTAACAAAGCAGGCCCGGTTCAGTTTAATGGAAATAAATGGACAGCATTGAATACGTGCCCCTTTTGACAGTTTATCTCAAATAATATTCACAGCAGCCATGGATAATACTAATATTATTATTGTGAGTTCGTCTCTAATTCGAATCTTCCAGTATGTAAATTTATGAAAAATTTCTAGAAAAGGGAGCAACACACGAAATATATGTACAACGTATGACTGTTTGAAATCCTATTTATCAGAGCAACAACAACAAAGTGAATTTTAGCTCCTTTGTGGTGAGAGTCCCGACGCATCATCTACCGACCTTCTAGGAGGAGTTCTGGCCGATTGAAGTCGTCTACAGGAGGTTTCGAGGACGACTTCCGAACACGTCACGCCCTACGTCGCAGACATTACGTGTTTAGTGTTTTAGTGTTAGTATTAGTTTTAGTATAATTGTATGTATGTTAGTCTATAATGATAATACTCGATAAAATTTCCTTAAAAAACCAACAGTCTTCTGGTTTTCGACCTTCAGTTTAATTTAGACGATCATCGATTAGTAAGCAAGCTGCCAAGGCACGTTTGCCAAGTTACAGACCCTTCAAAATTATTTTACCTCTAACAGGCCCACGGCATAAGAACCAATTTTCTAAAATTTCGAAGTAAAATAAATCTTAACGGACTAATATTAATATGACGTTTACGGTAGTGGGGGATGTATTTTTTTCTTCTCCTCTTCTTCCATACGTCCTTGATCGATAGAAGACGGGGTCGGGAGGCCACAGGGTAGCTCCAGCATGTCAGACTCGTGCGTCATTATGTGCTCAGCTTCCACTAGAATACGAAATTAGATATTACTTCGCTAGCAAAATGCATGTAATTACTTAAGGTCTAAATTACGATGCTACAAAAAAGGTAAAAGAAATAATAAAATTAAAACTATGCGAAAGCGATTTAAAAAAACAAGGAAATAGATATATGCGCGCTACTTTCAAGAAAAATTTCTTGTGGAATTATTGCACCGACTATAGGGCCAGGCCACAACAATGCGATCCGACGTCGCAACGCAGTGTTGTGGCCAGGCCCTTAGTGACACAAGGAGTGTCAGTAAATCCAAAAGTAACCGGCCGCCTAGACGAGCAATTTTATTGTCAATATCACGTTTTAATTTTATTGAACCCATACCCAAGTCAAGTAAAGGTGCGCTTATACGGGCAAC
Source organism: Polyommatus iphigenia (assembly GCA_963422495.1). Taxonomy (NCBI): domain Eukaryota; kingdom Metazoa; phylum Arthropoda; class Insecta; order Lepidoptera; family Lycaenidae; genus Polyommatus; species Polyommatus iphigenia. The sequence continues at coordinate 14,267,136 of OY730190.1, read as the reverse complement.
CAAAATGCCTCAATTCCAGTCAATATTCGTCAACTATGACGTCACGACTACATCACGCAATTTGCGGCTACGGTAACAAGCATCAATTGCTCAATACAATACTGAGCGATATGGCTCAACTTCGTCTACTAGGCAATAATGTCACCGCACACGAGCAAAAAAAAGAAAAATAATTATAGGATATCTATATATAAAAAAATGGATTTTCAAATGTGTTAGTCGCGCTAAAACTCGAAAACGGCTGAACGGATTGCGCTGATTTTAGTCTTAAAATATTCGTAGAAGTCCAGGGAAGTTTTTAAGGTTGTCCGTCTGTCTGTCTGTTACCTCTTCACGCCCGAAACGCTGAACCGATTTTTCTACAATTTGGCATGGAGATACTTTGAGACCCGGGAAAGGACATAGGATACTTTTTATCCCGTAAAAATGTAGGTTCCCGCGCGATAAACGAATTTTGGCGCAACGGAGTTGCGGGCGTCATCTAGTCTGATAATAAATAAGTAAAATAAATAAAAGTAATAATATAAAGTAGTAATAAGTGACAGGAGGATTATTGGTATTTGGTTCTGGTGGCCGTGCGAGATTGAAAAGGGGTGAAGTCTTCAGATACGAGTAAATGTAATCATAATAAATCGCACCTAATATTATAAAAATTATGGCAGATTTTACAAAATAAAAAATAGTGGTAAGGCCTAGCGCGCACCACGATTTTATGCAGCGCGATATCGCAGAAATACAACGTATGAGTTAGTATGACAGTGCACGCACATGCGAGTAAATAATCGCAGCGATTTTAAAATTGTGATTTGTCACATTTTGCTGCGACTGCTTGCGACGCGATTGTCGCGAAAATAAAATGCAGAATATGAAATTGTGTGGTACCGCGCGCACTGCGATATTGATAAAATCGCACACTCGGGCCGGCCGGCACTTCATTTGTGTTTCATCTGTCTACAGATTAATACATATCATCTGTCCAACAATAAACATCGTAGTGATTTATATCACAGAACAATAAAAACAGTTTTTATTGTTCTGTGGTTTATATTATATTCTTTGTAACATGTCGGCGCCTGTATCTTTAATGGAGTGTCCGTCTCCAAACGATACGAAGATAGACGTGGAACATTTGATAATCGCAGTACAAGAAAGACCACCATTGTGGAATAAACTCTCCAAAGAATATAGTGATAGAAATTTGATTTTCTGTAATAGCCAAAGAATTTTTTGGGATACATCCGAAGTTCATGGTATTTCTGATAAAAGAAACCTTTGATAATTCTATCCGCTGTAAAAGGATGAGTCCAGTATTGACGATTTTTTTTTTCTTCTGATCCTCCGAAGTAGTAAATAAAGACAAGCAACTTGTACGAAATCCATGGTGAAAGTGAGCAAAGATCACAATTTATTTATCGCAGTGCGCGCACCGTACTCTCTGCGATATTTTACAGCGCGATTTTGAGATCGTGTCGCAAAAATTAAAATCGTGGTGCGCGCTAGGCCTAAGTGTCTTATAATGCTAATATCATATTTCTTCAAATATTATCAATATGTATATTAGATATAGAAATATTATCTTCAAATATTAGCAGGGCACGAGCACGGCCCGAGGGCAGAGCACGTTGTTGGCACATTCGTTGCTTCGCAGGCCGAGGTGGGATATAGCGAGCGCAATGGTTTAGAGTCCTTTAAAACTCAAATTATGTTGTAGCAGTCGCTGTGGTATGTATGGTACCATAATTTCCATTAATTCGGTGTTGTAGTTGTTAGATTTCTTTCTCATAGCTGTCTTGTCTTTTTCAGATGGGATTTTTTTCTCCTTACTATATAAATATAAAACTCGTAATGCAACAAAACCTAAATTAGAAAAACCGAAGTTTATCAATCTATATGGAAAACGCAGACTAGAATATATTGTGCCAAATTTAATAAACTAATTACCCACAAGTCTACAAAAAGAAATTACCCAAAAAAATGTTAAACATACACTTAAATCCTACTTTATTTCCGCATAATTTATTTAAAATAAATCCATATTTGAATGAACCCGAATTTAATTTTTTTTATAATTGAAGGTAGTGATATAAAAAATCCTTGTTCACGCGTCGAGAGCGTGACATATTCCCATCCATCCCTACTATATAAAGAGCAGTTTTAGCTGACGTGTCAGTGTTAAAACGAACATTCAGCTCGAATAACGAATCGCTGCCCGACGGTCTAACGAATTGTCATTTCTACGTCGTTAACTATGCGCGATAACCTATAGAACTATTAAAATCCGCCAAGTGTGAAAAATCTGTGTCAAGCAAAGAAGAAACGAGGGCCCTCGAAGCTATCTACAGAAGAAGATCATCACAACACTTTCTTTAGTAGTTGATGAGAGCACTGACAAATCAACAACAAAGCCCTTGGCACTCATTGCAAGAACAGCAGTAAATTTTAATGTTAAAGATATTTTTTGTGCTTGATAACAATTGTGGATGGTACTGCCTTATCTTTACATAATAAATGCAATGAATATTTTTAGAAACAAAATATTCCCTAAAAAGAGAACATGATAGGCTTTGCAGCTGATGGTGCAAATGCCATGTTCGGTCAACATCATTCACTGTCCACTCTGTATATGCCACTCTTTTCACCTATGTGCTTATGCATGCAAAACTCTTCCTAGGGGTGTAGAGGATTTTGCATAGATGTATATAATTATATCCAGAACAGCCCAAAACGTCTAGGTGATTATGAACAATTTCAGTGCTTTGTGGAAGTAAAACCACACAAACTATTACGCCCAGCTCAAACTAGGTGGCTCTCCCTGCTGCCAGTAGTGAAACGACTTTTGGAACAGCTTCCAGCCTTAAAGTTATACTTCCAAAGCACAGAATACATAATAGTACCTTACGGTACAGAAGTCTCACTCCCGAGTTTAAGTATGATAAACGCAAGCGTCCGGTCACCGGATTAGTCTCAATAGGCTGGCACTCGCTCGACTTGTCGCATACGCAGCGCACACATCCGCGAAACAAAAGTAATAGTACCCAGCCCCGCGACGCCGCGCCGCTCGCTAGAGCAGCCCTGGCAGATTGAAACGAGACTGCCGTTTAGTACAATAATTGTCTGCCGACAATTATTGTACTATGAACGCTAAACGCTATGCAAAAGGTTGAAATTAGGTTGTTTTCCAGAATAGTAGGTAAATATCTCGGCGATTCCGCGCCGTTTGTATGGAAGTGAGACAGGCTTGTCCAAAGTGCAGTTTTAAGTGATAGGCTTCCTGCAGCTCAGACAATTCTGGAAAAATCCATGAATCCATCAACAGAACTATACCTCAACTTTTTGGATTTTGTTTTGGCCTATTTTCATGACATTAATAAAGAAATGCAATCACAAAGCCCAAAACTTTATTTGTTATATGAGAAGATTTTTACATTATGTATAATGTAAAAATCTGTGTATGTAATGTATAATGTAAAAATGTTTTGTAAAACAATCTTGGGTTGTTTTATAAAATCAGAATTACTGCAGCTAACTGAAAGTGAAAAAAAACAAAAGTAAGAATCAGAGCTTGGACTTGGAAAACAAAATTTTGAATTTGTGTTTTGAAAATAAAGAAAATCATCTACCAATTGAGGAGGTATACCTTGGTGGCAATGTTATGGATCTATTATTAAACGAAGAATTTTTAGCAAAGATGGATGAAGTGGAAATAAGACAATTTAGAGAAAAATGTGTTTTGTTTTACTTAGAGAGTATAACTCAAATAAAGAAACGTTTTTCTTTTGAGGAGAAGCAAAGGATTAAATGCCTAAGCTTTATAAATCCTCAAAGCTTGATAAAGAAGAAGGCAGTCCCATTTATACATAGGCTGCTATTTATGTATCCGGAACTGGCCACTTACAAGAACAATATTTAAAAAGTAATTACAACATTTGAAAATAGAACTCTTTGGTTGAAGAATACATTTTGTTTCATGTGACTGTCAATTATTTTTCCATTGTGGCGTCATTTTGAAAATTGCGTGTCTTCATTTGCCATGGATTTAACGCGTGAACATTTTCGTGCAATGATTTACTACGATTTTCGGCGTGGGCTAAATCAACAACAGTGCTTTATTCAACTCACCGCAACTTTTGGAGATGAAGCACCATCAAAAACCACTGTTTATCACTGGTACAGTGAGTTTAATCGTGGGCGGTTTATGCTCACGGATGAAAATAAAGAAGGTCGCCCAAAAACAGCTGTTGTCCCACAAAATATAGATGCTGTGCGGGAGCTAATAATGCGTGATCGTCACGTTACATATCGCGAGATACAGGCGTCCTTAGGCATAAGTATGACGAGCATACATAAGATATTACACGAACATTTGGCTGTAAAAAAAATATGTTCGCGTTGGATTCCGCACAACTTGACAATCGATCAAAAACGGGCTCGTGTCGATTGATGCAAAAAAATGATAAAAAAATACAACCGTGGTACGTCAAAAGCCGTTTATAATATCTACACAGGTGATGAATCTTGGATCTATGCATATGTCCCCGAAACTAAACAACAGTCAACGGTGTGGGTGTTCCAAGATGAGCCGAAACCAACAAAAGTTACTCGTGCAAAAAGTACTTTGAAGCAAATGGTCGCCTGTTTTTTTGGAATTAATGGACATGTGGCTACAGTGCCATTAGAGAATCGTAAAACGGTTAATTCTGAATGGTATACGACCATTTGTTTACCAGAAGTCTTTGAAGAAATAAGAAAGGACAACCGACAACGCAGAATCATATTACATCACGACAATGCTAGCTGTCACACCTCAGCTGAAACAACTCAGTTTTTGGAGGGTCAAAAGATCGAATTGACTGGTCATCCGCCGTACAGCCCTGATTTGGCACCTAACGATTTCTTTTTATTTCCATACGCGAAGAACAAATTAAGTGGTCAACGTTTTTCGAGCCGCGAAGAGGCTGTTGATGCGTTCAAAATGCACGTTTTGGAGATACCTCAATCAGAATGGAAAAAGTGCTATGAAAATTGGTTCCAGCGTATGCAAAAGTGTGTCGATCATCGCGGCGAATATTTTGAAAAGCAATAAAACCATATTAAATGATATATGTTTGTTTCTTTTTTTAATTCCGGATACATACATAGCAGCCCTCGTAGTTCAATTAAGATCTTTGTTTCAAGGTAAGTTTTAATAAGCAATCATGAATTATGTACTTACTTTTTTTCTATTTTAGTTTAATTTAACAATACCTACTTTTCTCCAGGACTATGTCCAGAAAACCTTACAGAATTGGACCGACAATGAAGGGCCTTAAAGAACATAACACTACCATTTTCAGAAGACTCTGATCCTGAGCCAGTCTTCTGGAAATATTATATTGCAAGCATAAAAAAGGAGACCAGTCCCCAATGGAAACATTGGGGACTGGTCTGCTGTGTGGATTTGTGAGACAATTACTTGCACTTCCACATAGCAGTGCAAATGTTGAGTTGAGTTGAGTTTGTAATTATCGCAATAACTAAACTGTGCTCGCCAATTAACATTTAGTTGAGCTTCGGTTCCTCCGTGTTTTGTGCTTCTCCCCGTGCTTTAGTGTGCACTGTGAAAATAGTGTAATAGTGGAGGCATTGAAGGTTTTCACCTCCGATTTCGTTGAACTTCCACCGATTTTCATGAAAATTGGTAAGTAGGTGGGGGATACCCTAAGAAACAAAATTGACATAGTGTCTACTTGCGCTTTTGCCCTGGGGGTGGATGCCAACCCTTCTCGGGGGGTGATTTTTTTTAATAAAAAGAACCCCAGTAATTAATAGACACACTAATTTTAAGCAAAATTTGTTATATAAAGTTTTTTGATTAAATCAATACTTTCGGAGTTATTAAAGATCAAAGATCATGTTTTTGCGTGAGAAAAATACATATCTTAAAGCGATTTTTCATAATTAAATAAGAAACTATAGGTTTTTACGAAAAATGTGTAATTACCAAAATTAAAGCCAATAAAAAAACAAACTAATTTCTACTCTGAAATACCTTCCTTTATTAATTCAAAGTGAGCTATAGGTGATTGTATATATATTTTCTTTCGGCGAGTACCTAAGTCTAAGCATTCAAACTTAAATAACGGTAAACCGATGCATTTTATGACATATACTTTGTTAAGACCTTTTAAAGTGCTTAAAAGTACCTTTCTAATAAGCATTTTGATTTCTAAATAGCATCAAAATTGAACAAGTTATGATAAAAATAAGATGACCCTTTGAAATTTTTTTGCCAAAATCGAAAAATAAAACCTTGACCATTTTTACAATAATTCAAATTTATGGTTATCCCCAATGGCTTTTCTTTATTTTAGCATAAGTAATGACATCAAAAAAAATCTTGGTTTAGAATGCTTAGTTTTGAAAAAAAGAATGATTTAGTAAAATCGAAATTATTCAAATTTTCCTAAACATCATTTTGTTTTGAACATAACTTCAAAAATATTGAACCTTCGTAAAAATTATAAGGGATGAAATTTGTATACATTTTTTAAGAAATCTTTTGATTTTCTTTTGATTTTTATAGGATGAAAAATAACGAAGATATATATAGATAATAGGGTTAAATGGTCCCGGTTTCATGTTTCTCGCAGTAAAAATAACTTTTACTGCGAGAAACATGAAACCGGGACCATTTAACCCTATTTTTTTTTAAACCAAGGGATTTAAAAAGTTTCATTTAAATTGATCTTAAAGCTCTTTAAACTACCTTTAAAATGGTCCAAAAATGAACCCGATAACTTAAAAATTAACAGAGCTATTGTGATATTAACGAACTTTTTTTTATGTTTTTTGAAGCAGAGATTTGGGATACAATATATACTGTAGGAAATCCTGTCAATAGGTACATCTATACTAATATTATAAATGCTAAAGTGTTTTTGTCTACCTGTTACCTCTTAACACCCAAACGGTTCAACCGATTTTGTTGAAATTTAGTATGAAAATACTTCGAGTCTCGGGAATGGATATGGACATAGGATACTTTTTATCCCGAAAAAATCTACGGTTCCAGCGCGATTGCATCTAATCCATACTAAATATACATTAATCTTTTCAAGTCTTTCAATATTCAGAAAGTAAACGAAACGGTAAATGTCTATTATGTAAGAGGGGCTTTTTATATAATGATGTGCGTCTATTAAATATTTCAGTCTAGCAGATTCAGCCTTTGCGACAATTTTTTGCACAGACAACCACCCGGTTTGAAATCGTTGTTTGAATATTTGGACTAAATAATATCAATGTTTGAAATATATATTTTTAATACAATTTATCTTAAGTATGAAAAAATATTCGAACTCATTAAAGCCGATAAAAAACTTAAGATAAAAACTTAAAGCTTATTAATCAGACATTGAGTAGTTTACAGGGGTGAAAATTTTTCGCAAAAAAACTTAGTAAGAAATTAATACGAAGTAAATAAACTGAAAAAATTGGCTTCAAAAACGGAAATCTATTACGTTTTTGAACCCAATTTTTACCGTCATTCCGCAATAAAGGTGTACTTTTAGGGGTTTATATTTAAGTCTCATCCAAAAATTATATCATAAATATTAAACAAACTCTTTACGTAATGTAAATATACGATTTTAAAGCAAAGAAATCCAAAAAATGTTTTTTCACCATTAAAGGGATGGTTTCACCACTAAAAGGATTGAAAATTTAATTATATTATAATCATAAATCATGAATAAAACATTAAAAACATTAATTTTATCAAATTAAACACAATTAGTTAAGCCAGAATGGTTAAATCTGCATTTTTTCTGTTTTCAACAAAAGGGGTGGATTTCACCCCTAAAATAAAAAAAGCGCGATACGAGCGTATGTCACTTTTAAAGTAGAGGGCTTAATGTACTTAATCCCAAAGTTTCATCCAAATCGATGGAGGTTCAACGAAATCGGAGGTTGCACCTGATTTTTGCCTTCATTTACTGTACTATAATAGTGAATGCATATTTTGATATTGTGAACATTTAAGAGGCCGGGTACACTTGGAATTTCTCATACATACGTAATTCCAAAATCATTTTCTCATACGAAAATATTTAACATGTTTGAGTTGTTTTTCAGTTTAAAATAGTAATTACCTAGGTTCCTGCACAAAAATTTACTTCAAAATATTTAAACACAAAAATTTTTTTTTTGCTTTAAAATTTTTTTTAGTAAATTTACTACTAAATATTTAAACATTAAAAAATAGAGTAAAACACTAAAAAATATATAAATAAATAGTTAATTTACTACAAAATATTTAAACTCTAAAAAGTTTTTTTTAGTATTTAAATATTTTGTAGTAAATTTACTATTTATTTATATATTTTTTAGTGTTTTACTCTATTTTTTAGTGTTTAAATATTAAGTACTAAATTTACTAAAAAAAAAATAAAAAAAAAATTAATGTTTAAATATTTTGAAGTAAATTTTTGTGCAGGAACCTAGATAATTACTATTTTAAACTGAAAAACAACTCAAACATGTTAAATATTTTCGTATGAGAAAATGATTTTGGAATTACGTATGTATGAGAATTTCGAGGGTACCCGGCCCCTTAAGTCATAAATTTGTGTAAATAAGGTTGTAATACTGAAAGGGATAAGACGAATAATTTGGTATGGAGATACTTTTGAGTCCCGGGATAGGACATAGTATAAATAGGATTCCGAACCACACTATGGTTTTAATCTTAATCTTCTTGTTTTTAATATTGTGAAAAAAGTATTTAGCACATGCATGCGGTTTTATACATTTTTAAAAAGGATATTTTATGTTCTTAATAATGAGCTATTAACTTTTTTTAATATGCTTTTTATTTTAGAGTAAGTACTTAAAAATTGACATACCCTATTTTTCACTTTTTTTTTCGTCGAAGGTTTTCACATTTACCCACGTCTCCCCACGCGCAACTTTATGTATTATTTAATAGCCTAACTATTCAAAAATGAAAAATTAAAAAAAACAACTGCGGCCCTGCAAGTTATGGGAAAAAATGTGATAGAGGTCGGAGTAGATAATTCGGTATCTTTTGCGGTTACTGCTGACATAGTTTACAAAAACAATATTAACCACAATATTTTGATTTGATAGCAATAGCTTATCATCTATTTTGCACTCGTCCTGCGTGAGTAAATATGCATAACATTGATATTAGAACGTATTTCATACCTAAAAAACCAGTATACATATAAGGGGAAGCAAATATCTTCAAATTGCACACTTCAGCGTGTATTTCATATTAAGTGACACTTATTTAAAATTGGTTATTTCCATTAAAATGTGAACTTTCAACTGTACTAAGGGCGATTTCATCATTCCCTATATCGAGCGTGGCAGAACCTTGGAATCGTTGTCCATAGTTCTACAGCAAACATTAAATGTTTCTGAAAACAACTTAAGTTTTGTAATCGGTGACATTCAAAGACATATTCTGCCTTCTTTCAATAAGCGCTGGGCTCAAGCATCACGGAAAAATGACAAATTTATTCGGAATAATACAAGCTGGCTGGAGTCAGGATATTCAGTACAGTTTCCGGAGTCTGAAGCACATTCACTGCCATCAACTTCTGGTGAACGAGGAAGACCGTGCATTGCTTATGGAGACTCCCCAGAATCAACAAAGAAAAGGAAAAACACTCTTTTACTAGAAGAATATGGGTTTGAGCACATATGTAACGCATTTTTGAAAGGACTGCGGGCCTTAGGTGAGTATGCAGAGGCTCATCTTGTTGAAGAGCTAAGAAACTCTGAGAACGAAAAGAAAAAAGTTTTCTCGACTATGTGGAAAGAGTCAAACCAAATGAAGATTTTATCTGATACAGAAGCATTGAGTGCTTTTATTGATTTGGATCTAACTAAAGCACAATATATGTACGAGGGCTGCTATTTATGTATCCGGAACTGGCCACTTACAAGAACAATATTTAAAAAGTAATTACAACATTTGAAAATAGAACTCTTTGGTTGAAGAATACATTTTGTTTCATGTGACTGTCAATTATTTTTCCATTGTGGCGTCATTTTGAAAATTGCGTGTCTTCATTTGCCATGGATTTAACGCGTGAACATTTTCGTGCAATGATTTACTACGATTTTCGGCGTGGGCTAAATCAACAACAGTGCTTTATTCAACTCACCGCAACTTTTGGAGATGAAGCACCATCAAAAACCACTGTTTATCACTGGTACAGTGAGTTTAATCGTGGGCGGTCTATGCTCACGGATGAAAATAAAGAAGGTCGCCCAAAAACAGCTGTTGTCCCACAAAATATAGATGCTGTGCGGGAACTAATAATGCGTGATCGTCATGTTACATATCGCGAGATAGAGGCGTCCTTAGGCATAAGTATGACGAGCATACATAAGATATTACACGAACATTTGGCTGTAAAAAAAATATGTTCGCGTTGGATTCCGCACAACTTGACAATCGATCAAAAACGGGCTCGTGTCGATTGGTGCAAAAAAATGATAAAAAAATACAACCGTGGTACGTCAAAAGCCGTTTATAATATCTACACAGGTGATGAATCTTGGATCTATGCATATGACCCCGAAACTAAACAACAGTCAACGGTGTGGGTGTTCCAAGATGAGCCGAAACCAACAAAAGTTACTCGTGCAAAAAGTACTTTGAAGCAAATGGTCGCCTGTTTTTTTGGAATTAATGGACATGTGGCTACAGTGCCATTAGAGAATCGTAAAACGGTTAATTCTGAATGGTATACGACCATTTGTTTACCAGAAGTCTTTGAAGAAATAAGAAAGGACAACCGACAACGCAGAATCATATTACATCACGACAATGCTGTCACACCTCAGCTGAAACAACTCAGTTTTTGGAGGGTCAAAAGATCGAATTGACTGGTCATCCGCCGTACAGCCCTGATTTGGCACCTAACGATTTCTTTTTATTTACATACGCGAAGAACAAATTACGTGGTCAACGTTTTTCGAGCCGCGAAGAGGCTGTTTATGCGTTCAAAATGCACGTTTTGGAGATACCTCAATCAGAATGGAAAAAGTGCTATGAAAATTGGTTCCAGCGTATGCAAAAGTGTGTCGATCATCGCGGCGAATATTTTGAAAAGCAATAAAACCATATTAAATGATATATGTTTGTTTCTTTTTTTAATTCCGGATACATAAATAGCAGCCCTCGTACCTAAGAAATTTAACCAACGAAAGAAAGTGTACAATGTTTCCCCTATATTACAAAATACAAGAAATAAAACAAACTTGCTATCCACCATCTTCTACAATCGAAATCACAAATACTTATGCTTAAGTGATTAATATACAAGACTTACTGGACCACACAGTTGCCAGAATTTTAAAAATTGATTCAGTTTTCCAAGAACAACACAGAAATTTATTCCTTTACTGTAAATGGGGATGTGATGGTTCATCTGGCCAAAGTCAATACAAGCAGAAACTGCCAGAAGAATCGGAAACTATTTCAGATGCCAATCTGTTTATCACTTCATTAGTTCCCATTAGATTAATTGATGACCTCTCAAAGGCCATTATTTGTCAAAATCCAGTACCTTCATCTCTTCGTTATTGTAGACCCATTTCTATTGAATTTTGTAAAGAAACTCCTGAAAAAAACTAAGGCAGTTGTAGACGAAATTACAAGACAAATTGAATCTTTACGCCCGTCATTAATAAACAAAGATGGTGTTGCAGTAAATATGAAGCACGAACTTTTTCTAACAATTATTGATGGTAAGGTGGCTCAGGTTAAGACAGAAACTCGATCGGGTTCTACGTGCACAATGTGTGGGGCTACTCCTCCACTTATGAATGACCTATTAAAAGTGACTGCTAGACCTGAAAATGAAAGTGCTTACCAATATGGATTATCCACATTGCATGCCTGGATTCGCAGCATGGAAATGGTATTACGCATTTGCTACAATCTTGACTTTAAGACTTGGTCTGCTACAACAGAAGAAAAAAAGAAATTGAAGAAAGAAAAGAAGGAATTTGTTCAAAAACGTTTCAGGGAAGAGCTAGGATTAATTATCGACAAACCTCGTCAAGTAAATGGAAACTCAAATGATGGAAATACAGCAAGAAGTTTCTTTTACAATAGGCATGATGTCTAATTTTTTTTCTTATTGGTAATTGAAAGACCCTTAAAAAATAGAAACATCGCTGAAAGAATAACTCTGATAACTTAAAAATTTACCAACATATAACAATTCAAACATCTCATAAAAGAGACCTGCCCGAAACGCTCCATACAAAGTGCTACGAAAGACTGACGTTAATCTTTCGTAGTTTGTACGCATCGGGAGAGAACTTTGTTCGGTAGGTATATTAAATATTGCGTTTATGAAAGTGGTTTCATAACAAAAGTTGCTTTTAATTGCATAAGTTATCGAATGGTATACAAATCTTAAGAAATTTAATTGAAAAAAAAATCGACTTGAAGGCGCATAACAAAAAAAAATACAAATGCTATCAAGCTGAAATTTTGGGAACACTTATTTTTTACCGTGATTTCTTTATTTTATTAACAAAATTCGCTAATCTTTGACCTTGTCATCATCCCTATTACACTTGCTCGGCGAACATAACAGGTGTTGATGAAACATTGATTAAACGCTTGTATATTATTTTACAAGCTCTATCTTCTGGATTGATGATCGATCCCGAAAAATTTGGAGGTTATGCCTTAGAAACTGCGCGAATTTATGTTAGTAACTATGATTGGTACTACATGCCATCCTCCGTGCACAAATTACTTATACACGGAGAAAACGTGATCAAACATTTTTCTGTTCTTCCTATTGGGCAACTGTCGTAAGATGCACAAGAGTCGCGCAATAAAGACTACAGAAATATGCGCCTGCACCATGCCAGAAAATGTTCCCGTATAGCTACAAATGAAGACGTATTTAAAACGCTTCTATATACTTCAGATCCATACATTTCAAGTTTAAGAAAACCTTATAATATGATAAATGTGAAGGATCTTGATGAAGAGGCACTAAGTCTTTTGAAGGTGGTAAGTACCTGAAGGTGATCCTACATTTACACCAGAAGTAATTTTAGTTAGAAATAGCCAGGATAATAACAATTAGATATATAACATTATAAGTAACTAAAACCTAGTTATATAAAACCAAAAATATTATAAGATTTGTCTAATCTGAGATCAATTAGTTTGGTGTGAGGTATAGATAAGTACTATACGATTTTATAATTTTATGTATTTTATTATGCTTGTGTGATAAGTAATTGTTTAAGTTTTCTTAATTTTACTCATATTAGTACTTATTTATAAAAAATAAACATAACTACTCGTATTACTTTTTTTCTCTTTTCTTTTTTTTTTACCCTAAAATAAATATGTGTAAATAAATATGTTACACCCTTACGTTGTTAGGTGTTTAGCTGACTAGACCTTAAGTCTTGTCAGCACTATTATACTAGGTATATTAGGTCCCCAGCGGTTGGACCTCCAGTCTTCAATTCGCCGTCTCACTGGAGGAACCTCTCCTCATTTATTATATCTTTTGTCAAGTAAAGTCTCCTCCTTTAATATTCTAATTTCTAAATCTTTGTGAAATCAAATAAAAGTGTGTGTTAATAAAAAACCTTTTTTTTAAACTCGAAATACAAGGCCCCGTGTAACATTGGTGGCAGCGAAAAGGTGGGATGATTAAGTGCATCCCCGGTACCGTCTCCGAAAATCAGTGAAATACCGTGAAAATCCGCGAAAAATCATTGGAATACACTGCAAAATCAGTGGAATCTGTGGAACTGCAAAATCAATCTGTGTATAAAAGCATATAAGTGATATAAGTGTAATGAAAAGTTAGGAAAATACTGTGTGAGAAATCACACTACGCCGCTGCAGCTGCGAGCCGTTTCGCTGAGTCTAGGTCTGGCCAGTCATGCTTCTTATCGCCGTGTACACGCCTGCTCTATGAAATTGTAAGTCTTTAGTCGCTGTTTCTCAAACTGTAATTCTGTCACATTTTATTTTATTTCTAAGGCTTATTAGTTAAACTAAACTAGTCTTTCTCGTCTATGGCACCCGAAACAAGTAAATCGACTGAGCCTGCTAAACCTCCTAAACCCATAATGCCGGCTGTAGAATTGAATATTTTAATCAAATTCATTGGCAAGTTTGACGGAAGTAGAGATAAACTAACCCTGTTTCTAAGTAACTGCAATAATGCATTAGGATTAGCCACCGAGGAACAGAAGAAAATTATTTTCAAATATATTCTCAGTAGATTGGAAGGTCGCGCAGAGTCCGCTGCAAATATTAAAGAATTTAGTGAGTGGACTCAATTAGAGGAGTTTTTGAAAACGCAGTTTGGGGAGAAAAAACATTATACTCACCTCCTCACCGAACTGCAAAATTGCAAACAAGGCACAAACGAATCAGTCAACCAGTTTTCACTCAGAGTTGAGGGTTGTCTGAGCAAACTATTAACGGAAATAAATATTTCGATACCAACTAAAAAGAAAGCCGAGCTAGCCGGCCAAGTCGCTGCAATGGAAGACTTAGCTTTACACACTTTTATAACGGGACTAAATCCAAACATATCAACGGTAGTTAGATGCCGCGAGCCAGAGAACCTTAACGAAGCCATAAACGCAGCAATATCCGAGGAAAAAATTTGTTATGCCACAAAGAAATCAAATCCGAGTCCAAATTTTAATAGCAACTATCGCAATCATGTCCCTAATAACAATATAAACTTTCAGTCGAGAAATTCATTTAACAATAATTTTAGAAAAGATCAATATGTGCCGCGTCACGATTCAAATAATTCTCCCAATCTTGTGTGCAGGTATTGCAAACATCCAGGGCACACTATAGAAAATTGTCGCAAACGACAATACAATAATAACAGGAATAATCACTATAACAATCCTGGGCCTTCCAGACCTAACCCAGTCCACTTCACACAAGACCTTGCCAATTCTCACACGTTTGATAACAATATCACTTATAACAATGATAACTCTTATGACGAAGTAGATAATGTAAAAAACTAAAGGAAGTCTCATTTAGGTGTCGTATGAGACACAGTAATATTGAAACCGACACTACTACTAAATCCTTAAATGCCAAATCCGCCGTATCATTTACAAAATCTTTAGAAAATAAAAGAAAATTCACTGAATCTCATTCAATTCCTAAGTCCACTGAATCTTTTCACATTACAAAATCCACTGAATCTAATCATACTACATCCACTGAATCTAATACTACTAAATCCTTGAATGAGTCCTCTGTATCGTTAAAAAACACTGAATCCTCTGAGTCTAATACTTCAAAATCCTCTGTGCCTACTAAAATTGCTAATTCTACATATTCCATGCCTACAAGATCCTTACACACTAAATTGAAAGAAAATCCTCAACCTGAAAGCACTAAGTCCGAAATAAATAATACTGAAAATCCTTTAGAAATTTATGAGATTAATACTAATCACACAAACAAAACACTGCCGCACGTATTACTTTACACTCAAACCTCTGACATTCCTTTAGCCCTCCTTGTTGACTCTGGTTCCGCCATCAGCTTACTAAAGAAAAACTCTATAATGAAACCGCAAAAACTTATATCAGAACAAATAAAAATAAAAGGTATTGATCCAGGAAAAGAAGTCACACATACACTTGGTCATTTTAATCTAAAACTATATGTATCTGATAATTCTAATCAATTTATCTCTAGTAAATTTCATGTTGTAGAAAATATTGACTTACCTTATGATGGCATTATTGGCAGTGACCTCATGAATTTATTCCGCTGTAATATTGATTATAACCGTGATATTCTGAAAATAAAAAAATCATGAAATTAAATAAAATTTTTATGAACCAACTTACCTCATCCCAGCTCGTACAGAGACAGTTATTGAATGCTCCGTCGCTAACCCCGAATTAAAAGAGGGTCTTATACTAGATCAAAAAATATCTAAAGATTTATTAATAGCTAATTGCCTAGTCACTGTAAAACCTAACAAAAGGATTAACTTATCCGTCGTGAATACTTCCGAATCTCCAGTACACATTAAATCAAATTTAAACTTAGTTCTTTTACCCCACATTTCTGATGACGTAAATAATGCTAACTCTCCTATATCTATTAATTCCATTCACACTGTATCATATACAAATAGTTTTCAACGTACTCGAGAAGTATTAAAACAATTACGAGTCTCTCATCTCAATAAAGAGGAAAAAAATGCCCTTTACAAACTCTGTTCTGATTATTCTGACATCTTTCATCTTCCTGGGGAACAACTTACATTTACAAACGCAGTTCGACATGAAATTAAAACCGTCTCCGACGCTCCAATTCACACCAAAACTTACCGTTTACCAGAAATCCATAAAGAAGAAGTAAATAGACAGATAAATGAAATGTTGCAACAAGGAATTATAGAACCTTCATCATCTCCATGGTCGGCACCCATTTGGGTTGTCCCAAAAAAGTTAGACGCATCCGGTAATCGTAAATGGCGAGTTGTGATCGACTATAGAAAGTTGAATGACGTCACGATTGGTGACTCCTACCCCATACCAAATATAACAGAAATACTAGATCAACTAGGCAAAAGCCAGTATTTCACCACCCTAGATCTTGCTTCCGGGTTCCACCAAATTGAAGTTTCCCCTGAAGATTCACCTAAAACCGCTTTCTCCGTTCCTCAGGGACATTACCAATTTAAACGCATGCCATTTGGGCTTAAAAATGCACCCGCAACGTTTCAACGTCTCATGAATACCACACTCTCAGGACTCCAAGGCCTACGCTGTTTCGTATATTTAGACGATATTGTCACATATTCATTTGATCTTATTTCGCAAATTCAAAATCTAACCGCAATATTTGATAGACTTCGAAAATATAACCTAAAATTGCAACCGGACAAGTGCGAGTTTCTCCGACGAGAGGTCGCATATCTCGGACACGTCATTACTGAAAACGGCGTCAAACCTAACCCAGACAAAATCGAAGCAGTGACACAATTTCCAGCAGCTAAAACTCCTAAAGATATAAAATCCTTTCTTGGCCTCGTCTCCTACTACCGCAGATTTATACCCGACTTTTCTATGACAGCAAAACCACTGACTTCTTTACTAAAAAAGGATGCAATGTTCAAATGGGAAAATCAACAACAAGTTGGATTTGATACTCTAAAACATAAGCTTACCTCTGCACCTGTTCTCTCCTATCCCGACTATAATCTTCCTTTTATCCTCACCTGTGATGCCTCTGAACACGCCATCGGTGCCGTATTATCCCAGGGTCAAATAGGTAAAGACCGTCCTATCGCATTTGCCTCACGCACATTAAATAAATGCGAAAGCCATTACACTGTAACTGAAAAAGAATTACTAGCAATAATATTTGGTTGTAAAACATTCCGCCCATACATCTATGGCCAAAAATTCACCATAGTCACGGATCACCAACCCCTAAAATGGCTCTTCAATCATTCAAATCATAACAGTAAACTTCAAAGGTGGCGCCTACAACTCGAGGAATACGAATATGAAATAGTTTATCGTAAAGGCAGACTAAATTCAGTAGCTGATGCTTTATCGCGCTATCCTGTCAACCCTATTTTCCCAGATGATGATGATGCACAATTATTTCCCGAATTAATACCTCTGAATCCCGTTCAAGATCCTCTAGACTCTGTCCCATCTCCAAATAACGTATTAGAAGAAATAGGCGCTCCACTAAATTCTGAACAAATAAGTAATGAAATTCCTGAACATGACAGTAATGAAAACAATAAAGTACCTGAAAATTCTAATACATTACCTGAAAACGAAACATCACTAATACCTAATCCATCATTTGACGACATCGACCTCACCTTACCTTCCGTTTGGCGGCATCGATCCTGAAAATAATATTCCATTACCTAACGATAACCTTTCAGACGTTGGTTCCTGTGGTTCTAATCAACAAGCCCCTGACTTAGCATCTGAATTAGACTTAGATGAATTATTACGTCCACCTAACAGAAATCCCTCACCTATAGTTCAAGAAGAGCAACAGTCTCCATCTACCAATATAAATACAAACGAAAAATATTCACAGTTTCTTAAAACAATTGCAGGTAAAAATAAATCTTTTAATACTAATATTATTGAACATAATGAGTCTCTACTAAAAACTTCCTGTTCACACATTATTGTACCAACTTCTATTGATCTAGACGAATCTAATCCCTACGTAAATGACATCCTATCATATTCTACAAATAAAGAAGAAATATTACAAAGCGAAAAAGAACTATACTCATTTAAAAATTTAGAAATTAATAATAAAATTTACTACTTACTATTTACCAAAGTACACCACTTCGAAGAAAGCTCCTACCGCGACATTTTTCAATCCCTGGAAAAAATAAAATATATATTAGTAAATTCATCTATTATTACAAAAATTGCCATATCAGATTTCAAAAATCCCTTTGATAAACATACGTTTAGCAAAATATATAATATGATCACATACCTGTTTCACGATTCCAGTATAGCCGTCCATATTTATCACAATAATATAATGTATCCATCACTTAGCGAAATTAAAACTATTTTACGAGAAAATCACGACTTACCTGTCGCTGGACACCTTGGCTTCGTCAGGATGCTGAGTAGAATCAAAGAAAAATATTATTGGAAGGATATGCGCTCGGAGATCGAAAGATATGTTAAAAATTGCAAACAATGCCAAGAAAATAAAGCATTAAGACAGGTTAATCGAGCTCCTATGCAAATCACTACTACATCCACTGCTCCATTTCAGCGTATAGCTATTGACATCGTAGGACCCCTGCCAGAAGCAGGCACAGCCAAACTTAAGTACATCACGACCTTCCAAGACGACCTAACGAAGTTCTCAACAGCTTACCCTATTAGATCAATTACAGCAGAAGAAACAAGTGAATGCTTAGTCCATTTCATTTCCTTGTTTGGCATCCCTAAAACCATTCTTTCCGATCAGGGTACCAACTTTACTGCAGAGCTGTTTAAGAAGACCTGTAATTTCCTAAAAATCAAACAAATTTGGTCAACCCCATATCATCCTCAGACTCAGGGCGCGCTAGAGCGCAGCCATTCTACATTAAAAGAGTACTTAAAATCGTTTACAAATGAAAACCAGGATAACTGGCCTCGCTATGTTTACACAGCCATCATGCTCACTTACAATACTAATATACATTGCACTACTAAATTCTCACCCTACGAACTCCTATTTGGACATAAACCTTACCTTCCTGATTCCATTTATAATACTGCACAGGACGTCACCTATCCCGAATACCTGAAAATGCTCCAGCATAGATTCAAACTCTCCCGCGATAAAGCGATTCAAAATATAGTCGCATCTAAACAAACTTCCAAAACTTACTATGATAATCGCACTCGACCAATTCAATACAAAGTAGGCGACTATGTTTATTTAAAAAATCATCTCCGACTCAGAAAAGCCTTGTCACCCCAGTGGAAGGGCCTATATAAAGTTGTTAAAATACATGGATATAATACATTATCTCTACTAATAAATCGTAGACACGTGAAACATCATTTCGACGAAGTTAAACCCGCAACTGTTCCTGCAACATAAAAATAACTATTAATAAAATATTATATATAATTTGACTAGAGTAAATATTCTTAAAATAAATTAAATTCTAGATTAAATAATTATTTCTATACTAAGTTATAATATATACATAAAATTAAGTAAATAAACATATTTTATTTTCCAGCGTTACCGCAATAGCGCAACAAGACTATGTCCAAGCTATTACGTCGAGTCCTGGAATTTATTTCGATTATTTAGGACAACTCAAAATGAGAAGAACTTACCTCGATACCATGATACCAATCGATACATCCTATATCGGGCCGCACATCGAAAATATAAATTCTGTTTTAGGAACTGCTAGATACCTATGCAAACAATCAGAAGCACTAAATAATATCGAATGTCATAGCATGCTAGAACCCATAACTGCACGGTATTACGATGTAGTCAAAGAATTTGATTCAATATAACATCTTATGTCAAAGACCATCAAACGGTCGGCTTGGTTTGGCGGCATTGGTACCGCCTTCAAACATATTTTCGGATCCTTAGACGAGGACGACGGAGTTAGATACGATCAGGCGATTGAAATTGTAAAAGACAATCAAGGTAAACTAGCTTCATTAATAAAACAAAACCTTTTAGTAACTAAATAACTTAGTAACGTTGAGATTAAGGGCGTGCCATTTAAAAAAGATGAAAACCCGTTTTCTATCCTGGAAGCTATATGTCGCAGAGTCAATTATAACTACACAAAATCCCAAATCAACTATATTTCACGAGTGCCTATGTACAATTCAAAGGAAAAGTTACTTGTCATAAGCTTTCTGAATAGATTCGCCAAAGAAGATTTCATCTCTGCAGCCCGCCTGGTTAAGAATCTGAACACAGCTGACATCGGTTTTCATGGCTCATCCCAGAGGGTGTATATCAACGATCATCTAAGTCCGGAACATAAGAAGCTTTTAAGCAAGACAAAAGCCATCGCCAAGGACAAAAAATATCTGTATGTATGGATTAAACATGGCAAAATCCATGTCCTTAAAGACAATACTGCGAAAGTTTTAATTATAAGAAAGGAACTAGATTTAAACAAGATAATTTAATCAGCTTTCAAACTAAATTAACTAAAGTTAGGCTTTTTGTCACTATTACAGACCTACGTAAATTTAGTTCACCTAGATTAACTTATAATTATTTTATATCACAACCCGTATGGTTGAATACCCCTGCCTTGGGCGGTTGCTATTGTTTGTATCGATGCTACAATCACGGCGAAGCTGCGAATACTTTATGCGTCTCGCTCGCACCTGCATGCGTTGCATTGTCCTCTATCGCACCTAACTTCAAACTTGTTTGCGCTCATGTACCTGGTGGACCGATAAGACTAATTACACCTTACTCGGACTCGTTCAATACAAAAAGTAATTTATGGCACCCCTTTGTTTCGAGTTATCGTATTTATCTTTTCATTCACTCATGTTCTGTTATTATAAAATGATGCGTTTGCTCACTTGTATTAGTAACTTAATCACAATAACTCGTAAGTTTTTGCTAACCAATCAATTCTTAATAATTTCTGCTTTACAAAATGACTGACAAAAAATATAACTTACGTATTTTTTATCAAAATGTACGGGGATTGAGGTCTAAGTCGGATATTTTCTACCGTCATATGCTACTAAATAATTATGATGCTATCTTGCTAACGGAAACGTGGCTTACGGATGGCGTCCTTAGCTCTGAATTGTTTGACAGTCGCTACATCGTCTGGCGGCGAGACCGCGACTATGTCGCGACTGGTCAGACAAGAGGTGGAGGAGTATTGATAGCAGCAAAAAAGAAATTTTCGTTTACTTCTCAACCACTGTTTCACTCTACCGCTGAGGACCTTTGGGTAAACTTACGTTACAAAAAATCGAACTCGCGTGAAATAACCAATCTATATATATGTGTAATCTACCTATGTAAGCAAAATCAGGGCTTGTCATTTTCGATACAATTAAATAATTTTCTTACTAAACTCAATCAGTCGGTCCTCAATCACCCAACAAGCACATTTCTGATCGTAGGCGATTTCAACCTGAGTGGAATTGACTGGTTACCCTCTCAATCTTCCAATCCATGCTTGATTCCAAGCAATCTCACTTCCGGCGATGAACATGTCCTTGCTGATGAACTCTGCACTCTTGACTTAAACCAATATAATATGGTTACCAACAAATACGGCAAAATACTAGACTTGGTCATTTCAAACGAGGTATTTAAAGTCTCCGAATGTCTCGATCCCTTAGTACCTATTGATCCCTATCACCCCGGGCTTTTGATAGATTTTGAATCTGTTGTGACTTCCCTATTACACCAGGCTCCCAGAACTCTATACTTATACGATAAGGGGGATTTTGACTCCATCAATAATGAAGTCTTAAAAATTGATTGGGAAAGCAAACTCGCCTACCTTGGTATGGATGAGTCAGTGGATTACTTTAACAAAACAATTATTAAACTACACAATTGTTACATACCGCAAAAACATAAACGGAATAAAACCTATCCGCCTTGGTATACATCACCGCTTATAAAACTAATAAAAGACAAACATAAAACCTATCTAAAAATAAAAAAAATTTAATAACTTATGTGACAAATTATCTTACAAGTCTCTTCGCGATAAAGTTAAAATTACCGAAAAAGATTGTTACCTAAATTATCTAAAAGTAACAGAGAAATCTATTTTAAATAATCCCAAACACTTCTGCACCTTCGTCAAGACCAGAAACAACAGTAATGCAATCCCCAGCTCGCTTAAATATAATGACCAGATCTATTCAACTGGGGAAGGCATCTGCGAAGCGTTCTCCTCTTATTTTCATTCCACATTTCTCAGTCAATCACTTCCGACTTCAGCCCCCCCAAGAGGTGCCAATAATAACAACATCTCCATCTCTAGTGTTAAAATTAACGATGAAGAGATTTCTAGCTTGCTTCGTAAACTTGACACTACTAAGGCAGCGGGCCCTGATAACATACCAGCAAAATTTTTAGTGCGATGTGCGTCCTCTATATCCAGACCAATCTCAATTTTATTTAAGAAATCCTTACACTCTTGTACTGTTCCTAAAATTTGGAAACAAGCTTTTATCACTCCTATTCATAAAAAGGGCTCAAAAACTAACTTAACCAATTATCGACCGATCTCTAAACTGTGTATCATTGCCAAAGTTTTCGAAAGAATAATCTTTAACCAAGTTTGTGATGCTCTCAAAAATTATTTTAGTCCTTTTCAACATGGTTTCATAAGAGGTCGATCGACCATCACAAATCTTATACTATTTAACGATTTTATTACAAACGCAATGGACAAGGGTAGTCAAGTTGACTGTGTATACACTGATTATAGCAAAGCGTTCGACCGCATCGACCATGAAATACTAATTTTCAAGCTAAAAAATATAGGTATACATGGAGATCTTCTTAGATGGTTCTCCTCTTACATCGAGAATCGAGCTCAGGCTACAGTGCTCAATAATTATATATCTAGCTGGGTTCGTGTACCGAGCGGTGTGCCTCAAGGCTCGCTACTCGGGCCTTTATTATTTATTATCTACGTAAACGACATTGCTTCCTGCTTAAAGTTCGCAAATCTTTTGTGTTTTGCGGACGATATGAAAATTTACGCTATTATAAAGTCATCCGAAGATGCTCGTAACTTTCAAATAGATTCCAACCTTGAAAACTATTGCAAAATGAACAAACTAGATCTTAATCCTACCAAATGTTCAATAATAACGTATACTCGGAAACGCTTTGCCATAAACGAGAATTATTCATTAGAAGGCCAAACCCTATCTAGGTCAAGCTGTGTTCGTGATTTAGGTGTACATCATGATTGCAGACTAATTTTTGATACTCAGATCGAGGCGATTATTAATAAAGCTTCCAAGGCCTTGGGGTTTGTGATGCGTATGTCGAACTGTTTTACTGAAGCGAAAACTTTGAAAATTTTGTATTGCACATATGTCAGAAGTCATCTCGAGTATGCCTCGCAGGTGTGGAGCCCTTACTATCATAAATATGTAGACCGTATAGAGGCGACTCAAAAACGTTTTATCAAATTTTTGTGCTATCATCAAAAAATTGCATACCACTCGGACAATTACCTAAGCCTTTGTAAGAAATTTCATATCCTACCATTAAAAACACGACGCATGATAGCTGATTGTTCTTTACTATTAAAGACGATGTCAAATGAATTAGACTGCCCACAACTACTTTCTAAATTCTCGATAAATGTTCCTACTAAATTCACAAGATTCAACCCACCAATAGCGGTACCAAAAGCCTCCACCAACTATAGACAAAACTCGTATGTTGTGAGAGCGAGTCGCAACTTCAACAAGCTATGCCGAGATTATGATCTTGATGTATTCACTACTAAGACAACGTCGATTAGGAGCTTGAGCTGCAAATTTTTTGATAACGTGATTTCCTAATTTTGTATAATATATTCAAACCACAATACTATGGTAAATTGTACGATATAATTAGCATATTCTTCTTTCTGGTATTTAGTCAGACCTACCTTTATAATTTAAAGTTTAAACTTTTTGTTTAAGTATCTTTGTTATCCTACTTAAAAACATAATATCTGTATCTAATTATTAAGACCGTTCACAATATCTTGTATTCAATTGCTCTGTTACTTAGAGGTGAAAACTTGTAATTGGCTTTCTGACCCACATATAAAATTTCCACTGATGTTACTTAGCTGTAAGTTTTCCATGTCACATAAATAAATAAATAAATTTACATTAAATTCATATAACAAAACCTTTCATGAAATGAAAATAAATGAAGCTCGTTTAAGTGACGCAGTCGACAATCTCTCGGTAAATATTCATAATTTAAGTAGTGTTTCGAATAATTTAGTTTTCATGACAAATATTAATTCTATTCTCAACAGTTTGGAAGCCACTCTCTTAACATTGTCGTTTCGTTTAGAAGACTTATCTAATGCTATTACATTCAGTAGTCAAAACATCTTGCATCCGTCTGTCATAACACCGAGTCAGCTATACCGAGAGCTCGCCGAGAGTCATATTCACTTGAACAATGATGTCGAATTCCCTGTCAATTTAGAGTTAGATTCTATGTATCGCCTTATAAAAATTTCGAAAGTATCTTATTATATAAATAGGAAAATTATATTTGTGTTAAGAATTCCTTTAGTCGCTCCCAGCGAATTTAACCTGTATCATAGCATAGCTTTTCCGATACCCTATGACCCGGAAAATCCGGACACTTATATCACCATTATACCTAGCACTAAGTATATCGCAGTGACTAAAGACAAACAAAAATTTTGTAACTTAAATAAGGCTCGACCGAGATCTCGGTCTCGGTCTCGGTCTCGGCATTCTCGGCTACAAATCCAACCGAGAAACTTGTCTCGGTTCTCGGCTAATTATAGCCGAGATTCTCGGTCATGACCGAGATTGTAACATTGTTCGGATCGGCATTCAAATTTTACCGCGTAGTCGATTGGTGTAAGTGCGTGAGAGAGCTGAATTGTGATTGGTTGAAGTCCCGGCTGGCGAACTGCGGCCGGCCGCTTTCGCCCCATTCGAGCAGTATTTGTAATTGTTTATGTTTACAATAGTAATGAGTGGAAGTTTGTTTTAACACAGTAAATTAAAATAAGTTCTTTTAAGTGTTGTGTTGCTACTTGCTGTGATTACTTGTTGTTGATACTTGTAAATTGATTAATTACACTGGTTTGGTGAAAGCAAGATCATTACTTATAGTTTTGCGGTGGAATATAAAGCGGGTAAGTTGTTTTTATAAATATAAGTAAATTAAATATATATTACAGATTGATAGGGTTTTGTGACGTTATGCGTATGTTTTTTGCTGAAAATACGTAAGGTTTATAATTAATAAAATACCTACAATTAAAAATAACTAAACACATGGTTTGTTTGTCAATAGGTAGCACTTGCAAAGCTTTTTGCTAAAATCAAATACGATACGTAGGTTAGGTACCGTTTCTTAGTAAAATTAATCGAAAATTGGTTTTGATCTAAGTTAACGACTTATTTGTTTTTTAAACAACAATCTTATCAGGTGCTATTTTTTCAGTTTTGTTTCGATTTAATGTGTTTAATGTTTATGTTTACTAAGAAGGTATAATATTGTATTGTTGCAGATGAAAACTAAATATGCCTAAAGTAAATCCTATTTGGGAATATTATGAAAAAAATATTGTATTACATCCATCAAAGGCTACTTGTAAGTCGTGTAGTAAAACGGTGTCATTAGGCAGTCCTCAGCCCAAACATCAGACTATCAAAGGTTTGAAACTGCACCTGTCGAAATATCATTCATCTGAATATGAACACTATGAGAATAAACTGGCTGAAATTGCTCACGAAAATAGTTTGAAACCGGCTATTTCAAAGCCCGTGCGCCTTAATATTGATAATAATGATAAAAAGCATCAACCTACTATAGAACAATTAATATCTCATCCGCCTTCAGCAAAATGGCCTGATGATCATCAGATTGTCAAACGAATTGATAAAGCAATTATGGATTACATAATTGTGGACATGCAACCTTATACTACAGTGTCAGGTGAAGGATTTAAACGTTTGAATTTCGCTGATCCATCTGGGCCAAAACGATACAAATTGAAGTCCGAAAAATACTTTCGCAGTCAGTTAATGCCTGAAACATATGAAAAGGTTCAAGCCAAAGTGGTATCTCTGTTAATGAAAGCTGATTGGATAAGTTTTACTACTGATATATGGTCAAATCCTACAAAAACTTGTTCGCTGCTGAGTTTTACTGCCCATTTCGTTCGGAAAGAACAGCGCCTTAAAGTGGTGCTGGCTGCGACTGTTCTGGAAGACGACCACACTGGCGATTATATAGCAGAAAAACTCAAAGAAATTGCCGAAACTTACATTGCAAAAAAAGTTCACTTGGCTGTACGAGACAACGCTCGCAACATGGTCCGCGCCACTCGAGTAGCTGAATTCACATCGTTGGGTTGTGTTGCTCATACTCTGCAGTTGACGATCCATGATGCCATTTTTTCGGTTGCAGAAGTTGAAACGCTGATAAAAAAATGTCATAAAGTAGTCGGCCATTTTCACAGGAGTGAACAAGCTCGAAGACATTTAAGTACCTTTCAAAAAACCTTAAATTTACCGGAGCATGCGCTTTTTCAAGATGTCGAAACTCGGTGGAATAGTACCTACTTAATGATGGAACGACTGCTTGAGCAAAAAAATGCTTTGAACCCATACCGTATTGAAAAAGGAGGCATACTAGAAATTAACAGTGATGAATGGAATTTCATGAAAGATATAATGAACGTTTTGCAATGCTTTTACCAAGCCACGTTGGATATCTCTTCCGACTCGTCCTGTGTTTCAGTGGTAATACCGTTGGTGGCAATGTTGAATGGAAAATTGGCGCCAACACAAAACATTCAGTCCTTTAATGACCAGGAAGATGATAATGAAATTGGAAATCACGCAGAGACGATGAAGAGCAAGCTACTGGATGCACTTAATCAGCGGTTTTCATTTGTTAAAAGTTGTTTGCCACTAGTTACTGCAACACTGATCGATCCACGGTTTAAAACTAAATATCTAACTGAAAGCGAAGTTAACTCAGCCAAACTTCATATTATCGAGACTCTCACTCTCAATGAAAATGTAGGATCAGATTCTCGTGAGACGACATGGGCATCTTCAACTAACTCGTCAAACATGGCTGCAACAAGTCAATCCAACTTATGGGCAGCTCATGATTCGATAGAGTTGGAAGACGAGCCAATGACCAATGACGAATACAGTTCAAGCTCTGTGATCGAAATAGCGCTAGAAAGCTTTCTTAGAGAGCCAAGACTGCAAAGAAATGCTAATATTTTTGAGTATTGGTTTTCGTCGCCTTATAAGGTGCTTAAGCCCGCAGCAAATAAGTTTTTATCTGCGCCGCCTACTAGCGTAGCAAGTGAACAACTTTTTAGCAAAGCTGGACAATTGTATGACGAGAGACGACATTCTTTGAAGGGCGAAAATGCCGAAAAATTGCTTTTTTTATGTTATAATATAATGTTATTTAACTTTGATTATTAAAACAATTAATTTTGTTAAACAATTAGTAGTGTATTAAAAAGCAAACAGTATAAAAAAAAATTTCACGCTTTTTCTATTCTCGTTCTCGGCTCTCGGTCTCGGCCGAGATATTATTTTATTCTCGGTTTCGGTCTCGGCCGAGAACGAAAAACCCATCTCGGTCGAGCCTTAAACTTAAATAATTTAGGCGAATGTACCACCGTCGACTCTCGGACTATTATATGTGACGCAACGAACTTATAAACCGTTAAAGAGTTCCCGACCTGCGAGAGTGAACTATTATTGAAAGTTACGAGGAAACCTCCCGCTCAATGCGAAACTAAATTTATACATGGACATTTACAAATATGGAAAACATTAAGTAACAATCAATGGATTTTTATTCATTCTGTTCCGACACAATTATCAATAAACTGTCTGAACCAACCCGAAAGTGTCGTCACCCTATTGGGAACTGGACTTATATCGCTTCCTTGCAACTGTGTTGCATTTAGTTCTAGTACTAGGTTAACACCTAATAAAAATAATTTTATTAATATTACTGTAAATCCGATGTCATCTGATTTTAATTTAATCAACGACTCTTGCTGTAACTTAAACAAAGTTACGCAATTACTATCGTCGAGTAATGTGCCCCCTATATCTTTAATTAATACCGACTTGGATAATTTAAATTTAAATGAACAAATTTCAAATTCTATACTTAATCAGGCCGATAAATTAATAGAACAACCGCATATCATAAAATATGGGACACATTATTCTGGCACAACCTTATTATTGTGTATTTTAGTTTGTAGTTTTGTATTTTATAAAATCTTTACCTCTTTTAATTTTTACAAATTCTTTAAGTGTAACAAAAAGGCTGAAGGTCAAGAACAACCCGTTGCGTTGGAGTTAGATGAGGGTTTGACGACATCCCCGCCTAGGTTAAGAATTAATTAGTAAAGTTGTTTGTATCCCCAACTTTACACTCAACCGGGGGGTTGCTACACCCTTACGTTGTTAGGTGTTTAGCTGACTAGACCTTTAGTCTTGTCAGCACTATTATACTAGTATATTAGGTCCCCAGCGGTTGGACCTCCAGTCTTCAATTCGCCGTCTCACTGGAGGAACCTCTCCTCATTTATTATATCTTTTGTCAAGTAAAGTCTCCTCCTTTAATATTCTAATTTCTAAGTCTTTGTGAAATCAAATAAAAGTGTGTGTTAATAAAAACCTTTTTTTTTAACTCGAAATACAAGGCCCCGTGTAACAGTACTTACATTGAAAAAATACAAAAAATGATTATTTTTAAAATCTTTGTATATCACTGTATACAAGTGCCAAATCTCAATACAATACGATTAGCATTACAATAATATTATATAGATGAAAAACCTTGAAGTTACAGATTTTTGATCCGATACGGACCCAAATTTTCCACTGTGAGGCGGTCCGACAGATGGCGTAAGTGAATTCCGGGATTTTTTTTTAGTTTAAAGTTAATGTTCCCTTCCGTGAGTAATTTGTATTCTGTGAATAAAATTCTCTCTATATAAATACTCGCATTTTATTATTATATATTCTAAAAAAATACTGATATCAGGGTGGTAGATCTACCAACTTTTGGTTCTAACATCTACCTAATTCTGCCAATATTTGGCATGACGTCTACTGATTTTCTAAAATTTGGTGCGACAACACTGGTGTGGTGTCCGACAACTTGGTTTACGAACAGTACGCAGTTCTTAGTGTGTATTATTTTTCGTCATTGGAATTTGGATTTCGGTGTATATATTGTTGAAAGAGACATTCAATATTCCTAAATAATACAGTTTGTTGCGGAGTTTCTTTAAAAGTAAAGATGCTACAAGAATTTTAGGCTAGCTAGGTTATTCACGAGTGTTTGTTCACGTGTGTTGCGTGTGTTACGGAGTTGTGTGACGTAACACACGTGAAAAGTATAATATATATTACTATGGAATGTACCGAGGGAGTGCTAGAGCTGCTTGCGCAGCTTATCTAACTGCATTTCCGAATCGACGCCCCGTGCCATCAGCCCGTAATTTCCAAGAAGTCCATAGAAGACTGGCTAGCGCTGGACTTTTTGTGCCTCGGAATCGCCGCGAACCAGGTGTTATTATCGATGTTGCTATCGAAGAAGCAATTTTGGATGATTTGTTTCGTGACCCGACTACCAGTACGAGACGTTTGGCATTACGTCATGGCGTGTCCCAGAAATCAGTTTGGCGCATCTTAAGAAAAGCAGGGTTGCATCCATACCACTATCAAAGGGTGCAGCATTTACACCAAGATGTGGATTCACGTCCAAGGTGCGTTATGTCTTCATGGGTTTTAAGAAAAACAAGAGACAATCCACAGTTCCCTAAAAATATTCTTTGGACAGACGAAGCCCAATTTACTAGAGATGGCATCGTTAATTGCCGAAATTTACATCGGTGGTGCCCGAAAGGTGAAAACCCTAGGTTGAAAAGGGCTTCTACGTTCCAAGTGAAATTTTCTTTAAATGTATGGGCCGCAATGATCGACCATTTTCTCATTGGTCCTATAATACTCCCAAGAACGTTAACTGGAGAGAGATTTCTTGTACTTCTGAGAGACGAACTGCCGTGGCTATTGGAAGATGTGCCACTTCTAACCCGTCGCAGAATGATGCTCCAAATGGATGGATGTCCCGCCCATTATGCGCTGATCGTCAGGTCATATTTAAACGACAATTATCCACGTCGCTGGATTGGTCGAGGAGGACCAGTTGGGTGGCCGGCGCGTTCCCCCGATCTCACACCTATGGATTATTTTTTATGGGGGACCATGAAACAAAGGGTGTACAGCAGTCAAATTAATACAGAAGCGGAACTTGAAGAAAGGGTTTTGCGTGTGGCCAATGAAATTAAAAATGATCCCGATATGATTCAAAGGGCAACGCAGCAAATTTTGCTTCGCGCTACAATGTGTATGCAACAACAGGGTGGTCATTTCGAACATTTGATGCATTAGGATAATTACTGATTTGATTTATTTTTAATTAGTTAAAGGTAATAAATGATTTATGCTTGAAAAATACTTTTGTTTAAATCATTCTCCAGCTCTAACTCAGATAACTGCATTTTTTAAACGCTGATTTAAGAAGTTGTATCTAAGTAATAAACTTGCAAATTTTACTTTTAGAAAGCTAATAATACGTAGAATATGCTGGAATAAAAAAAAGGTAGGGTTAATAACATGATTTTAGGAGAAATTGTAAATCAATTGCAAAAATGATGAAAAAAAATCCAGATTTTCTTCAAGTTTCACTTAATTATAAATTTATAAGGTTAGTTTTCTTGGATATTTTGACTTTATGGGTACGGCTTATTATTAGTCATCATCACAAAATTTATTCCACTGCGATAACACACTTAGTTTAAAAATTATGACGTTTTATCTAAATAGGGTCAACAGGTGCAACTCAAAATTTTAAAAACATCATAAAAAATTCAAATATATTTTTTTATTTTTTTAAATATTATTCCCGTCGATAAAATGGGGTGTAGTTTCCCTGATTTTAATATGTGCACTTTATAAGGACTCACACTGTATATACCGTTGTAACGTTGCAATTTCTTTGCATTCAATTTTTTTATTTGAGTCTGTGTTTTTCTCTATGGCAATTTCCGTATACACACATTAATGTCATTACCTGTCATTATGTTAATGTGATGAGGTGACAATGACATTTGGTCAAGAGTTGGATAATGGATTTTTTGTTCTAGTTTTCAAAACATATCAGACAAATAATTAAGTACCTATCCTGATGACATTGAGACTCTCAAGAGGGATTTACTACGAAGTAATGCAATGACAGAGATACCGGCGACAGTGTTGACTACTGTCATCACTACTACCCGTTCGCGCTAAGTTTGCCGGTCTGTGGAATGCGCGTCCCCTCCCCCAACCGCCTACCGCACCGCTGAATCGCCCTCTCAGTATCGTTGACAACATCATCGCATACGCGTGTAATTAATAAATTCAGTTACCTAGTTTTTTTTTCATTTAAGTATGGGTAAAGGAAAGACTTTTCGAAGTGATGTACGAAATATAGCGTTAAAAGTTATGACTTTTTTTGAAAATGAAAAGAAAAACGGTTGTGTTATAATACCTATTGATCAAGCAATGAAACGCGCGGCAATGGCGACTGGTGTATCGGAACGCACACTAAGAAATATAAAACAAGAGTCCAAAAAAGCATCATCTGAAGCGGGTGTAAGTACAGAAGTTGTAAAACTTTCGACACCAAGAAAAAGCAAGAAAAGGAAACCACCATTGGAAATTGATGATTTTATGATTTGCGGTATTAGAAATATAATAAATAGATTTTATACAGTAAAAAAAGAAATACCCACCCTGCGAAAAATTTTAGCCGCGGCAAAAGATGAATTACATTTTCCTGGACAAAAAACGACGCTGTGGAAAATAGTAAAGGACAAGTTAGGCTATAAGTTCAAAAAATGTAAGAAGGCCCGCGATTTCTTGATACAAAAACCAGAAATTACTGCCTGGAGGGCAAGATATTTACGACGCCTGCGAGAAAATGATATACTCGGAGCAGAGAAAAAACCGGTCTTTTACTTAGACGAAACTTGGATTCATAGTCACTACACCGTAGCAAAATGTTGGCAAAACTCTGCTGATGCTAGTGTAAAAAAGAATCATAACCCAGGCCAACGCTGGATAATTGTGCACGCAGGAGGTGAGAATGGTTTTGTACAAAACGCAGAGCTATTGTACAAATGCAAAAGCAAAAGTGGAGATTATCATAACGAAATGGATAATAAAAATTTTACCAAGTGGTTAAATGAGCAACTCCTGCCAAATCTGCCGCCTAATTCAATTATTGTTCTTGACAACGCACCGTATCATAGTAAACAGATAGACAAACTGCCAACTTCTAATTCTTTAAAGGAAACTATGCAAAATTGGTTGCGCGAAAGGAATATTGAGTTCCAAGAAAAACTTACTAACCCTGAGTTATACTGTCTTATAAAGCAGAACGCGCCACCCAAAAAATATGAGATAGACGAAATCATTAAAAGGCATGGTCATGAGGTTCTGCGGCTACCGCCTTATCAATGTGATTTAAACCCAATTGAGTATATCTGGAATTTAGTAAAACAGCGCGTGGCCGAAAAAAACGTGTCACAATCGGAAAAAGAAATCGAAAAATTAACGCGCGACGCTCTAAGAAGTATATCTGCAGAAGACTGGAAGAGAGAAATCAACCACGTTGAAAGATTAAGGCAGCAATATTGGGAAAGCGATCGTTTGCAAGAAATAAACGAGAGAGAACTTATAATTTCAGTTGGGGCAGAGTCAGAAAGTGACACCGAAACAAGTTCTAGTGACAGTGAAAATGAAATATCTGATGTTGAAACTATGGAAGTTAGTGATTAAATACAATTAAACACTAACTTCCATTGTTTTCATTGTGTTTAATTTTATCTAATTGCACTGTATACTAAAAAACTTACCTGTTGTACGTACATACTCCCTGTATTTTTCTGTACTTGTATTTTATAGTGTAATAAAGTATACAATAAATAAATAAAAATATTTAAAGCCTGTTTTTTATACAGAAATTATAAAAAAATATTTCAAATATTTTAAGCGTAGTTTGTTTTTCTGCTGACGCTACCCCTCGAGTGACGTCACATAGTCAGCGGCAAACTTAGCGTGAACGGGTAGTACTCTGATTAGTCCAAATGCAGGGGTGGTGAAACCGAGATAGTCTTAGCGTCGAAAACTTTTGACATCAACATAATTCTCTATTCTGATGTGTTGGATTTTATACCGCGAGCACAATAGACATAACTACCTCTGCCGCGAGACCTCGCGGAATGACAAGAAAGATTTCCGCTATTGGCATCTTAAAAACATACATTAATTCTCCAATTTTTGACGATGACCTACACAATAAAAATATTGTTGACGAAAAAGAGTGTACTTCATTCGCGACAAGTGTCGAGACTGGTTCAGAACGAAGGGCGATTGTCAAATCGTTTATCGATCAGTACGACGGTAAAAAATTAATGATATAATAGTGTGAAGTAACTCGCACTTGCCGCCCGCATCGACCAATAGCTATGTCCTTCAATTTTCTATGCAATTTCAATTTTCATCATCTTCTTTCGTTTTGGCGCATTCAATAATTGAATGCGTCAACGACCGTATCGCCAACATTGTCATTTTTCAGGGGCGGATCTACTTAAAGGCTTTTTGGGCTGCAGCCCAGGGCCCCGCGAATACAAAGGGCCCCCAACCGAACTGAAACCAATAGACGATATTGTCAATAATAAAAATTATCTAGAATTAAAAAAAACCGATCATAAGGTTGGCAACACTGCGATCAATCAACTCGTGTGAGCATCTATCTAACGGAACTCTGTCGCTTGTTTCCGGTCGGTGTATTCCGTGTATTGGATATTACTGGGGACTTCCCTCCGCTTATCGCCCTACGCAATTTAACGTTTGATAAAGTTGCGTTGGATAAGATGATTACGGATTTAAATAATAGAAGCCAAGCCGGTCTGGCTTATTTATTTATTATTATAGCATTTATTTATTATTATAGCAAAAAGTTTAAATTTTAATGGATTTGCAAGACAAAAATCAAGAACATCTAGATCTGGAAAGTGTACGTAATATTATTATTGATTATTATCCAAATGACGTAGACGAACATTTAGTGAATGAGTGCATTCAGTTAAAATCTTACTGCAGTCAGACAGAGTCTCTCTTGCAGTGAATTTTTTTGGCTAATTAGTAATTTATGAAAAGAAACTCCTATACCATCTTAAAGATTTTTTTAACGATGCCGATCACTAGCTGTGAAGCAGAGCGTTCTTTCTCCAGGATGTCGTATATAGAAAACAAATAGAGGAAAAAATGTCGAACTATCGACTAAATCATTTATCAGTTCTTACGATAAATTGCGATTCAACAGTGCGAAGACCAACTAAAAGAATTTGCAGCACAAAAATGCAGAAAGGTTGCTTTATAATTTATATAACATAAACATTTATAAAATGCCAATTTATTTTGCAATAAATAATGTTTTAATAAATAAATAAAATATTTTGTTTTCCTATTTTCTTCCTGTAAGAAAACAGTTTCTTGTCAAAATGGCAATTAGTTGAGTAATTAGGTAGGGCCCCTAAGCAGTATTAGCCCAGGGCCCCACAAATTCAAGATCCGCCCATGACATTTTTGTTCAGTTGCAGTGTCTGTCAGATTATTGTAAATCTGGGTATCCACTTGAGGCAGCCTCGGGCCGAGCGGGCGCCTCGACCCGAGGCTGCGCTTATGGAGACGTTGTCTCGAGTCGAGGCTGCCGCGACTTTGAGGCAAAATGTGCGGCCGCGGCGCGAGCCATTCTTTGTCGCCTGTCGGTCAACGGGTTCAAAGGAGCCTCAGCGCGCGGCGTGCGTTCAGTGGAGACGGTCGTGCGCATGCTCGGATCGCGGCAAGATGGACAACATAGAAAAATATTGTGTTCATTAATTAAGTTGCATGAAAAGCAGAGAGAATTGTGGGATCCTACTTCACCAAATCATTATAACAGTAATTTCAACAAAGATTCTTGGAAATAAATAAGCGAAGAAATGAAACTACCGGTGCCAGAATTAAAAAAGAAAATGGTTTCCCTTTGTGGTTTCCCACATTTTTTCCTTCTGTATTGCCATATAGCTACCAATGCTGCAGCAACTTTACTTCTGTCACACATAGTGGTAGAAGAAATACTGAGGAAATTTCGGCTCAGGTTCGAGGCTTCCCCCTCAAAGGTATTTTCGTGAGCTCAAGTGGAGACGCATTACTTTCCGCGTGTCGCGGCAGGCTCAGGGTGAGGCTACTCAGCCCGAGGCTGCTAGCTTAACATGTGCGACGAGAACATTTTACTAGGTGAAATATGTGCGGCTTATTTGATCATAAGAAATTCCAAAAAAAAAGAACCAAGCGAAAGTTTTGGATAGGTCAGACCGCATGCGTCGCCGGCATACCTCACGTGCGCTGTTGACTGCGCTATAACGCATGCCCTTGATGAACAAAAAAAAGGCACAGTGTGGACATAGCTAATGACAGCTAGCCCGCACAGTCGTGGCCTAACCGTCATTGCACTGTTTTGAGACAGACGTTGCGTAAATACGTCATCAATTATTTCATAATATTAAAAGCGACTCTTTACGTTCGTTATTTTATTAAGATTTTACAAAATGAGTGATTTGAGTGATACTGACTGTGATGAAATGGTCAGTAGTAGTGTAATACCTCCCAAAAGAGCTAAAAAGTTGACTATTAGTATAATCCAAGCTGGAAAAATGACTATTCCTAGTTAAAACAAGTAAAAGAAAACGTGTACCAGGCGTCCTGTCGCTAACGCAATAAAGATTTCTCTTGTGCTCATGGTGGTCTCAATGATGTAAAACAGCATGCATCTACTAAATCGCACATGACTATTGTTAACACTTAACAATAGAGCATCAAGTACCTTAACAAAATATTTTTCAAAACTTGAGACGTCGGCCTCGGACACAGAAGAAAAAATTGCTGCTGGAGAACTCGCATCGGTTTATCATAAGGTAAGGCATTCTTTAAGCTACAATAGTATGGATTGTTCACACAAATTGTTACAATATATCTGTAGTGATTAAAAAATCACTCAGAAATTTAGCTGTGGCAGGTTAAAGCAGAATCTACTATATGCGAAATACTGGCCAAGGAATCAGTTAAAAATATTTTAAAGACAGTAAACGAAAAAATCTATATTTTTCAAACGCGACAGATGCGAGCAATAAAAAAACAAAAATGTTTCCAATTTGCATGCGATACTTTGACTACGACACAGGGATTCAAAATCGTCTTCTCAATTTCGTAGAATTCAACGACGAATCAGCAAATGAAGTGACTAAATTATTATTAAACACACTGGAGAAAAATGGATTATCTATAAATAGAGTCTCAGCCTTTGCCTCTGATAATACGAATGTAAACTTCGTCAAAAATAATTAAATTTTGCCGTCTAAAAATGAAAACATTATTAAAGCCGGCTGCTCCGCCCATATTCTCCATAGTCCTGCAAAACATAGTACCAATAAATTGGAAGTGGACATTGAAAGTTTAATAAATAGATCTGCAAAAAGAAGGGCGGGATTGCAACTCCTATTTGAGGAGAAAGAGATGCAGATGGATTCAGAACTTTTCCAAAAAATACTTTGTAAACTCAGAAGAAAACTTAGGCAGTTGTCTGCCTGAGTGCTATTGAGTGCCCCTTTTGTTACAAGTGTAGAGTATGTCTCAATAAAAACCTACATACGGAGAATCAAGAGAGTTGCAGGCGAGCGTGGACGTTGCATGTGTAGTGTGCGTGCATTGCCCAGCCAGTGTCTACCGCAGAAATAGCAGTTATTACAACAAATGTTGCGGCATTTAATGCGACTGTGTCTAAGAATTTGATAAAATCAACAGCAACGAAAACATAATAAAGCAAATGGCAAAAAACCATAAAAACCAAGCCAATGACAATCTATTCAGAGGTATCTAACCACTTACTTCTTATCCTGTGCATTTTGTTACCATAGCCCAAGTCGTAGTAGTACAGATTAACAAATGTTAGAGGAAGAAGTGGAAACAGGAAATAGGGCCTTTTCGTTCTTCTGAAACTGCAATCACAACATTTGTAGCAACATCTTTTAACTTAGTTAACTTAGTTAGTAAACAACAAAACAACTGTCTGCCCAGAGCGGCAAAATTTACTTTTCCATTGTCTTTTTGTACAAATCATGTAACTAAGGATATTGTAAAATTAATGATATTTTGTCTGGAACTATGATATTTACATAGGGCGTGAGTCGTGACTCGTGAGTCGTGAACCATAGATCTCGGGCTTGGATAAGCCGGGGAGTGTCGTAGTCCAGTTATGTGATGGACTTCTAGATGCTGGACGGATAAAATTTGTGTGCGATAATTATTACAACACTGTAGGACTCACAAAATATTTACAACAGCGAGACAGACTTATGCGGCACTCTATGGGTAAATAGAATAGAACTTCCATAGGCAATTAGATCGAAGAAAGTGGAAAGACAATATAATAGTGACGAAATGGCGGACAAACGCGACGTCACAATGATTTCTACATGTCACGACGCTAGCATGAAAATGTCTTTAGGATATCGACCAATTTTGAAGCCGGAAGTTGTGCTCTATTAGAATTTAGAATGAGCGAAAAAAGGGAATAGATGTAACTGACCAGCTCTCGAGCTATTATGATCCTAAAAGAAAGTCTTTGGCGTGGTACAAAAAGATCGCTTTAGAGTTTAGATGTTTTTGCATAGGAAACTACATTAAATTCCCAATTTAATCTACGTCGAACGCTAAAGAGATTATTTTGAAAATGCAAACCATCAAAGAAGCATCTACAAATATGACGCCGGAAGAACAAAGTTTTTTCGCGTTTGAGGACGTCTATCCAATTGCGTGCCTAGAGACCGGAAGTGATAGCTCTGATATAGAACCGAAGATCTACCTCGAAAGCTTAGAAGCTAGAGTAGCCAAGGCTCTGAAAGCATCAAAAGGGTTCACAGATTTAGTCGAACTGGCAGAAGCATTTGATGACGACTCTAAAATAAACATTAGATTGAATACATCACCTATTCCTTCTGATGATTTCAACACCCTGATCGCAGGCATTGAGCGCAAAGATGTAGCATTGATTTCCACCGATATCGGTGACTTCGAAGTGCCCATGCCCCATCCCAACAGCGCAAGCAATACCGAAATATCAAAAGGTATTGAATAATGTAGCAGCCGCAAGCGTTTAAACGCTGTTGGATACGTCTTTATTGATTTGTCCAAAAACAGTAGACGTGAGTAGCTTAGCTACAAAGATAAATCAAATATCTAAGACCGCAGTCGCTAAACATTCTAAGACATTAGAGAGAAGGGAAGTCATGGAATCTATACTTTTAATCCTGATAATTCAAAGAATCAAAGATAGACAGGTCCAAGATATTTGTGATCAATACTGTAAACCAGAGATGTGGGTTGATCCACTGACACAAGGTTTATGGGTGGTGAATCCTGAGGAGGGCCACCCCGCGATTGCAGCAGCAAGTGGTGTCGAACTACGAGTTAGACGACAACCAGACTCAGAGTCTGATCGCGCTATCATTTTCGCGTAAACCAAGAGAAACGGCAGCCGCCAAGCTAAACCTTTTCTCAAAATTATGATTTAGCAAACGAGACGACATCAAAAACAATCCGAGGAAAGTACTAGCAATGGTATTCTCGGAATCTGAATTAACTCAGTCGGGGCCCGGAGGTGAAAGCGATGATATTTATTTCACAAACCAAGAGAGTTGGAGACTCGGTGTCCATCATGTGATGTTACTGTCAAAATTGACAGAATAGTAGAAACTGTGATGTGACTCAGTGGTTGGTGAAACATTTCTTTTTCAAGTACGATGAAGAGTTTGGAATATTATCTCCACAAAGAGTGGTATTCCTTGACCACAATCAAAGAGCTTTGTCAGAAAGCATCCAAAAATTCCACCGCACACTGAATCAGCCTTTTAAAATTAAAGGAGGCGTCAAATATACAGTGATGCAAAGAGAAGGACCTTCAACAAAGATCTTAACTAACATCATGACCAACCCGCTCAATGTGCCAGGTACAGCAGAATGGCTTGAGCAAAGGAGGAGAGAGAGTGTCAGAAAAGCTAGAACGCACTGACTCATCTCATAGGTTAAGAGTTCGAGGCCACGGCGAGTAGCATCGAGGGTACAGACTCAGGTTAGTTTTAAGAAGAATATACTTACATTAGTATGTCATAAAATACATAATTTTAACAATTATTAAATATTAATTTTCAATTTTAATTATTTGGACTGGTGGCTTTAACACAGGTTATACTGTAACCTAGCTAAGCAGCCGGTTGCGATCTTAACATAACTAACATAAAAACCATTGTAAAATCAAATAATTATCATTGTAATTGTACCTATGTCTATATTAAGGTTTTTATGTTTTGAGCTGAATAAAGAATATCATTATTATTAAAACTACTAATAGAAAATTACACAAAACTACTACAGACCCAGCAAGAAAGAGAGTTTTTGCTATTGAACAATGCGTCTGATGCGAGAGCAAATACTTTGAATAATAGTCGACCGTCTACTAGTAGTTCAATTACAAATCAGCACTTTCTGTCTGAAATTCCGAGGAAAGAGGACAATAAAATTGTCCAAATACGATGCCATAGATGTTACCAAGACTTGAGAAAAGAAGATGCAGATTGGGAAATTGCTGCAAAAAGAGTAAATGAGTGGGTACTGAGTGATTGCAATACAAAAAACCGTTTTGTTTGAGCCGCTTCCAAAAGCAACATTAGAACAATTTTGTAATTTTTAAATAAAATACACATATTTTTCCAGCCCGGTGTTTTTCTTTACTTTATTATCATACTAGTACATTCACTACATAATCAGTGCAGTTCCAGCACATTCAACAGAATTATTCACTGTAGAAGTAAGAGTACATACTTTTCAAGCGCATGTTTCTTGAACCATATGTGGCAAAGCGAACAGGGAACGTGTTCACCTGTCTGGTAGGTTAAGAATACTTACACAATATGAGCCAATAGACAATTGAAAGAACAAAAACAAAATGGCATTTGTGAAGTAGTTGGAACTTGAATCTAAGGATTTTACTGGCGTGCAAATATTTCAAACTGGGTAAGTAAATTGACACCTTGACTCAGACTAGAATGCTCAAGGCAGTCCAACATCCTAAGTAGCCCAAGAATCAACATGCCAAGTAGTCCATGAAGGATTTAGGTTATACTTGTTAAATTTTGTCTACATTCTGTAATGCCAATGTGACCAGAAGAGTACCAACAAAAAACTTATAGCGTGTTAATTAAACATACCCTGTGAACAGTCCCACAGCAGCAGCCACGAAGAATGTCGAAGAATACAGAAAAATATCTCTATTCTTCGCTATTTCGATAGCTCTTTGTCTCTGTGCCATTTGATTCTTTAGCTGTATCTGTCTTTCCATCTGTGAATATTGTACATTAATTGTTACAAATAATTCAACAGACTTATATAAAAAAGCAACAAAATAATGATGAACCAAACGGCAAAAAAGCAAACATCATCTTGCAATAGAAACTTTTCATGGATTGTTGCTTGTCTGACACCAACACAACTTAGCATGTGTGCGGAAACAAAATACCAATATTTTAATAACCAAACAAATGAAAGACATAAGCAACTTAGGCAATCTTTTTTCAGACTCAGAATTTATATCATGAATAGACAGACCTTCCAATTTTTTTAGACAATGCATCATCATGCCCAAACTCCTTTTGGACAGAAACAAGTCTCACAACC
Source organism: Polyommatus iphigenia (assembly GCA_963422495.1). NCBI lineage: Eukaryota > Metazoa > Arthropoda > Insecta > Lepidoptera > Lycaenidae > Polyommatus > Polyommatus iphigenia. The sequence continues at coordinate 14,225,934 of OY730190.1, read as the reverse complement.
ATATTATTATACTAAGAAAGAACGAACTTATTTATTCTTCTCTAATCTAAATTTCTAGAAAAAAAAGCATAAAAACAACTTTAAAATATAGGTACTCAGCAACATTCTAAAAACTAATACATACAACAAAGTCTATGGACATTTACAAGGCCAGGGAGATAAGCTAAATACTATCAAAAACTTAAATACTGACTGCAATCTCGTTAAGACTTTGAAGAAATTTTTCATTTCTTTTGTACTGGTCTTCTAAATTGACCGACAAATAGCTTCCCATATCTAGCCAACTTCTCACGCAGTTAAATATAATAAAAATGTAATATCCACGTTTTAAATAAATATTTTTGCGAATAGAAAACTCTCAAACACACTATTTTAAATTATTTTACTTAAAATATATTCAAATCACAATAATAAAATTGAGTCGAATCAAATAGCGTGCGCCGTTCGACATATTCACCACAGATTATTATTATATATTTGTAGAACCTCCATAATTGATTAGTTTTTTTTTTTTTGTTGGCTTTTGGCACTGAGGTCTGAAGTTGACACCGGGGGTGTACTTTGTTTGCCATATTAAAGGGGTGAAAGGGGTGACACACACGCGAGTAAGTACGCGGACTTACGGCTCGACGATTTTACTCGCCTGTCTGTCACCTAAAGTTCGCATACTTAAAGATTGCCGCGCAAGTTCGCGGTCTTGGAATTTTACTCGTAGCTCGTACGTCTGGCAGCACTGCGAGCCGCGAGCCGCGAGCCGCGAGCCGCGAGCCGCGAGCCTCCTGTGTGCGAGCCGTCAGGCAGTGTTGCCAACACGACTTATACAAAATTTGCTAAACTACTGTTAAAATTTACTGTAATTAATGCTAAAAATTATGCTAAAATTTTTCAGACAAATAAACGTTTTTTAATTTTAAATCTTTAATAATCAACAAAATCTCAATTTATTTTATGTTTCATCTCTCTTGCTCAGGCCCTTGTTTCTCTATTCCGCTAGGTATATTAACTTTATGCTTGGTACCTTTAAGCTATGTCCACACTGTGCCTGTGCCTGTGCTGTGTGTACTTAAGCGTTCATGTGGTGAAATAGCTTCTCTCATGCAAGTATCTTGTTTAGCTATAATTGCAAAAGTTCTTCATACACCTGTTCTGGCATTCTAAAATAATTATGGAAGTCTTCCTTCTCACCACGTAACTCTCTTACTAAATTTACGTGTGTTCCCTTTTTGTAAGCCAGTTTTTCACCCAAACTTTTCGATTTCGTTTTTTCTTTTTATTTAAAACGTAATATGATATAATTCCTAAATAAGACAAAGCTTCTTCCGTCGACGACATGGTAACCCAGTGTACTCGAGTGTCACCGACGGCGAGCCGAGTAGTGCGCACTGCGCGATCCGTGCGTTTAGCACCGATGCGAGCCGAGTAAGTTCGCGGACTTTAAACCCGCGTACTTAAAGTTTGTGCGTCTGTCACCGACGCGAGCCGAGTAAGTTCGCGAACTTAAAACTCGCGTACTTTAAATGCAAACGTCTATCAGGCACTTAACACACACGCGAGTAAGTACGCGGACTTACGGCTCGACGATTTTACTCGCCTGTCTGTCACCTAAAGTTCGCGTACTTAAAGATTGCCGCGCAAGTTCGCGGTCTTAGAATTTTACTCGTAGCTCGTACGTCTGGCAGCACTGCGAGCCGCGAGCCGCAGGCCGCGGCCCGCGAGCCTCCTGTGTGAGAGCCGTCAGGCAGTGTTGCCAACACGACTAATACAAAATTTGCTAATCTACTGTTAAAATTTACTGTAATTAATGCTAAAAATTATGCTAACTATATAATTATATATATATATATAATTTTTCAGTCAAATAAACGTTTTTTAATTTTAAATCTTTAATAATCAACAAAATTGTCACGCTGGGCAGGTGGATGGCTCGAGGTATAATTAAATAACTTCCATTATTAGTAACTTTATTATTAGTCGACATTTACACACAGCGAGATGCACATCGGGAACAGGAAGAGGACATTGCAGGTTATCGACAATAGAGCGCGGTGTTGCTACATAATAATATCCTGACATCTCCCTTCGCAAAAAAAAACATATTTCTTACAGTTTGACATTAAACTTAAACTTATTTCTAGGACTGAACCGTAAGTACACATTTATTTTGCCTTATGAAAAACATTGCTAAAAAAAACACTTCAATTTGACTTTGACATTAAGTTGACAACTGACATAACATGACAAATATTAGTGACAACTGACATTTGGAGTTTTGGCGGGCATGTGAAAGAGTGCTGTTGTGTTTTTGTATTATTTTCCTAAAATTGTGTTAGCTGGGTTTTTAATGTGTAATATTGGTAGAATATTAACCATTAGATATTTGTGTTCATGCACAAGTGTAGGAAAGTGATGTAATATCCAGAAACGTGCTATTTTGTGTTCCCTCCAAAACTCCATCGAAAGTTTCAGTAAAGCGTCTACCACTTTACTGAATCGACTGACTTGACTCCTGTGACTGTATTGACTTTTACTTAGACTTTGACTAGACTTTAGACCTGACGATATATGAAAACGATGATGAAATTTATAATAGGAGGAATATGGTTTTCCCGCCATATTCCTTACCTTTTTACCTTGTCTGTGGCACAACATACACATCCTTTGTGTCAAGTTGCCAAAAAAGAAGAAAAAAAAAAAACTGACATTTGAAAAGTAGTTTCAGGAAAATAATATTTATAACCTAAAAATTACAATAAACTTACATAAAAACTTATAATATGCTGAAACTTAAATGTTTTTTACATTACATTACATACAGAACAATATTCTTATTCATATAAATGACGGGGTCTAATAATAGGGCGACCCATAGTATCCCCTGGTCTGAGGGGCGACCAAACGACGAGTATTTTATATCAGTGTTATTATTTGTGTGTATTTGTATTTTGATAATTTGTGTTGTTTGTTTTCGTTTCAGGCTGAAGAATACAATCAGATTGAGAAGACATCGGAGACAACTGTAATGGAGATTGAACTTGGCTGGGAGATTGAGTTGGGGTATCATATTGTGGACTGGAAGACTGTGACAAAGAATATTTCGGTTTCAAAATGTGATGACGATTACGACGAAAAGTACCTTCAGGAGATTGTATAGTGTATGTAGCTACGTGGTTGTGGACCAGACTGTATTATAATACCGGGTGACCATGTGCTATTAGGATGTTTCATATAGTAAATTTTGTCTCCTATGTTGAGAGGTATAAGTTGTTTAGTGTGTTGATTATAATAAATGTTGTGTTTTACTTTTTCCTTTTTTATTTTTTTCTCTATCAGTGTAGTATCAGTAGTTTCCGGCTGTAATTGACTATCAGTACTAGGAAGTTGAGTACGGAGTGTTCTATTCATTAAAAGTTGTGAAGGTGAAAATCCTATATCTTTAGGAGTGTTACGGTATGTGAGAAGTGCAAGATATGGGTCTGAATTATCAGCCTTACATTTTCTAAGCATGTTCTTTATAATGGCAACTGATCTTTCAGCCATGCCATTCGATCTACTAAGGTAGGGACTTGTTGTGATATGTTGTATATGCCAAGGAGTAGTAAAATCTTTGAATTCTTGGCTGTTAAATGGTGGACCATTATCTGAGACTAGTATTGAAGGAATACCATGTCTGGCAAAAATAGATTTCATGTGTGTAATTATGTGTTTTGCCGAAGTGCCTGAGTGTAACAATGCAATTTCAATATACTTTGAAAAATAATCTACAACAATTAAATACTTGGTACCATCTATTTCAAACAAATCAGTACCCACTTTATTCCAGGGAAGTAGTTTAAACTCATGATTTATCATTGGTTCTTTAGAGTTGCTTCTACGATAAGTAAGACAAACATTACATAGGTTAACATATTTTTCTATGTCTGAGGTGATGTTTGGCCAAAAAACTTTTTTTTTTTGCTAATTTAATACAACTGTTAATGCCTTGGTGGCCTTGATGAATAATTTTCAAGATATTTTCTCTCATTGACTCTGGTATTATAATGCAATTAGACTTGAAGACTATGTTATCAATAACATGAATTTGATCTTTGAAAGGGAAAAATACTCTGACTGACTGACTAAGAGATTTTTTATGTTCCGGCCAACCATTATAATAATAGTGCATAACTTGACTTGAGGTTTGATCTTTAAGAGTTGCATTTTCTAATTCTTTTAACATATCAGGACTAACAGACAAAGTCGACTAGACAAGGTTAATATGTAAATCTATATCTTTTTCTAGGCATGTGAGTGCATTATCTGGTAAAGCAGCTTGTGATAAAGTATCAGCAACAAATAAGTATTTACCAGGTTTATAAACTACTTGTAACTCATAAGGTTGTAATCTAAGCATGATTCTTTGAAGTCTTGGTGGAATATCATAAAGAGCTTTTTTGTATAATGTTATTAAAGGTTTGTGGTCGGTTTCTACTGTTACCTGCCTGCCATAAATATAATGATGAAATTTAGTTGCACCAAACAATACAGCTAACAGTTCCTTTTCAATCTGGCTTTAGTTCTGCTGGCTTTTGGTCAATGTGGCTGAAGCATAGGCAATTGGTTGACTACCATGTGACAGGACTGCTCCTAAGGCGTCTTTTGAAGAATCTACAGACAGAAGTAATTGTTTGTTAGGGTCATAATAAGTAAGAACAGGTGCTGTGCTAATTAGTTTTTTAAGGTTATGAAATTCCTTTTCATGATCATTTGTCCATATCAAAACTGTGTCTTTTTGAAGTAATTTTCTTAAGTGAGTGGTTTCTTTTGTTAAGTTTTTTATAAATGGACCTAGATAGTTCACCATCCCTAAGAATCTTTGAAGCTCTGTGACTGAAATTGGACTTTGCATTTTGCATATGGCTTCGACTTTACTATCATCAACACTGAATCCCTGACCACTAAATATATGTACTTTACTTTTGTTTGGCAAATAACTGACTTTTTTAAGATTTATTTCTCGGGCTCTTTGTAAGACTTTTTGTAAATTTTTATTATGTTCATTTATATCTTTGCCATAGACTAAAAAATCATCCATCATTATTTTAACACCAGGAAGATCACCAAATCTTTTCACCATTTCACTATGAAATATCTCGAGCGCTGCATTTATACCAAATGATAAGAAATGGTAAGCGTGTGAACCTATATCGACCATATGGTGTAATAAAAGTACAAAGCTTAGACAACTTTCCACTTAATTTTAGCATCCAGAATCCCTTATTCGCATCGAGTGTACTGAAATATTTTGCATTAGACAAGTCAGACTTAATCTCGTCTAAAGTAGGAAACTGATAATGAGGTCTCATGATGGCTTGATTTAATTTTCGAGGATCTATACATAGGCATAACCTTTTATTCTTTTTTGTGGTTAAAACAATTGAACTTACCCATTCAGTTGGCTCCTCGACACGTTGTATGACTCCACTCTTCTCCAGTGACGCTAGTTCGTCCTTGAGAGGCTTTTGAAGTTGCAGCGGTACGCGTCTGCATGCATCGATGGAAGGCTTTGCATCTGGCTTCAAGGTAAGGTTTACCTCAAAATCACGAATGCAACCTAGTCCTTGGAACAGATCACTGTTGCTATTAATAATAAACTCAGATCCACAGGTTTGATCAGAAAAACTAACAGTATTTACTTTCTTTAGAAGATTGAGCATCTTACATGTTTTCCTACCTAAAGTATTTTGACAATTGATATCAAGTATATTATAGAAGTTAATTAAATGGTTTGTATTTTTATATATGACATTGATATTGCATTGTCCTACAGTTGGTAATAGTTCTCCACTAAATGTAGAAAGTTTGTATAGACTTGGTTGAATGTTGTTAGTGTTTAAGTTAAGGTATGTAAAAGTGTTGTAAGATATTATGTTAGCATCGGCCCCAGAATCCATTAAAAATTCTACATTTTTGTTATTTATAATGAACTCTATACTGTCCATTTACTATCATCATCTAAATTATTACTATTGACTATGCCTATAAATAAATTATTACCATCTAATGTTGATGAAGACTCGTTGCTTTGAAGGACTTCTAGCGCGACTACTTTGACGGACTTGTTAAATCTGCACATGACAGCAAAATGGTTAAACTTGTTGCATATCTTGCATTTGATTCCAGCAGCTGGACATCTGAATCTATGCACTTGTCCACAGCGTGTGCATGTTTCTTTGTTTGTTTGACGATTCCGTTGTGGCTGCCTGCTTGCTGATCTATGTCTTGGTTGACTGTTGTACCTCGGTTGAGATGATTGTCTAGGCCTGGATGGATATCTTGTTAATTGTCTTCTGTTTACTTCACCTGTGACATATGATGAAGAGTTTTCTAGCATTTTGGCTTGTTGTCTGGACATCTCTTGGTGTTTGGCAAGTTCTATTGTTTTTTCCAGTGTAGACGGTTTTTCTTGTATAATTTTTTCTTTAATGAATTGGTTTTTAGAATTCAAGTTCCAGCTGAAGATGTCTCGTAGGAGGTTGTCTTGAAGCTCTCCGAAGTCGATTGGTTTTTAGAATTCAAGTTCCAGCTGAAGATGTCTCGTAGGAGGTTGTCTTGAAGCTCTCCGAAGTCGATTGGTTTTTAGAATTCAAGTTCCAGCTGAAGATGTCTCGTAGGAGGTTGTCTTGAAGCTCTCCGAAGTCGCATTGACTATATTTTTTAAATCTGTGATGTACTGTTCGATAGACTCGTCCTCACCTTGTCGTCTGTTAAATAGCTTATGTTAGATTTATGGAATTTATTTATTTTATTGACTGACATTTTACAACATTTTTATAGCTTCAAGTTAATATATGATTTTTAATTTTAATCAATAATTTTCATAATTACATCCTAAAATAAATGTTGAATTTTATTTTTAAAACAAATAAATTGCAATAATTATTTTATTGATTTTAGTATAATTACTATAAAGATTTGTTGGTTGTTATTTAAATAATTTAACAGGAAGTTATGCTTATTAAAATTGAAAATTAACTAAGAATGTATAATTGTTTTGTACGTGTATATTATAAATCTTAATTTATTCTGTAAAGTTATTTTAACATGAGTAATGATTTTTGTAACTAGTGTTTGGAAATAATGAATTTAAATGATATTGGAATGTCATATCCGGTAACAGATTTTTGGAGGGAAAAGTGAGGGGGAAATGCTATAAAAGTTCCTGCTTCACCACAAACTGTTGTTGTTTCATCCTGAAATTTTTGGAAGTCGTGTCTCCAATGTACTAGTGTTTAACAATAAAAGTTTAACAGACTAACAGTGTTAAATAGTGTGTACAAGTGAAAACAAGTGAATGAATTGTGACAACGCGAATTATAAAGTGTGAAGCAAGGAATTAATGAATAAAGTGTGCAGTGAGTTTGGCTGTTTTATTTCAATTCAGAAGCGGTACGCCACAAAGGAAAAATAATCCTTCGTGGTATCTCACGCCCAAAAATGTCGGAAGAACGAACATCACGGAGCCCTAGCGTTATATTGGGGCGATCAGGACAGAGGATTTCCAGCGCTGTATTTGGGGTATCGGCTCCAAAGAACCCTAGTTTTCCGGAAGAATTCACCAGACGCAGCCGACCCAGAACACGCGAGAGGATGAATCGTTCGGTGGTAAACTCGCATCACCGAAACAGAAGATCGCCGTCTTCCAATTCGCAAGTTGGCAGTAGAAGTTTTCGGTCCAGGTCTCGAAACAGGTCAGTCACTAATCATAATGAACATCGTGAGCATAGATCTGTATACCGTAATTATAGAAGACGTGAACACCGCCGCTTAGAAACTCCATCTAGAAGTAACGATAGATTACGTAGCCCAATTAGTCATCGGTCTCGGAGTACAGAATATTATGAGTATCGCGATGATGAGTATAGTGGTAGCCGTAGCAGATACGAGTATCGTCGATTAGAAACTCCAATTAGAAATAATAAAAGTAGATCACGTAGTCCAGTTTTTAATAAACGCCACTATAATGATACTAATGTCGAGTTACTTAAGTGTATTAAAAATTCATTAGAAACTATTTCGGCCACAAATCCTCATGTTAAAGAAAGATTTACTAATATAAACGTAGTTCCAGAATTTGATCCGAAAGTCAAAAATCAATCCATATCCAGTTGGCTAAATAAAGTAAAAGAATGTTCGGAGATTTATGGTTGGGATAGTAAGCAGATAGCTCATTATGCTCTTCCCAAACTAGCGGGTACAGCAAAGAGATGGTATGAAGGGCAACCATCTTTACTACTTTCATGGGAAGAATGGTCTGTGAAGCTAAAATCGGCTTTTCCGTCTTATGAAAACTATGGTCATTTACTTTCTGAATTAATGTTATCAAAGAAGGCGAAATTTGGTGATGATCTTGAAGAATATTATTATGAGAAATTGTATTATTTAAATCGTTGTGGCATTACTGGAAGGAATGCTATCGATTGCATTGTTTATGGGATTGAGGATAGGTCAATACGGTACGGTGCAGAAGCAGTAGGATTTGAAGATGCTGATAAGTTGTTAGGTTATTTAAGAGGTGTTAAGCATGAGCGAGTAGATAATAAAAAACCAACTCGCTTTGTAAATGAAAATTCTCGTAAGATAATAAAAAATGTGAATAGAGAGGTAAAATGTTTTAACTGTCATGAAATTGGACATGTAGTATCAACGTGTAAAAAGCCAATTGTTAGATGTCAAAAATGTAACCGTGTTGGTCATGATAATCCACAATGTAATAAGCCTCTTTGGTCAATGAATTCTGAAGTTAAGACATTATGACTAGATGAAAGTGATAAAATAGATAAAGACAAAAAGTTTATTAAATCAGTTGAAGTTAATAATACATTGACGTTAACAGGATACGTAGATTTTGGAAGTCAGTGTACATTAATTAAAGAGTCTATTATAAATAAATTAACTTCATCTAAAACATGGAAACTAGACAATTTACCATCACTAAAGGGTTTCGGAAATACTTACGTTAGGGCTTTAGGTAGAAGTAATATAATTTTAAAGATTGATAATGCTAAAATTGAAGTAGAGGCAATAATTGTTCCTGATCATTATTTAAACTATGATTTACTAATCGGTCAAACTGCTACAGAGCAACCACACGTGTCTGTATTTAAATCTAGCACAAAGTTATTTATAACGGATAGTCAAAATTCGGACGGTCAACGATTTATTTTGAAGTCTCTTCAATCGATTAATATATATGGCTGTGTATCAGTCAAAGTGTTAAGTGATGAAGAAAATTTTTCTGGTACAGTTTTTGTAGAGAATGGTTATCGATTTAATTTTTCTGTTGAAGTTGGTGCTTATGAAATTAAAAATGGTTATGGTTATTTAACTATTAACAACTATGAAAACAACGAAATTAAATTAGTTAAAGATCAGATTTTAGCTCGAGCTTTTGTTAATAACATTTAATAAAATACAACAGGTATTCAATAAAGCCCCTTTGGTATTAGACGATCTTAATATTGATGATAGCTTAAATAACCACCAAAAATTGCAGTTACTAAACACTTTGAATGAATACCGTGATTGTTTTGCTCTGGATTTGACAGAATTAGGACAATCCACAATATCTGAAATGGATATTCAACTATCGGATAATGAACCGGTTGTTTATCGCCCATATAGACTTAGTCATTCAGAAAGAGAAGAAGTTAGATTATTAGTTGAGGACTTACTAAGAAATGATATAATTAGGGAATCTCAGTCTCCATATGCAAGTCCAGTATTGCTGGTAAAGAAAAAAACCGGTGATAAGCGTTTATGTATAGATTATCGAGCCTTAAATAAAAAGACCATCAAACAACACTATCCTTTGCCGCGTATAGAAGATCAGATTGATCGTTTAGCTGGAAATAATTATTTTTGTGCTTTAGATTTGGCATCAGCTTATTATCAGATTCCTTTAACGGAAAACAGTAAAAATAAAACTTCATTCGTTACACCTGATGGGCAGTTTGAATTCAATAGGATGCCTTTTGGACTAGCAAACGCGCCTGCAGTTTCCCAGCGAACTATCAATTTGGTCTTGGGGAATTTGCGGTATAACATTGCATTGGCATATATGGATGATATATTAGTACCAAGTAAAACAATTGAGGAAGGAATCGAAAGATTAAAAATTGTTTTACAAAAATTTAGAGAGGCCGGGTTAACATTGAAGCCACAAAAGTGTTATTTCTTTCAAAATAAGGTTGATTATTTAGGATTTGAGGTTTCTAGTGAAGTTTTTAGTTTTAGGCCAGGTAGTAAAAAAATTGAAGCCGTTAAAAATTTTCAAAAATATTGTAGAGATATGCAAAAATTTTGCGTTAAAACGTGACAGAGTTTATAAAATAACTGATGACGGATTAAGATGGGTGGTGCCGAAGGGCTGCAGGTGGCAAATACTAATGAAAAATCATGATGAGATCGGACATTTTGCATTAGAAAAGACATTGGATAAAATAAAACAAAATTATTGGTTCCCACAAATGCGTAAATTTGTAAAAAAATATATCAATTCTTGTTTAGAGTGTGCTCACAATAAATTACCAGCAGGTAAAAAACAGGGTTTCTTACACCCTATACCAAAAGAGTTTGGCTGTTTTATTTCACTTATGTCTCTCGATCGTAACATTTATTTGCGGTAAAAAATGTTTCTCAAATTTGTCAATTAGCTCTTGAAATTTTACTGTGTCGATGTCTAGGGAAAATGAGTAAAAAATAGTCAAGGCGTCCCTACCGACATGATGTAGCAAGATGGCTACCTTACGTGCATCTTTGACTTCCTCGAGCATGTTTGCTCGTAGGTATATTTTTAACTGTGTTAGCCAGTTTTCCCACTCCAGTGGCATGTTGTTGGAGTTAACATTTAAAGGTTTTAGGCCTGGCCCAGCTACTTGTTTAGAGTTTTCGTCCGACATATTGGAATGTAATTGCGCGGTAACTCACCGCTTGGCTATTTTGTCTTCGATTTTAGATAGACGTTGTCTTGGATTCTTGATTCTCGACTCTTGACTTCTGACACCATGTCACGCTGGGCAGGTGGATGGCTCGAGGTATAATTAAATAACTTCCATTATTAGTAAGTATTAGTAGTTAGTAGTCCATTATTAGTAAAAAAGCACACATTTTAAAAAAATCGGTTGTCTGTAAAGTCGGTTTACTGACGATAGTTGAACGTGACAACTACCTTTGTTGAGATTTGTAAACTTCATAATAAGTAAATTTAGTTCCGCGATTTGATAACAGATGTCGCTCTTAGGCCTCTAGATCGCGCTATCGCTTACCCGACAACATTTGGTATATGTAATTTAATGGAATAAATTCATCGTATTTTCGCTGACACTCACTGGTTGTTTTATTTATTATTACGCCAGAGGGATTTGCGTCCCAGGGTAACCCTACAGAACGGATTGGAACAGTATTAGGCGTATGACGTCTTTACAGCCTTAAGCCTAGTATCCACTTGAGCATGCTCGGGCGAATGAGCCGCTCATTCGTGCGAGTTCGAGCGTGCTCAGGCGTCTCCACTTGAGCGGCTCGGCCAAATGAGCGGTCTAATTTGGCCGAGCCGCTCAAGTGGATACTAGGCTTTATATTGGAACGCCTTCAGAGCGATCAGCGACGTAACGCCGCATATTGCGTCATGTTTTTTCGTGCGCGCAGCCCATATGGAATTATAAGACGTTGTCACGTCAAAAACATTAAAATCGGTTATGTAGTTTAGGAATCCATCGCGGACAAACATCGAGATTTATATATATTAGAGATTATTATATTTATTATTATAGTAATAAAATTACAGCCTCTACCTCTAGTCTATGCGAAGGTCGGAATGTATAGGTACCATTATGAATATTTTTAATCACACAGACCACAGTACAAAATGGTATTTGTTTTACCTTGCAGGCTGGGCTAGTTCCCAAAACTGCAGTAGAATCGAGAAGAGAATTAATCAATTTGGATGCGTCCCTACTCCCTACGTTTGGAATTCCACCACCACAGAAGTTTTGATTATAATATGCACAAAAGTTATACTTAATAATTTTCAAAATATTTATTTTTTTATAAATCTATACAATATTCTTTACAAAAATATAGAATTCCAGTATAGGATTTTATATAAAAACATTATATGGTAAAAACTAAGCAACAATCCTTATAAAACTTCTTCTATTATGGTACATACTTTGTATGTACAATAATTAATAATGGAAGACACAACAGTTGTAAAAGTTAACTTAAAACTAATTTGACAAAATAGTAAGTACATACAAAGGTGCTATGGCAAATTTTCTATGTATGAATAGCAATACATGACATTAATATATTTTTGCACAAAAATAGCTTATTGTAAGTACATTTTGTTAATAATGTATAATGGCGCTTTTTCACTGGTCGATAGGGCCCGCATGCGGGGTGCGGGAGATTTCTAAAATGCATGCCACGACCAATCAAAATGCGCCATTAGTTATCATAGACTCCCCGTATGCTGTATACCGCACGAGTTAACGACTAATGAAAATGCGCCCAAAAACAATAAAAATGCTAATAATAATATCTATCTTTACTCTACAACACTTTGATCATAATTCTGCCCTTCTTCAATATGAGTTAGTTTCTTTATAAATATATCTCCTTAATAAATTACACGCAAGCATACTTTTATTAAAAAAGGTATGCACGCTTTTTGCTTGATCACAGATTAAGACAAATAAATAAAATAGCCTTTCATTACTCTTGTGGAGCCGGAGGATGGATCAGTTTCTCCTCCTCATCCTTCAGTCTACCCTGATCAATAGACGAGGGGGATGGAAGACCACACGGCACAGCCAATAAGTCCGGATGATAGTTCATGATATACTCAGCTTCCACTGGAATACAGGTTCAAATTAATATTTTGCTTTACTCAAGCACTACTTGTTATTAACTTGTTAATAATATTTTCTTAAATTATTATCAAAAGCCACAGCTTTGTGTTTATATTAAGTACCGTACTTACATCTCACTCTATGCAATTTACTTCCATAGGCCATGTCATAGTAGTACAAATTTGCAAAAGTCAATGGTAAAAGGGGGCCCAGAAATGCTGGTTTCCTAGATTTCCTAAACCTGCAACATAAAAAAGTATATTCTGATGGATTGATTATAGTAATAAGAACTACTAAGTACTACATTAGAAGAAAGTTTATGAAATGTACCCCGCTATCAAGGCAGTGGCAGCTACTGCTGAGAATGTACCAAAGAAGAGAAAGAAATCTCTGTTCATAGCAATAGACATTGCCCTCTGTCTCATAGCCATTTGATTCTGCATCTGTATCTGTCTTTCCATCTGCAATAACATTATGAAAAATATAATTATTGGGTGATAAATATAAAAATTTAAAAAAACCCCTGCCAAAAATCTTTAAAAAGTAATGAAATAATATTTACTGACTTTAAGTTTAAATAATTCCTAAGAGTAAAGTATTATTTTAGTCCATAAATGTTGTCACGGTGTGTCGGGGGACCGCCAAGGAAACTACCACAACAGCGACTTTTGCATTTTGTATTGCCATAATAGTCGCTGATTCTCTCGATTCGGGTCGTTGTGAACTGACCCTTAAACTACAATGTTATGTGAAATCAAACATCTACATTAGCGGTCCCCCGACACACCTTGACAACATTTTTGGACTAAAATAATACTTTACTCTTAGGAATTATTTAAACTTAAAGTCAGTAAATATAATTTCATTACTTTTTAAAGATTTTTGGCGGGGGTTTTTTTTAATTTCTTAATTTAATTTTATTTTATGCTTTTTAAACTTGCGCAGAATATTCCTATCAACTGGATCATATCCCAATGAATACCATCTATAAAGTATTATGTCCTCTTCAATGAGGCCGTCAATATGAGCCCAAACATGAAACCTCCAGTTTGGGTTCACACGGAGCTCGGCTCCTATAGAATCCAGGTGATGCTGCAGCAGCAACAGAATGCAAATATTTACTGTTTATCTTCGTCTTACTGGTTGTCGCAATTAAAATTAGCCCAAACACGAAACCTCTGCTCTAAGTTGGTGAGGAGTTGGGTATAATATTGATTACCAGCTGATGCTGCAGCACCAGGTCAACTTTCCAATAATGGTATATACCCATTCATAAGTGTCACGAACCAGAATGCAAAATATAAAACCCATCAAACGACTGCAAGTTGCTAATCGTCCTATCACGAACCAGATAAACCGTGATATTTCAGCAATGAGCAGGCTGATGATGATGAACTATAGCTAAGAACACTCTCGGTCATGTCAGCTTTCAAACAAAAAAAACTAGATCAAAATCGGTCCAGCCGTTTGGACGCTACGATGCCACAGACAGACACACAGACAGACACGTCAAACTTATAACACCCCTCTTTTTGGTCGGGGGTTAAAAATATAAAGTATTGGGTGTCCGTAAAAATAACAACAAATTTTGTTAGGCATGCTTGTTTTTGAAAATAATGAATAAATAGGAAAAAATAGGACAGTGATTAAAGGATTTAAAATACTAAATCAGCACCTACCATAGTTTCATTTAATGTTTGTATAAATTTTTCATTTTTCTTATATTGTTGTTCCAAATTAATTGATAGATAGCTTCCCATTTTGTTTCTATTTTGTATCTTTGCGTCTATGAGGCAATGAATCACTGTTTACAGGTTACAGGAGTAGATCCAATACTTATTGAAGGTGGTATAAAGTCACAAATCACAATTTATAATAATTAGATAATTAATTATAGCACAAACTGGTAGAATAGAAGGCTGAACAAAATTGTTATAATGATGCAATAGCTGACAACAAAAACCTTGAATTTATTAGATAAATTAAACAAATTGTTGTCGTTCTTATCACAGATTATTATTAGGTATATATGTTCTTATAAATCTTGTTTCGCTGACCATTTTTTTTTTCTTCTTTTTTGGCAACTTGACACAAAGGATGTGTATGTTGTGCCACAGACAAGGTAAAAAGGTAAGGAATACATAAGGAATATATATTCCTCCTATTATAATTTTCATCATCGTTTTCATGTATCGTCAGGTCTAAAGTCTAGTCAAAGTCTAAGTAAAAGTCAATACAGTCATAGGAGTCAAGTCGGTCGATTCAGTAAAGTGGTAGACGCTTTACTGAAACTTTCGATAGAGTTTTGGAGGGAACACAAAATAGCACGTTTCTGGATATTACATCACTTTCCTACACTTGTGCATGAACACGAATATCTAATGGTTAATATTCTACCAATATTACACATTAAAAACCTAGCTAACACAATTTTAGGAAAATAATACAAAAACACAACAGCACTCTTTCACATGCCCGCCAAAACTCCTGCTTTCTTTCTTTTTCTTCTTTTTTGGCAACTTGACACAAAGGATGTAACATACACATTGTGTTAACTGGGTTTTTAGTGTGTAATATTGGTAGAATATTAACCATTAGATATTCGTGTTCATGCACAAGTGTAGGAAAGTGATGTAATATCCAGAAACGTGCTATTTTGTGTTCCCTCCAAAACTCCATCAAAAGTTTCAGTAAAGCGTCTACCACTTTACTGAATCGACCGACTTGACTCCTTGACTGTATTGACTTTTACTTAGACTTTGACTAGACTTTAGACCTGACGATACATGAAAACGATGATGAAAATTATAATAGGAGGAATATGGTTTTCCCGCCATATTCCTTACCTTTTTACCTTGTCTGTGGCACAACATACACATCCTTTGTGTCAAGTTGCCAAAAAAGAAGACGAAGAAGAAGAAGCTGAAATCTTTCGAGTTTCGCGCCAAATCTAATGTCAATCATAATTTTAAAAATGTCATGTCGGGTCTCAAAAACCTAAAACAAAATTTCAAATCCTTACTGCTTTTAAAATTAATCAATTGTATACAAATAAATTCAATTGTAAATGCTAAAGTTGAATTTCAGCAGAAATTTTTTCATTGAATAGCTCGGCCTCGGCACCTCCAACATGGGTATTTTAGGGCTATCAAAACTAATAGCAGATATTGCTCCTCATGCTGTAAAAGAAATGGAAATAAAAAATTATTTCGGTAAGCACAACAAAAATTAGCTTTCCTTTGTAATAAGTATGTACAAACAATGTTAATTTAAATCAATTTGCAGGGCGAAAAGTTGCCGTTGATGCATCCATGAGTTTGTACCAATTTTTGATCGCTGTACGGAGTGAAGGTAATTGTACTTTGTATTGTACTTTTGTAAGCCAATCAACAATTCAATTATTGTTTTTCTAGTAAACTACAGCATGTTTACAAAAACTGTAAAGGTATAATAAAGCTGACCGTATTTTAGTGCTAATGTAATTGATTGACTGTATTAAAGTGCTAAAGTATTTTGAATTTTATTTTTTACATACTATAATCTTAATATATATAGGCGCTCAGTTAACCTCCGTGGACGGCGAGACCACTTCACATCTTATGGGCACATTCTACAGAACTATCAGGCTGGTGGAAAATGGTATCAAGCCTGTTTATGTGTTTGACGGTAAACCACCAGACATGAAATCTCATCAACTGAACAAGAGAGCTGAACGAAGGGAGGAAGCAGAGAAGGAGCTACAGAAGGCGACCGAAGCAGGTACAAGCTAATTGCACTTTTCAATAAAAGGAAATGGCAAGAGTGGATGACGTGTATAACTTTATAACACCTGTACAATTACTCATTTTTTTAAACATTAATGTTTAAAAAAAATGTGAAGGTAAGTTACAAGGTATTTCAAATTGAAAGTTACTCACTTCATCAACTCACTTCTTTATTTTATTTGAAGGAAAATTTCTCATCCTACCCTATTAATTCTCATCCAGGTGACACAGCATCAATTGAGAAATTCAACCGCAGATTGGTGAAAGTAACGAAACAACACAGCGAAGAGGCCAAAGAGCTATTGAAGCTGATGGGAATTCCGTGTGTGGATGCACCCTGTGAAGCGGAGGCACAATGTGCTGCTTTGGTAAGAATACATCATAAGAATTTTGTAATGGGTTTTTAGTGCAATAACAATCATGAAACAAGACTATAATTGAAGACGTGAGTGGAAGAATCGAACAAGTAACATTTCGTAACATTTGGACTATAACTATTTTTTTCCCTAATTATTTTAATAAAACTTGTAACTTATCTACTTCATGCCTACCTAGCTAATGTATCTGGCTACACATATAATTCATAGTTTTTCTATTTCAAATAATTTTTCCGGTTCTAAAGCCTCCATTTGAGCAAAAAAATGGGAAGTTTTTTCACGTTACTTACCTTATTCTTCCACTCAGAGCTAGGTGGGTATCTAAAATTCATAAAACTATTGTGTTATCACTTGTCAGCAAGGCAATAAGAGCTACTTCTTCTTCTTCTTTTAAAATATGGCTCCTTGGTGAATCGCCAATGTCAGAGTGCGTTGACTACTCTGCCTTATGAGAGGTTTTGTGGAAAAACAAGGGTACGGTAATTATGAAATGTGTACGGTGTCTGTTGACAATTCCTTAACCTAAAACAAACATGAAGAGTTAGTACCACACCTTATAATTTAATTTGGTTAGTATGTATATATGTACACAAAGTTTTTACAAAGGGAGTATTTACAAAGGATAGGACGGATTTTAAATTGATAGGGCGAGGGATGGTAGGAGGAAGGATATCATATAAAGAGAAATGGTTCTTTGGACAAGAGAAAAAAATATGATCTAAAGTGCCCTCGTCTATGCCACACTCACAAAGGGAACTGTCTCTAACCCTAATCTTGGCTAAGAAAACAGGTAAACAGCAGTGACCCAGTCTGATTCGGCAAACTGTTGAGCACACTGTTTTGCTTGCTTCTTTAAATTTAAAAAACCAGGGTTTAACTGGGATACTATTCTGGATATCAAAATAGTATTTACCCTTATTCACACTGGTTTGTGTCCACTCATTATTCCAATTGTTATACATGTTGTCTTTAGCTAAAGGAACTAAATCTTGGCAATAAACCATATAGTGGCTGGAGACACCTGTTGTTATAGCGACCTTAGCATATGCATCTACGTTTTCATTTCCAGTAATTCCACTATGTCCTGGTATCCAAGCCAGAACAACTTGGATATGTTCTGTGTAGCATTTAAGGAGAAGCTGTCTTATTTTCAAGACCAAAGGAAATTTGCACTTGGAGCGAAACTGATTGGAGTTAATGGCCTCCAGGGTACTTCTAGAGTCCGATAATATAATAGATTTATTGAGTTGATGTGACTCAACAAAGGTAAGTGCCTCAAAGATAGCTAGGGTTTCCCCTGTAAACACAGATGAATTTGGGGTTAATTTAAAATTTAGTACCACATTGACTCTAGGGATATATACAGCCACTCCAACACAGCTGCCCTCCGAGAGCTTAGATGTATCTGTGAAAATAAGCAGCTAGTCCCTAAAATGCTGATTAATGATTTGTTTGAACTGTGTGTTAGCAAAAACAGAGCCTTTATCAATTGGAAAATTTAGAAGCACTTTTGGATGGAGGGTAAGTGCATTATAGGGAGTGGAAAAGAGGGGGTTTAATCTAGATTGGAAAATAGGGCAAGGTAGACGGGAGAGTTTTTGGTAGCTAATCAGGATGCATGGAGGATCCCTATGCAACCAGTACCTTGAAGAGCCAACTAATTGCGAAAGGGTGTGAAGTTTACTAAGGAGTGGGTGGGAGGAGTTTTGAAATAACTTAAACACAAATCGGTCAGCAAGGTACTGCCTCCTGATGTTAAGAGGGGGATCCCCACATTCAACTTGTAAGGCGTTAATAGGTGTGGACCTCATAGCTCCGATAACTATCCTCAGTGATTTAGCTTGGATCTTGTCGAGAGTCTTTAGAGGTACTTTATTGCATGGTTCTAAAAGGAAGGAACCATAGTCAAGGTGGCTTCGGATCAGAGCATTGTACATCAGCTTCTGCGTAAAAGGATGTGAACCCCACCAGACACCTGAGAGAGAGCGTAGGACATTTATATTCTTTTCGAATTTTTTCGCTACATAGGTGATATGGTGTACACCATTCAGCTTAGAATCCAAAAGAACGCCTAAAAATTTAACTGTATCCTTTACCCGGAACACATGTTGGTTTGGACCGATGTTGACATCTGGTATGGTTCTGGAACGAGAAAAAACAACAACAGAGCTTTTGGCGATAGAAATGGACATACCATGTCTATCCATCCATTCAGTAAGATAGCGAATGGCAGAGTTGAGGCGGGCGGAGCAATCCGCAATATCTTTTGAGGCAATATACATGGCCCAATCATCTGCGTACTGGAGGAACTCACAAAAACTATTGACGACGAGATCAGCGTCGTAGGTATAAAAATTGAAAAGGCTGGGACTGAGGACATTACCCTGAGGTAAGCCTTGGTAAACTATACTAGGACGAAGTTGGGAATTTTGGGTGGAGATGACGACGGAACGGGAAGAAAGGGAGTTGCAAATATAGTTTGTCATCCTTGTCGAGCCGCTCAGCTGAAGCAATTTTTGCCTGAGCACCGGAAGTCTGACATTATCGTACGCAGATGATATGTCCAGGAACACTGCTACCACATGTTCCATTTTCGAAAAAGCAATGCGGATATCGGTCACGAGTGTTGCTACACTGTCCGTGGTGCTAAAGCCTTTTCGAAAACCGAACTGTGTTTTAGATAGCACACCCCGACTCTCCATTAGCCACTCCAATCTGTTCTTGATTAAATGTTCCAAGATTTTTCCTAAAGTCGCCGACAGAGCTATAGGTCTATAGCTGGTTGGATCATTGCTAGGTTTACCTGGTTTAAGAATGGGTAAGATAATTTGCGAACGCCATTCCTCCGGAGGAACTTCCGACTGGTAAATATCGTTGAGAATCCTGAGGCACAGATGTTGTGTGTCTGGTCCACTGTTTAAGAGCTACTTAATTAATATTTAACTATGTATAAATTGCATAGAAATGAATCAGAAACATCATGGATTCCTTTTTATATTAAATAAAAAGGAATCCATGATGTTTCTGATGAAATTCCTTCTGCTTAATACAGGTTAGATCTGGAAAGGTTTATGCTACAGCCACCGAGGATATGGATGCCCTGACCTTCGGAGCTGATGTCCTTCTGCGTCACCTCACCTTCTCAGAAGCAAGGAAGATGCCAGTACAGGAGTTCCATCTGAATCAAGTTTTGGAAGGCTTGGAACTTAACCAGACGGAGGTAGATATTTAAAAAGTGTAATTAATAAAAAATTGGCTAAGTGCAAGTCGGACACGGGCACAAAGGGGTAAGTGCCATTATTGAACGAAAATAGGAAAAAAAAGTGTATTTTGTATGGGGCTCCCATCCTTAAGTATTTATTTTGTTTTCATTTTATTATTTAAAATAAAAGTACACATATAATTGAGGATTTTGTGAAAATTTGAAGTGTCTAAATGTTGCTATTATGGATTACGAGCCAAAAAGACCAAAAATATAATGTGTGTTGTATGGGAGCCCCCCTTATATTATATTAACTTTATTAAGTTTTTAGTGTTTGCTGTTATAGCGGCACCAGAAATACATAATCTGTGAAACTTTCAGAAGACTAGCTATAGTGGTTCTTGAGTTACAGCCTGGAGACAGACGGACAGACATCAAAGTCTCAGCATGTCTCAGTAATAGGGTCTCATTTTTACCCTTTGAGTACGGAACCCTAAAAATGTGCTAAAGTAGGACCAAGTTTACTGGCCACTCTTTCTGTCAGTTGGTAATTTTTATCACCATTTACAGCAGGAAAACAGTTTCTATTTTAATAAAATAATTAGTATCAAGTTTGCATTAAATATATAATAGCATAATGTTATGTCCAATTGATCAAATTGTGCAGAATTAAAGTCTAGGAATACTAACAACCTAAAACTGTAGTAGCTAGTTTAGGTAGCCAAATCATTGGCTACACTATAGTAGGCTTTCGGTGGGAATTATGCTATGCATAATAATCAATACAAAACTTGTGATTTCCAGTTCATTGATCTCTGCATTCTTCTTGGCTGCGACTACTGTGGTTCTATCAGAGGCATCGGGCCCAAGAGAGCCATAGAGCTGATCAAGCAGCACCGCAGCTTGGAGGAGATACTCAAGAACATTGACACGGCCAAGTATGCACCACCAGAGGACTGGAACTTTGAGCAGGCGAGGAAGCTGTTTTTGGAGCCCGAAGTAGCCGATCCTAAGGATTTAGAGGTATAATAATAGCCCTCAATAATCACTGACTTATTATTTCGTTTTTTTCAATTGTATCATTTGTGTAATCAGCGTGTGCCTGGTACAAGCTAAATAGGGTAATAATATAATATCTATAAAATATATCACCCAAGCAGCACAAATGTATCTAGTGAAGCACTATTAGTTATTTTATAGAATTAAACTTAGTATTCTTATATAAGAGTCAATAATCCCTGAAGATATCCTGAAGATATCTTATATACCGAGTTCAGTAAAAATGGGCACCTATCACAGATTTCTATCTAGTTAGATAGGCCATGTGTATGTACTTCGCGTGCCATCGCGTTCCCAAACGATCACACATTTCAATCTTTCGAAAGTCTGTTCTTTAGTCTGCGCACCACCGTTATCGGAATCGGACGTCAATCGGAATTCTAAAAATGCCTAATTGTGCCTTATTGGGCTGTGGAAATTCAAATAGAAACGTTGGTATAAATAGTGGACACGTTTCTTATCATCGGTAAGTAATTTTATTGTTAAATCATGTGTCCTTTATTTTAAAATCAATTATTTAATGTAAATCGTGTATGGCTGTAGTTTTTACCATGAAATCTACGTAACTGCGTGTGTACCGCATTCATAATACATTGCCGCTTTAGTTAGAAAATTATAGAGCCCGTCCTGTTTGTCCGCTATTGAGCGCGCAATGGAAATAAAACAATCGATACTTTCACTCATCGCTTAGTTTCGAGGTACAGTCAATATTCTCATTTTTCTGTCAAATGAAGCAAATAGTGTTGTACATATTCTCGATTCTAATTAATCGATTTTCGAAACAGACATGAAACAGAGGAATGATAATGTTCGCTTTGGGATATTTTGTGACTCGGTAATTATATTTCTATACATTTTCTATACATATAATAAAACTGTAGAAATAAAAATTCTGTACATTAAAGGTATTAAAAAAATAAGCGGGGGGTGTCACTACATCGCTATAGAAGCCAAAACTGTAGTTAGTTTTTTGTCTACTGTCTGTCTGTATGTATGTTTGTTCCACTATCACACGAAAACTACTGATCCGATTTGAATGCGGTTTTCGCTATCTGCGATTTGTCTTCTTCCGACTTAACATCTGGTGTATAAAAAAATTTCCCCCCACCCCTCTAAAAAGGGACCAAAGAGGGGGTCAGATTTTGTATCAAACTTTTTTCTTTAATGGACTTACCTCATATTATTAACTGTTTTTTCCAACTTAATATCTGGTGTATAAAAAATTTCCCCCCACCCCTCTTAGGGGACAAAAGAGGGGGTAAGATTTTGTATCAACTGATGAAGTACAAATACTTTAAATGGCAAAACAATGTTTGCCGGGACAGCTAGTTATGTAATATGTATATCATTCCTCTGTCTATGAACTCGAATAATAATCGACAAAAAAATCGATATACCTATTAAAATGGCAAAAGAGGCGGGGCGCGGCGATTCCTTTGAATCGATTCCGCGCGTACGGGTATTCCCATCACTAAAGCGCTCTTGTGACGTCACAGTAGGCATGAAAAAAGTGACACGCTCGTGTTCATACAAATGGAGCGACATAGCGCTTCTATCTAGATCTTATTTCTGTGGCACCTATCTACACTATAATGACAAGAGCAGCATAAGAATTCATCATTAGATAACGATAAGAGCAATTTATATTTATCTATAGGGAATATCTACAAAACAGCTACAAAACTATTATAAGAACATAATAAGAGGCATATAAGAAAGGAATTAGGTTTTGTAGCCAACATTAAGATAACACCATTACTCTACTGATGTTCTAGTGGTGAATATTTTTAAAACCACTAATAATCAAAATCAACTAAATAAAAACATCAACAAGAGTTACTTCTTTTAAAAAGCATTTCCTATTTTCTAATGGCACACCGTAGTTTAAAGTATTTTAAGTCAAAGCTTTAATGGCGAAATGAAATTAAATAAGTACTTATAATATTACCTATATTTTTTATGTTTCGCGCGAACGGAGGGCTCAAATTCCGTGCCGAATTTATTTTATCGTGAAAGTCGATGAAATAGTCTTAAAAAACTGATGGGCCTATTATATTCGTAAATTTAAATAATATTTTTCCAATAAAAATGATTATTGATACATATTTTTTAACATATTTTGTGAAAATAAATAACTAAATAATGTATTTTGATAAAATAATCATTTATTTAAGTATTTTTATGTTTACAAATAAATAAATCGCGTATTTTATTATAACTAATTTTTTTGATTTTTACCAAAATGGCGATTACCATCGTATTCTATTAATAAAAATGGCATCTAGATTAAATTATCTATAAGTAAGCATTGATTAGAAGATTTACTCCTAAAATTGAGCTAAAAGTAATTTTAAGAGCATGACAAGTCAACTTGCACTTTCACAAGAAAAAATAATCTTTCAATAGTTTAATTGTTCTCAAGACCATCCTATCGTAATCTATAGAAAGAAATGTTTGTAAACTATTTTTTCTCGTAATTATCTACCAGAGTAATTATCAGACTGGCATAAGAAGAAGGTGTTTTGTTCGCGTTTTGGTGATTTTTCAGTGCAATACCATAGAGAACCAATATTTCTGGTGGCCTTCCTGTTTTATATTAAACGGCCCATTCACTATCCTGCATTGCAGTCCGCCGTGCAAGCCTGCAACACCATTCACTATCCTGCATAAGCCGCCGTGCTGTCCGCCGGCTTATGCAGGATAGTGAATGGTGTTGAAGGCCTGCACGGCGGACTGCAATGCAGGATAGTGAATGGACCCTTTTAGGCGTTCCACGCCAAGCGGATAGGAAAAAAAAGTCGGTGTCTCCGATTTTATAAATAATCGATTATGAGATCGAGTGATTAATAAGATCGAGTGATTAATAAGATCGAGTTTTTTTATACCTTTACGCGTTATTAATACGCGTGCCAAATATTTTTGTCCCATTATAATGACTAGACTATTGTGGACGCACTTCACATGGCTATTTTTATTTGCATATTTGATGTATTCGCCAAACAGTCACCATGTGTAGACGGTATGTTTGACAAATATTAGCCTTATTTGCCTATTTGACAAATATGACCAATTTACCAAATACACATATCCGTACCTTTGTCGGTTTTTGACGCACATCAAAAGAGTCAAATAGGCAAGTAAAGAAAATTAAGTAAAAGTTTGGTATTTGACGTCCATGTGTGGAAGGCCGTATTTGCCTTTACTTGCTTGTTTGTGTATTCGTCAATAATTTTTCCAAATGCAACAAATAGCCAATAGCAAATACAAATAGCCATATGAAGTGCCTCCATTAAGAATGATGGGACTTTGAAACTTGATTTCTCTATTCGGCACTTAGTGCTACAAAGCCGATTAAAGATTAAAAAATTATATATTGAAATAATTCAACTACTTATTATATTAACTACTAAAAATTTTTTCTTCATTTTCTCAAAGAGGGTTCCGTTTTAGGGTTCTGTATTCAACAAAACTTGGTTGACTACGGTACCCTAAAACGGAACCCTAACTAGCTGATTTTTTGTATATTGGTAGGTTAATAGTTATACTTAAATCACTTATATATAATTTAAGAGTAACATTGTCCTACAAATAGAACAATCCATATTTTAGGACCATCAAATCAAAGTATGAAATCCTTTCTATCTCTGTTAGCTACCACTTTCAAGATTTTTCGCAGATAAAAAGTTGTTTGTCTAATCAAAATGAAGCTACTCACAAAAAATTAGCTTGTTAGTAATAAAAAAAAATCGGTTGTCTGTAAAGTCGGTTTACTGACGATAGTTGAACGTGACAACGTCATAGCCTTAACCCCTCAGTTCCGGGAAAAATCTATGCAAAAAAGTTGGTAATGTGCAAAAAAAATGGCGCCCGGCCTACCCTCTTTGGAAAATTAATGTAATATGAAATATCCTTATGTACAGGGTGTCAAAAGACCGCTTCCGATAACTTCGTGGGGTTATTATAGGGCATGAGATATATCCATTGGTGCAAGTAATTTTCTTTAAATCGCCAGTTTTTAAAATAGTCAAAATTTTCAACACGCAATGTATAATGCTGATGTAAATGCGCGATAATATCGCGCGCCAGTGGAGCCCCGCCGGCCCCGGGCTGCGCCAGCCCCCCCGCGCCGCCCGCGCCAAGTCCCGCGCGCGCGGCCCTGCGCTAGACAAAACAGCTGATCGTGGTGTGCCCTAGGCCCTAGCCCGTAGGTAGTGAATAAACCACCAATATTGTAATGATTATTAAATTACAATTGTTTTCACGATTTAATAAAATGTTAGAATTTATTAATTACTGTTTCTTAGGTTTATTACTCAAAAATACTCAGTTTTTACTTCCGGCCAAAAAGGAAAAGTAATCATAATTCACATCCGAATGAGGTTGTAAAAATACAATACACAGTTACTATGGAAAAAATACTTGATAACATGTTCACTGACCTGTGATCAGCTGTCTGCTTTTATGAAATGCAGTTCGAGCTGTGCTCCATCTAACTCAATGTAGATTGCAGAGTTTTTAAACACGAAACAAAAGTAAACAGGAGACATTCCAATTCTTTTAAAAACACTTTTTACTGCACTGTTTAAACCGCACTATCGTCTATCGACGACGATGTTCACCTCGTTCCATAAAGGTTTACGAGTATTAAAAGTTCATTCACATTTCATCGCACATTCTTCGGACGTATCACGTGAAAAAATAGTTAAGAATGTCACAAAACAAGCAATAAGACCAGAACATCCGTAAAATTACAAAACTTAAACAAAAACTTCACAGTACACCAGCGCGGCGCGTGTTTACAGCAGACTAAATAAAATTAAAGAAAAAACTTTGTTAAATAATAGGGATGTATCCCTCTGCATATTTTGAGTTATCGATAATTTTTTATCGATAAATCGTTATTAATTGTTTTACATACGAGTAAGTATTGATTACAGTCAAACTAAAAAAAACAAATACCTACTCAATGTTAAGAAAAGCGACAATAATAATTAAAAGTTATTTAAAATTAAATAGGTATTATTAAAGTATTTTCATTGCATGCGTAAACGCGTATACGCGCATACGTATAACGCATAACGCGTACCATAGTATAACAATCACTTTATCACGGTAATGTAGGTATCGAAATTATCGAATGCAACTTGACTATGTATCCCGATAAAATTTTCTGAATTTATAACCTTTTAATGGAGTTCATTTTAAAAATGAGATTATATCTACTAAATAATAGTTATAATTTTTATTATTTAATGGTAATTTAAATATCGACTGAAATAAATAGTTTTGAATTTTAAATAGGGTACAACACTTAGATTGTCCTTGAAATGGATTAGCGACACGTGCGTTGTGCTAGGCAGAGCGGCGGCGCTTTGTCGGGTCCGCATCAAAGGACAAAGCAAGCCGCCGCCCGTGTCGGCAGGTGTCGGTGTCCTTTGACGTCTTCACCGAAAGCATATAAACATTATTTTAAAAATTAAAATAGATTTTTCTAATTTAGTAGCCATTTGGGCATTGAGGTAATAGGTTGTTGTTAGAGATAAGTTTGATTATTTAACAATTACTTCAAGTATCAAAACGTGGTAGTAGTTATTGTGTTAAGTGTTAATTGATTATTATTTCAGTTGTGTTAAAATACTTTGTGGTGTGCCGTGTGATAGATTTCGTTTAAAACGAGAAGTGTTTTTGACGTTGTTGGTGGTCACTGGTCTTATTGCTTGGTATTAAGGACTATTTTCAAAATGAATAAAGAAGTAAGAACACACTCAACATTTTTCACGTAAGTTAATTGCCAGTTTTATGTATGAGGTTTTTTCGTGTATCATCTGTAATTTCGATTGATAAGTGACGATTGCGGATAGACAGTTCATCCGCATTGGTTTCGTTATTTAGTTACGATTAAATTTTTGTAACTATGTAGTCTAATAATCTTAGACTAGTTACAAGTACAACAGTATGGCAAACCTCTAAGTTTGCCATACTGTAGCAAGTTGTGCACAGACAGTTGCTAACAGTTTTCTACGAGTTACCATTAAACTTTTAACACTGCAAGTAACTTAGATAAGAGGTCAGAGGTGAGAGTTCTAAGTTCCACGTCATGGCGACCTTCATGGGTTTAAAATTGAAAAGACACCACATACATTAGGGTTTCTGTGTGTTCTGTCGTAGTGTATCTTCATTCTTCGCATACGACCTTTCGACGCGTGCGTAGGCCGGAGCCCGGAGCTAAGTGCTAACAGCTGATTGCGCGGTCAACGTTCTCGAGTTCGTAGGTACTTCGTACACACGAGAACGTTGACCGCGCGCTGCCTGTTGCATAATGGAGTAAAAATAATAAAATTTAAAAAAATATTTTAAATTATTTTTCTATGTGGTTTATTATCATGTTTAAAAGGTATTAATTATAAAAAAAATAAAAATTTAAATTTAAAAAAAATAAAAAAAATAAAATAAAAAAAAATACATTTTCGTAACCAGAAAATGTAGTATAATCATACCCCAAAGTTATCGGAAGTGGTCTTATTACACCCTGTATAATCCATATTTTACGTTTGTGTGAACTACTTTATAATATATGTTAAATTTTCTATCTATCAAGCCATCATAATATAGTATTTAGTCCGATGTGATATTAGTTTCTCAATTATAAACTTTTCGAAACTATAATTAGTGACTTGTTCAGAAGAAATAAACGAATACTTTATTCTTCATATATTAAGTCATACCTTGACACGTAGGCAATAGAGCACAGTTTAGAATAGCCGAAATAATACTAATAGCTCACAGATTGTTTATTTATTTTTCATTCAGAGTGTGGTCAATGTATCAAAGGTCATAACTAACCAAACTTCTTCATACAAAAGTATTCTCTAAGTCATCGAAATACGTAATATAATCGAAACAAAGAGCGCGGCCCAGGTGGGCCTTAAGCCGGCTGTACACTCTCGCCGAGACACAGCGAGGCGGCCCGAGTGCGAGAGTGTAAATGGGTGCGCTCGCCTCCTCTCGCCTGTCTCGGACCCTCTCGGTCCGTTGTCGGTATTTTGCGCCCGAGACAAAGGGTCTCGCGAGGAAAACGAGCGCACTACTGTACACTCTCGCGTCTTTCAGTACTAGTCCCGCCGTTGGACAGTGTAGAACAGAAAAATAACAATAATAAACGTCATTATTAGTCATTATCTGTGAGAAATAAAATTAAATATGATTATAAATCTTTGGATTACAATGATATCTTTCGATGCATGGTGAATGGTGAACGGTCGTTTTCGTCCATCTTCTCTGAGTTCTTAACTGCGATTGAACTAAGCGAGAATGATCGCACTCGGGCAAGGGGCTCTCGCACGAGACTCGCCCGAGAGCTCTCGGCGAGAGTGTACAGCGGGCATAACGGTTGTTGAGAGACTTGAAAGTGTAAATGGAACGCCTCAGAGCTGTCAGCGAGGTAACGCCGCATGAACTGTCATGTTTTTCATCATATCGAATTAAAAGGCGTTATCACGTCAAAAAAATTTGTTCTAGGGCTCTCTCACAATAAAGGTTTTATAATTTATTAATTATTATTAAAATCGGAGACATCGACTTTTTTTTCAGTCCGCTTGGCGTGGAACGCTCCAAACTTATTGGCATCAACGAATCGACATATTATTTTAATCAAGCTGCGAAGAAGAAGAATTGGCACCGTCTCGAAAATCGATACTTACAATATTATTGTCAAAAATATTCGCAATATTTTACTATCTGTATAAAATTATTAGGTAGCTTATGCTACGTATTTTTAAAGCAAGCAAATTATAGGCAACTCTTCATCGCCAGAATCGTCACTTACACTTTCATTGTCAGTCTGTAGTTCATCATGGTATTCATCAAGAATCGATTTTCGAGACGGTGTCAATTCTTCTTCTTCGCAGCTTGATGAAAATAATATGTCGATTCGAGCTGAAGTGATTGGTCTGATTACTGATGACTTTGAGGGCAAAGAAAGTTGATGTGACTGTCTAAAGGCACCTTTTTATACTTTTCCACTTTTTCTCCAAATGCTTTCTTCATGCTTGCAGAACGCAGTCCTTTATATACTTAATACACTTAAAATAAAATACTTAAAGACTAAGTTTCCTAATGAAGGAGGAAACTGGACTTTCACTAGAGTATACAGTTATACACTATTGAGTATCTTGTCATTGATTCTATTAAGTATAGACTTAAAATAGTGCCTAACAAATCCATCTAAAAACCTTTTTGATTACTTGAAGAGTAAATGTTCTACAAATAATTTCAATTCTTAAAAAGTATTTGTGATAATAAGTCTATAGAATAATTGAACTAGAGCAGCGCTTTTAACAGAGCAGATATAGTCCATAACAAATCAATTTGCTCTTATCTCAGTGTAATGAACTAATAAAGGTTTTAAAGCAATGAACACTAGATATTTTTTTCTATTAGAAACTTAGTTCTTATTCAAAACCATGTATAGAATGCCAATGTCTATTATGTCTTTAAATAAGCCATGATTAGTACTCCTAAAGCATAAATAGATTTAAGGTGTCTGAAGTGTGCTACTTGGGCACCCTACTATTTTATTTGACTTTCTGTATTTTTTTAGCTTTGGAGTTTGGGCTAAATTGTAACCTGCGAACTTAAAATTAAGAAGCCCCTAATTAAAAAGTTTCAGGAAACATGTTTTTTGTCAATGCTATTCTTAAGGGCCTTATCCAATAGCGGTTGCGCAGCCCCATTACATATATCAAGAATCTTCCGCACTCAAACCGCACATGATCTAGTGACCGTCGCACAACCACTCTGTTTAAAGGCCCTTAGCCAGTTATAAGACCAAAACTTCTTCTGGTCTTAGGGTAAATTTATACTAGCGCCACAGAATATATATTAGTTGTACCAACAGAATTCCCACTGGCGAAACCCGTTTAAAGAATTAACGACTCATGCTACCATACTATAAAGTTCAAATTCCGACCGCGCAGTGCTAGGTGCCTACAATTATATTTGCCTACATCTCCGCTCTCTTTCTATCGCATAACTCGTACCTTTTCTGAAGAAATCAGGGTTGTCTCTTTTTAAAAATAATATTATAATCTTTATATTTAATTAACTACATTTTATTTAACTCGAAATAATCTAAGATATTATGTCTTAGAACTACGTAGATTTAATTATCATAATTCGCGTGTAACTAGTTACGCGTACTTAGATTCGATAAGTACCGTTACTTATTCTTTATAATAATTAGTCTTAATAATTGAAACCGGTCTTATATTACCTACTTAAAGTGTTTGTATAACTTAGTTATTTTTGTAAACAAATGAGGTTTCGAATAGTACACCTACGATGCTTACTATTAGTTATAACTAATAACCTTATTAATTAATGTGTTTTTTGACAATGAAATTCCTTTATTAATTATACGTCTACTAATAAAGGTAGGTACCTACTAAGGTAACCCAATGATCAGATTAATTTATCAATTCTGTGACAGCGAATGAATAAGTACGCAGGTAGGCATGCAACGATCAACTAAAAACTCGTGCGCGCGCGTCACCGCTCGCCTGTGAGTCCCTACTGAAGTGCCCCCCTAGAGGGGTACTTACAGTTCGATGCCTACAGGAGCGAGTGGGACAGGCCTGCTTGCGCAGAGTCGAAGCGCATCGAAGCGAATTATTAAAACTGAGCATAACAAATTCAACCTTATTTCCAAAGCGTTAACGTATTTTATTACTTCTGAGAATTTAAAAAGGCGCGCGCATCCGCGTCAATTCGCGTGAATGCGCCCGACCAACGCTGATTGGCCTCGCAGAAGCAATGTATGCGTTACGCTCTGGAGTAAGGCCGTGTTTCCACTGACGCGGAGCGGAGCTTAGCGGTGCCGAATTGAACAATCACCATGCTCGAAATCTTCGCTCCGCTTCGCTGTCATTCCGCCGGAATAGCGCGATTGGTCAATTCGGGCACCGCTAAGCTCCGCTCCGCGTCAGTGGAAACACGGCCTAAAGGTTGAATTTTCTAGGTTCAGTTTTTGGGAATTCGCTTCACTTTGACTCTGCGCTATTATAAATTGACCTTTACAACACGGAGCCAACTTTTCCAGTTGAAATGGTGCGATCCGGACGAGGAGGGTCTGGTGAAGTTCCTGTGCGGGGACAAGCAGTTTAACGAGGAGCGAGTACGGAATGGCACCAAGAAACTGATGAAGGCTCGCACCGGCACCACGCAGGGACGACTTGACGGGTTCTTCAAGGTAGGACTCATTAATGATTTGATTGGACGATTAACCCATCAATCCCCAAGCAGCATAACAATTAAAAATCTATTATGTCTGCGATTCCCACGATCAAAGTATTAACGCTGTCGAAATTATCTAATACAACGTCACTATAGATATTCAAGACATTAAGTCAAGTTGTAATTGATAATTAATTTTATAATTTCAACGGAAACAAGCAACATAAGACATTGCGAAGGTCCAAGATAGAGATATTTGATAGTGTGATAATAGAGATGCAAAAAGTTCACTCAAATTAACTTTTTCTGTTGTAATCATAATAATATGTATTATATAATTTGTAGATAGCTAATGGTATGTATTTCAGGTGTTATCAACTACGCCCAATCCGAAACGGAAAGCTGAGGAGGAAAAAAAGAAGCAAGCCAACAAAAAAGCAAAAACAGGAGGCGGCGGCCGCGGCAGAAAACCTAAATAATGTTGAATTCAAGGTAAATTTTGTATTTGAGTTTTCATATCTATTAAATTTTAATCAGGGAACTAATTTTTTGACAATTAGTCGCTTATTTTTAACCGACTTCCAAAAAACGAGGAGGTTATATGTTCGGCTGTGGATATTTTTTTTATTTTTGTATGTTCAACGATTACTCCGCCGTTTGTGAACCGATTTTCGAAATTTTTGTTTTGTTGTATTAGGTTTTACTCCAATTTGGTACCATGATCACAAAAGTGGTGACCTGATGATGGGATCCATGAGTAATCGAGGGAACTCCTCGAAATTTATATGGAAACATGGTGATTTTGGTTTTATGAGAAGCATCCTAAGCATATGCTACCAAAACGCAAGATTTTTTACCAAGGTATACTATGGTTCCGAAGATACTAAGAGAACTCCGGATTCCTTATAGATACAAGTTTGGGGGTTTAGGCGCTGTTTTAAGAACTGAAAGCATATGCTACTATACAAATTACATTCATCATCATCATCATCATTACCACGTCAGGGTCAACAATGTCACCAAAATTTAACATAACAAAATATTCAACCTTATCTCCAGAGCGTAAGGTACACATTTGACATTACTTCTGAGAAGTAAGTTGCTTCGATAATACAAGTAAAGCTTGTCTTATTTGAAATGACGCGCCCCACCACTTCATAGTTGATACAAATGACACCATTTTGTACTGAGAATACGAGGGAGGGGCGCGTCATTTTAAGTTAGACAAGCTCTAACATGCTAGTGCACTGTCGTCTGTCACACTTACCAATCGCGGCCACGGGCGGCCGTAGACTTCTCATGCGATACTATGTATTACAATAATAAAGATAAAGTTTAAAATCATATGACACTGAAAGCCTCGCAGCTGCTAAAATTCCGGTTTGGCGCGGCCCTAGCACGTGTCCACTTCGATTTTTTTAAATGTATTGTTTAAAATTATCTGCAGCTGATATTATATTTTGTAAGTGTGACTGTTAACAAATTGTAATAAGATACGTAGAATAAAATAAACAGGTGTATTAGGGCCGATTCACACCGGAATGGCGGAGACGAGGCGAGCAGTTTCAGTGTCATATGATTTTAAAAAAGATCTTCATTGTTGTAATACATAGTCTTTACATAGTATCGCTTGAGAAATCTACGGCCGCCCGTGGACGCTCGTGGCCTCTTGCGGCCGCCGGTGGCGTCGACTTCTCAAGCGATACTATGTATTACAATAATGAAGATAAAGTTTAAAATCATATGACCCTGAAACTGCTCGCCTCGCCTCTGCCATTCCGGTGTGAATCGGCCCTAATCTACGTATAGTACGCGATGATTTTACTAGGTAACTAAAAAGAGTGAAATTATTATTCTTAACAAAAAATTAAAACCGACCTCCGAGGTAAAAACAATAATAACATCCTTATAATATGACAATATTGTATAATGTCAATTCTAAAAATAATTGAGCATTCCAATAACTGATTGAGCGGTAAAAATGATGGATAATAATAATAGTTCGGCATAGCGAGCGGTGCCACCCGGACTCAAATTAATTGAAAAGAGAGGTAAATGTTCATACAATAGGTTTATTTTAGCAAATTCTATGTTTCTTTAATTACTATGTTTCGAATTAGGAATAAAAGTTCCTAATATTATTATACCAATTTGTTTTATTAAATTCCTTTAGTCAAAGCATAAGTTATTTAATTTTTCATTACTATTTAAGAACTGTTTTTTTTTACCACCTAATTGTTTAAAGAATTGCTTAGGATGAGATATTTTCCGACAAATTCCGATTTATTACTGCCCACACATAACCGCTCCTTAAATAATTTTTACCGCTCTTTTAATTATTTTCCTGCTCAATTGTATATTCACTGGCCCATTTCATTCTTTTTATAACTCATTTTTAGGGTTCCGTACCCAAAGGGTAAAAACGGGACCCTATGACTGACTATTCGATGTCTGTCCGTCTGTCTGTCTGTCCGTCT
Source organism: Polyommatus iphigenia (assembly GCA_963422495.1). NCBI lineage: Eukaryota > Metazoa > Arthropoda > Insecta > Lepidoptera > Lycaenidae > Polyommatus > Polyommatus iphigenia. The sequence continues at coordinate 14,191,938 of OY730190.1, read as the reverse complement.
GTCTGTCTGTCTCCAGGCTGTAACTCAAGAACGGTAATAACTAGAGAGTTGAAACTTTCACAGATTATGTATATCTGTTGCCGCTATAACAAAAAATACTAAAAAGAAAATAAAGTTAATATTTAAGGGGGGCTCCCATACAAGAAACGTGATTTTTTTGGCCTTTTTTGCTCGTAATCAATAATAGTAGTAGCCACGCACTTGAAATATTCACAATCTTCTTAATTATATTTGTACTTTAATAATTTATAATAAAATAAAAATAAAATAAATATTAAAGGGGGCTGCCGTACAAAAAAAACACATTTTTCGTCAACTTTCGTTCAATAACGGTACGGAACCCTTCGTGCGCGAGTCCTACTCGCACTTGGCCGATTTTTATTGTTTACTTTACAGCTTAGTTTTAACTGCTGAAGTAGTATAATTATAGTCCGCGCGGAACTAGTTGGCCGCGCCTGAGGTATGTGAGCGGTGGGTCGGAGAGGCCGGGGCGCTTCGCACAAGAGATTGCAATAGCAAGATGAGTCCGCCGATAAAAAGACAATCTAAGGAAATAATATTTAAAGTGCATACGTTTTTTAAAAAACGGAAAGCCGGTGTCAATAGTTTAGAACAGTGGTCCCCAACCTTTTTTTTCATGCGGGCCACAAACATGTTTTGGTCTTGGTGTCGCGACTCGCGGGCCGCAACAAAAATTTTTAGGGTTAAAAAATAACTTTCTTCAAAATTAAAGATTTAAAATTTAAAAAAATTAACGACTATTACGTAGACTTTACCTTATTTTGCCGGTGGGCGTGAATTTCAAAATTGTTTAACATCACGCGGGCCACAAATAAAGTCCCAGCGGCGCGGCGGGCCGCGGGTTGGGAATAGCGGGTTTAGAATATAAAACTGATCAATTGTCTAATGTCTTTAATTTATTCTTTCCAATAATTAAATAATATTATTTATTGTTCACGATATCGCGAGATTGGTCGTCACTGTCTAATCTCATGTGCATTGCGAGCAGCAAGCAACCCGCCCCCTCACCCCCGTCCCTACCTAAGGCGCGGCCAACTAGTTCCGCGCGGACTATAAACATGCCATTTATATTATAATTTTTATCGTACCAAAACTGCTATTTACAACTGCCTCTTTAAATCAGTGCCTTTTAATGATGGGTTTTGTTTTGTTTCAGATCTTGATAGGTTAAGAGTTAATTTGTAAGTGCTGGACACAAATTTAAAGTTGTATGTACTACCTAAAACATTTTGCGCAGTTTAATAATATGGAAGTTCACATTCCACTTCTTCAGTTTCAAGCAAGAGCAGCAGAAAATGGCAGATAATGTATGAAATTGTGCTTTTAATCCTTCGATCGCGGATTCTTGGAAATATATTGTTATTCTATTGTTGTCGCGATCACCGGTGCTCTTTATGGGGCTTGAAGGATTAATTTTCTATGATAGATTATTTACATTTAACAATGAATGAATGTATAATTACCATAATTACTGTATTTCAAGATTTAAAGGAATAATTAAGCTTTAATTTGATATTTAATTCTTTTTTTTTTTTTTGTTAAATTTTACAACCATAGCTAAAACTTATGTTCTGTCAAATATAATCACGAGAGTTACTTTTGAAAAACTGCCAATAAAATTTTTCAGATTCATATCTTTTATTAATTATACATTTTACAAGAGAATAAAATATGTATAAATATAGTATTATTTATTTGTCTGATACATAAATATGATATAGTTATTACAACCATCAGATAACAATATTATTGTGATGAACTAAAATATATTCAACGAATATGCTTTACAATATTTTGTTGCAAAAATTTCGAAATTCAATAAATCTATTTCAACATTCCCAAGAATTAATCGTGAAAATCAAACCAACTATAAAAAGTTTGCGCATTTGAGTAAATAAGTACACAAAACTGAGTATGAGCTACATTCACCTTAATCTCATTATCTTACATATTAAATACCGTACTTCTTTTCATAAATATTATAAACATCTAAAACTCTATAAAACATTCTCAACATATAGTAATTTTCAGTATCTAAATACATTATTCATATCTTCTCGGAAAACTTCATTGTCTGCTATAGCAAGCCTTATATGAAATAAGAAGTTTACCGACATAGATTCTCAACGTAATATCGACAGAATTGCTGCTCGACCAGTTTCAAAATTGCCACATTAGGACGCCTCAAAATATAAATAGATTCACCACAAAATTGACCAAAAAACACGTATTGTAAAAGTACGTATTTCTTTTACATACGTGTTTGTCCGATTAAACTATTCTGCTTCATAACAGTCGAGCAGCAATTTATGGCCGGTGTCTAAGGTTTTTTGAGAAGCGTATTCCATATTGATTTTGGCCAACGGGAAAACATTAACCAATCAACGACGCTATTCAAAAGATAAACTGCAGTCATGAGTCAGGAGACCTCCGAAACTGGGATAAAGTCGAGACTGCATTAGGCGACACAACGCTGCAACAAAGTGACGCAACGCTTAGCTCATACGATTTCATACAAAGAATATTTTGACTGTGACTTTTCGTCGCTTTGCTGCATAGTTACGCCTAGTGCGGACGTACTGTCAGAGAAGTTGATTTCTTGACAGATGGCGGACCTAAGTAATTTGGTCGCGAAACCGGCCGCCTAGACGAGCTATTTTATTGTCAATATCATGCTTTAATTTTATTGAACAGTTTATTTGACAATTAGATTGAAGGCGCGCGATGTTCGACATCAACCCTAGATGGTTAATAATATTACGCAATACGTAATATTCACACTAAAATTGCTCGTCTAGGCGGGCGGTAACAGCAGTTTAGAAGTTCTGTTTGAGGAAGTTGATGAGTCCGTTGGTGGAGGCGTCGTGGGTGTTGACGGGGGCGGAGTCCTGGAGCTCGGGCTCGATGGCCTTCGCCAGCTGCTTGCCGAGCTCCACGCCCCACTGGTCGAACGAGTTGATGTCCCAGATCACGCCCTGAGTGAATATCTTGTGCTCGTACATCGCTGGAAAAACGCATTTATCCATTAACATTAAATGAAGTTACCTGCAAAGTTTAACGATGTGTTAAACTTTACAGGTAGCTAACATATTTGCAGTTTTAAGTTCTACTAGGCCGCCCGAAACTGGTACACGCAGACAAGCGTAATCCTTAATATTAGTATTACAAATAAATAAAGTATTATAAATAAATTAACGTTGTTTGTGGCGGCCGAAAAGGAAGATCCTCCGACCGAGCGAGATAGCATGTTTGGTCAGGCCGTGGTCGGGCCGAAGCCCACTGACGTCATTTCAGACGTTGTATCGGTTCGTTGTATGTATTCGTATCTTGATATCTTGCCGTGCTCCGAAACTTCGATAGCGTGATGCAGGATTGTTAGGCGAAAAGATCTGTAAAAATCTGTTTTTCTCTTCACACTTTAAGGCCCTTATTTTTGGTCAGTACTTAAGATGCATCTCGGTCTCAAGACGCGGTTCGGCTCTGTGATTGGTCCAAATTTTGACAGCCAACCAATAACAGAGCCTGAACCGTGTCTTGAGACCGAGGTGCATCTTGAGTACTGACTATTAATGCTTTGCACAAACCTACGCGACCACGCGACTGCGAAGCGGCAGCGTCAATACAAAACACACATTTGACAACTTGTCAAATGTGTGTTTTGTATTGACGCTGCCGCTTCGCAGTCGCGTGGTCGCGTAGGTTTGTGCAAAGCATTATACCAGCCTAAGTGCTATCGCAGACAGGGCGACTTATCGTTGCGTCTAGTCATCGCGTCAGACGCGGCGTTGTCGTTTGCAACTAGCGTCTGGTCGTCGTGTCTAGACGCCGAGCTGTCACTTGTCGTTGCGACAGACGCCGTGCAGGAAGCCATCATTAGTAGTAGAGTATTCGAGAGAGACGGCCGTGTTGTTCATCTTGTGAGTGAATATGGATGAGGTTCTAGTTGCACTTGCCTTGGTGCTTATCTTGCTAATGCGGAGACGCAGAGTACGACGAATCCATCGCCGTTATTGGGTCCATCCAACGTAACGTAAGTCCCAAACAACAGGACGCGCTTCGACGTCCGAAATGAACACATCAACATCGAAGGTATCCATTTTGAGATTACCAACAGACGTGCATCTTGGATAGCGCTCACAGCGAGACTGACGCGCGACTGTCGTCGTGTGTGCGCGTGCACAGCGATTCCAGACGCAGCGACTAGACGCGAGCGCGCGCGGCTCCCCTAGCTTGTCGTTGCAACTCGGCGACTCTGACGCCAAGTGTGCGGAGCTTCGAACAAAATATATGAAAATTGTCGGCCGTAGCCTGTAGTCGCGTCTAGTCGTCGAGCTGTCGCTGTCGTCTGTCGCCTAGTGTGCGCCTACACTTAACCACTGAACCGATTTTAATTTAAAATGTTATATGGAGATACTTTGGCTCGCCGTAAATAGTAGGGAATACTATTTTTTTCATTTTCGAATACATTCTTTCCTAGGTTTACGTAGGAAAGGATATTTGGCATAGTAAAGAATACATTACCAATGAGTGCACCGAGTGTGAAGGGTGTGAGTTTCCTGACGACGATGGAGTTGGTGGGCCTGTTGCCGGGGAAGACCTTGTGCGGCAGGATCTTGGCCAGCGCATCACTGGACATGCCGCTCTTCTCTAGCTCCGCTTTAGCCTGGGTGGAAGGTTTGGTATGAATAAAGGAAAGTTTCGGCACTTGATGCCAAAAAACTAATACGAATGAAGCCAAGATATTAACTATGAAAACATGACGGTCATTCAAATAATAGTTTAAAATAAAACTAAAAAACACGCTATTCATTTTCATCTTTTATATTATTCGATTTTTTTTCAAAATATTTTAACATATTATTGCATTGTCGTTGGCTCTTATTACGTATATGTCACCGTAAGATTGTAAGTACCGTTAGATTATAATCTATCTCGCGAGATTGTAAACGGTCGAAAGATTGTGAACCGCAACGTACTGCTTACAATTTAACGTATTATTATTCGGTAGATTGTAATCTATCGAAGTGAAACCGTCAAATTGTGAAACGGATTGCACCTCGGGCGCTGATTGGTTGAACGGTATATGCCCCGTGTCGCCTTATTCGTTTGTTGATAAATGTAAACAAACAGTGTTTTTATGATTATAAATTGATGTAGAATGTAAATAAACAAACGGGCTTTGGTTGATTGTTAATTGATTTCGTGTTGAAAATAACTCACAGCTTTGGAAGTCATAAAAATTGTTGCGGAAGTAAAATGAATCTGTTATTAACCAAAGAAGTGTAGTTTGAATGATAAATATAAGTTAGTGACCGAACATAGCCTAAATTACGTACATTTTCCGTGTTTTAATATATATTATGCTCGTGAACCTATGACGTGATCTCATTTGATAACATTTACAATGTTGGATATTGATGTCACAATTCTTGAAGTGCATTAATTTTATTTGACTGACACCTGTGTTTCATACCTAACTCTATGGTCACAGAACGGTCTACTGTAAGGCCTACCAATCAGGGACAGCCTTCGGACAGTTGACAATTTAACAATTTTAAGATTGTAATTTAACGGTTTCACTTCGATAGATTTCAATCTACTGAATAATAATACGTTAAATTCTAAGCAGTACGTTGCGATTCACAATCTTTCGACAGTTTACAATCTCGCGAGATAGATTATAATCTAACGGTATTTACAATCTTACGGTGACATATACAACGTTTCGAATTAATTAGACTACTGGAGAATGGAGATAGGTAAAAATCGTGCTCAAATATTCCGTTACATACAGCGCAAGCTAATAAATCGTGTTAAAAACCAAACCGTGAGACGCTATTTGTTTCTCAAAATGTCAAGAACCATAAGAGCGATAGAGTTAGAGACATTTATTATCTTGGCTCTCTTTACACTTTTACGGTTGTACCAGTTTGATGTTAATATGCTTTGTAGAATCATGTGATAAACATGCTTTATTAAATCAAATCATTTTTATTTAGAGTTATTTTTTTACAAAATTCTTTCTGAACGTCGGATTTATGATTCGGGAACTATACCGGCGTAAGAGACTCGCACGGGGCTGATGAAAATAAATTACCTCCTGCTCCGTTTTGCCCTTCATGAGCGCCTCCGTCTGCGCGAGGAAGTTGGCGAGCAGGATCTTGTGGTGCACGCCGCCCGATATCGGGTTGTGCGTCTGCGCCGGCGCTATGAAGTCGCACGGGATCAGTCTGACGAGTACAAGCAGACGTTATTAACTTAACCAAATAACTTCTCTTAAGTTTTACTACAAGTACTGTCAATGTATGTATAGGTCTACCAGGATCTGATGGAAAAATGTGAGAAAAGAAATTGACTAGCAATACCGGGGCATTTGGAATAAAACATTTCGATCCTTTTTTTCCATATAGCGGCTGATTCTGTGTGTGAAACATGCAAATATAAAAAAATACCCAATGATTAAGATTTTTTTTTAATCTGCAATCCAAATGCCATCAGATCCTGGTAGACCAGTACTGTCGAATTGGACTTGTCAAAAAACAGTTATCGTATGCATGTTTGTAGTTGTGAAACAAAATTGAAGCGATTCATATTCTGTTCCTCTTAACTCGAGTTGTCGACCGGTATACACTAAACACTGCTTCTTCCCTTCTGCTGAGCAATCTAAGGCTGGTATAAATAGTCAGTACTCAAGATGCATCTCGGTCTCAAGACACGGTTCAGGCTCTGTGATTGGCTAGCTGTCAAAATTTGGACCAATCACAGAGCCGAACTGCGTCTTGAGACCGGGTCGCATCTTAAGTACTGACTATTTATACCAGCCTTAAAGTTTTTCACGGTAAGGGTCAATTCGATGTGTATCTTCTTATGAGCCCGAACCTCACAGTGAGCCTCTACAGTGACAGGCGGCTCACCTGGTGCCCTGATGTATCAGCTGGTAGAAGGCGTGCTGGCCGTTGGTGCCGGGCTCGCCCCACACCACCGGCCCGGTGGCGTAGCCGACGCGCGCGCCGCCCCGCGTCACATACTTGCCGTTACTCTCCATGTCGCCCTGTTGGAAGTACGCCGCGAACCTGGACAGAAAATACAAAAAAAAACTTGAGAGGTATCAAGGGAAACCCGGATTGAGTTATAAAAAAACGCCATCTAGTTGACGCACAGGAATACTATCAACGCTCCCTGCCTCTACCATGCAGGTACTAATAATAAAAGTGTCGAGGTCAAGTTTAGTTCCGTCTAGCCTCCTTTCGCAACGCCGAACTCGCCATAAGGAACTTCGTTCCAAAATTAACAAACACCAACATAAGCTGTGGTGCTTTTCTAGCTAGAAATCAAAGGAAGGAACTAGAAAAACGAACTATTTTCTTGGGCAGTACGCCACACGTTGTTATGTATCTGGAGGAGTTAATGTCTATCTTCAAGGTTTAGAGTAGACCTAGGTTCTAGCGAGTTACCTGTGCAGGTACTGGTCGTAGGGCAGCAGCGCGTGAGTCTCGGCACCGTACAGGTTGCTGTACCACACGCCCAGCAGCGCGAGGATTATTGGCGCCTGGGGATATACAAACAAAATAGGTTAGGCAAAAACATATTATATTATATTATATTTACATATTTTTTACAGAAAATAAGATAAGATAACATAAACATCTCGACAAATTATTGGTCACCTTTTTAAACGATTGATTGAAATTGTAATTACTATAGTCCGCGGGCAACGAACGCAACTCGGCCTTTTGACCCATCAACCCATCGCTATATTTTGTCTCTTTCTCGCTCTACTTGCCTAGTATAAACGAGAGCACACAATCAGATTTTTGTCAGTTTAATACGAGGGCTGCTATTTATGTATCCGGAATTAAAAAAAGAAACAAACATATATCATTTAATATGGTTTTATTGCTTTTCAAAATATTCGCCGCGATGATCGACACACTTTTGCATACGCTGGAACCAATTTTCATAGCACTTTTTCCATTCTGATTGAGGTATCTCCAAAACGTGCATTTTGAACGCATCAACAGCCTCTTCGCGGCTCGAAAAACGTTGACCACGTAATTTGTTCTTCGCGTATGGAAATAAAAAGAAATCGTTAGGTGCCAAATCAGGGCTGTACGGCGGATGACCAGTCAATTCGATCTTTCGACCCTCCAAAAACTGAGTTGTTTCAGCTGAGGTGTGACAGCTAGCATTGTCGTGATGTAATATGATTCTGCGTTGTCGGTTGTCCTTTCTTATTTCTTCAAAGACTTCTGGTAAACAAATGGTCGTATACCATTCAGAATTAACCGTTTTACGATTCTCTAATGGCACTGTAGCCACATGTCCATTAATTCCAAAAAAACAGGCGACCATTTGCTTCAAAGTACTTTTTGCACGAGTAACTTTTGTTGGTTTCGGCTCATCTTGGAACACCCACACCGTTAACTGTTGTTTAGTTTCGGGGTCATATGCATAGATCCAAGATTCATCACCTGTGTAGATATTATAAACGGCTTTTGACGTACCACGGTTGTATTTTTTATCATTTTTTTGCACCAATCGACACGAGCCCGTTTTTGATCGATTGTCAAGTTGTGCGGAATCCAACGCGAACATATTTTTTTTACAGCCAAATGTTCGTGTAATATCTTATGTATGCTCGTCATACTTATGCCTAAGGACGCCTCTATCTCGCGATATGTAACATGACGATCACGCATTATTAGTTCCCGCACAGCATCTATATTTTGTGGGACAACAGCTGTTTTTGGGCGACCTTCTTTATTTTCATCCGTGAGCATAGACCGCCCACGATTAAACTCACTGTACCAGTGATAAACAGTGGTTTTTGATGGTGCTTCATCTCCAAAAGTTGCGGTGAGTTGAATAAAGCACTGTTGTTGATTTAGCCCACGCCGAAAATCGTAGTAAATCATTGCACGAAAATGTTCACGCGTTAAATCCATGGCAAATGAAGACACGCAATTTTCAAAATGACGCCACAATGGAAAAATAATTGACAGTCACATGAAACAAAATGTATTCTTCAACCAAAGAGTTCTATTTTCAAATGTTGTAATTACTTTTTAAATATTGTTCTTGTAAGTGGCCAGTTCCGGATACATAAATAGCAGCCCTCGTATGTCCCGATAAAAAGTGGTTATATCAAAATTGAAAATAGGGTAACGTTTTTATACGGGCTTTGGCCCACCACACATTCCACTACTGTATCTCCTGTGTCACCAGGATCGACAGCTGTATCCAACCACGAAAACCCTTTGATATGATCTCAGGGAGCCATGCTAAAGCTGTCTTGGGACCCGCAACGAAATTAATCAGATGAAAATTGGAGGAGTAGGAAGACCCTTAGGGCCTGTTTCACCACTTCCTGATAAGGTGCCGTATAGGCTATCCACAACTTATTTGAAAGATGCTCCATACTCTTTCTGTCAAATTAAGTTGTGGATAGCCCACCCGGCACTCATCAGGAAGTGGTGAAACAGGCCCTTAGGGTAAGACACCCTAACAATACTAACGTTTTTCTCCAACGGTGCCGTGGTGAAGTGGTTGTCCATGAAGCTGGCGCCGTCCAGCAGCTTCTCGAAGTTGTCGAAGCCCACGTGCAGACAGATCGACAGACCGATCGCCGACCACAGGGAGTACCTAGAAATAATGATTGAAGAGTTTAAAAGTCAGCACTAGCTCATGCCAACATTTTTTACGGTTCTGTACCCAAAAGGTAAAAACGGGACCTTATTAGGGAGTCTTAGGACTTCGCCTAGGATTTTGCCTTCTTTTCGCTCTATAAGTCACAAAACCTTTCGTGCGCGAGCCGAACGCCGTCACCTTCTCCGCGCACGTCGCCACTCGCCAGCGGCACTCAGTGGTGATGGTGATACTGACCTGCCGCCGACCCAGTCCCAGAAGCCGAACATATTGTTGGGGTCGATGCCGAACGCCGTCACCTTCTCCGCGTTCGTCGACAGCGCCACGAAGTGCTTCGACACCGCCGACTCCTGCGAACACGTCAAGCCTTTAGTCAAGTTGCACTCGATAACTCTGACACAGCAAGCGGGTGCTGTTACTTGGCGATGCGTTATATCAAAACTTCGCCGTCTTTTCTAAAGTAACTTTACATCGATAAAATGACGATAATGAGCAGAGGGGTAAAAACGACCTCTTCGGGTTTTGCTTGTTATCCTCACAGACTGATGCGACAGACTGTCTTTTTCATGCGCACACTGTTTCAAGCTCTAAGAGAAAGCTGATATTTTCATGGCGGCTGTACACACTACACACTCGTCAAGACACCCCGAGTATACTACACACTCGTCGAGACACCCCTGTGTACAGGGCGCTCTCGTCCTTGTCTCGTTGTCTCTCACGAGGCAAACATGTACGGCCGAGGATCTCATCAGAAGTGTGTACACTGTAAAGCCGCCATCAGAATGAACTTTACACTTAGTTTTGTTACATTATAAATAACAACATACGTCCTTGGCAGCCTGCAGGAACCAGTTCTTGGCGGAGGTGGCGTTGGTGATGGTCTCCTGCGTGGTGAAGGTCTTTGACGCGATGATGAACAGAGCCGTCTCCGGGTTCAGCCGCTTGAGGACCTCCGCTAGATGCGTGCCGTCGATGTTGGACACGAAGTGGACCTGTAAAATAATCAGAATCAGAATAGAAAATCAAACAGCCACATTATTTTAGTTGCGCTACTATTGATTTGACGACGATGTAATTACAAAAACGCCTCATAGATGGTAGCTAAAGGTAACGGTGTACGTTACAATGTAATGCTTGGTAAAATTCACCTACTGAGTTAAATTTAATTACTGAGACTATCAATTATAAGTAAAAGATTTGATTCCACTTGTAAAGCTTTAACAAAGATCTATATTCAAAAGGGTAACAACATTATGATGTAAGTACTATCTTTGTAGAGCACGCAAGTTTTCTATTTAGTCGCCAGACCATCCGATGGTCTGCAGGGCCCAATTTGTTACCAAATAAAAACAATTTGGCCCAACCAAAGCCGTAAATGTTGGGTTTTAAGCTGTTTACACAGTCGCCAATCGCGAAAAAGCGATTTACATTTCTAGCGAGATGTATAACTTTTTGGGATGCGACACAATAGAATGTAGATAAGTCAGCAGCTTTTTCGCGACACAACGCTTTCTGTGTCTTAAGTTTCCTAAAAGAGCTGCGTCCCTTGCCAATGTGCGCGAAACTCATTGAAACATTAGTATTTGCTCCAGTTTACCTTCAGATGGTTGGCGTAGGGCTTGAGCGCCTCGGTGACCATGAGCGGGCCGAGGTCGGAGCCGCCAATGCCGATGTTGATCACGTCCGTTATTGACTTGCCCGTGTAACTGAAAATATGACACAGAAAAAATGTTATCACGTTTCTTAAAAAAATATAAATAATAAAATATATGTTCTACGCGCCGCATTTTAGAATTCGTTACCTATAGCATAGAGATTTTTTTAATCGTTTATTTACTTACGAGGGCTGCTATTTATGTATCCGGAATTAAAAAAAGAAACAAACATATATCATTTAATATGGTTTTATTGCTTTTCAAAATATTCGCCGCGATGATCGACACACTTTTGCATACGCTGGAACCAATTTTCATAGCACTTTTTCCATTCTGATTGAGGTATCTCCAAAACGTGCATTTTGAACGCATCAACAGCCTCTTCGCGGCTCGAAAAACGTTGACCACGTAATTTGTTCTTCGCGTATGGAAATAAAAAGAAATCGTTAGGTGCCAAATCAGGACTGTACGGCGGATGACCAGTCAATTCGATCTTTTGACCCTCCAAAAACTGAGTTGTTTCAGCTGAGGTGTGACAGCTAGCATTGTCGTGATGTAATATGATTCTGCGTTGTCGGTTGTCCTTTCTTATTTCTTCAAAGACTTCTGGTAAACAAATGGTCGTATACCATTCAGAATTAACCGTTTTACGATTCTCTAATGGCACTGTAGCCACATGTCCATTAATTCCAAAAAAACAGGCGACCATTTGCTTCAAAGTACTTTTTGCACAAGTAACTTTTGTTGGTTTCGGCTCATCTTGGAACACCCACACCGTTGACTGTTGTTTAGTTTCGGGGTTATATGCATAGATCCAAGATTCATCACCTGTGTAGATATTATAAACGGCTTTTGACGTACCACGGTTGTATTTTTTTATCATTTTTTTGCACCAATCGACACGAGCCCGTTTTTGATCGATTGTCAAGTTGTGCGGAATCTAACGCGAACATATTTTTTTTACAGCCAAATGTTCGTGTAATATCTTATGTATGCTCGTCATACTTATGCCTAAGGACGCCTCTATCTCGCGATATGTAACATGACGATCACGCATTATTAGTTCCCGCACAGCATCTATATTTTGTGGGACAACAGCTGTTTTTGGGCGACCTTCTTTATTTTCATCCGTGAGCATAGACCGCCCACGATTAAACTCACTGTACCCAGTGATAAACAGTGGTTTTTGATGGTGCTTCATCTCCAAAAGTTGCGGTGAGTTGAATAAAGCACTGTTGTTGATTTAGCCCACGCCGAAAATCGTAGTAAATCATTGCACGAAAATGTTCACGCGTTAAATCCATGGCAAATGAAGACACGCAATTTTCAAAATGACGCCACAATGGAAAAATAATTGACAGTCACATGAAACAAAATGTATTCTTCAACCAAAGAGTTCTATTTTCAAATGTTGTAATTACTTTTTAAATATTGTTCTTGTAAGTGGCCAGTTCCGGATACATAAATAGCAGCCCTCGTATCTAAACATTTATCTGTGCTCCAGCGAGTCGCTAATTACACAATAAGTAGATTGTTATTAACTTGTTATTTAGGTAAATAGTGCAGTTGTTACTTAGCGTACATTACATACAACAACATTATATTATTAGATATTATTTTTAACATTAGGTAAGTAGTACCGTTTTAACTTATGATACAAATTCTTATACATGTATATTGTATAATTCGTCCATGGTTGTACGAAATTATGTAAAACATTCGTCCCCACCGTACGCGCCGCATTTCTTGTACTATGCGGTGCGTTCGACGTGTACGGCGCTGACAAATGTGCAAATTGCGATCAGCTTAATGCGATTTAAATTTCATTGATATTAATGAACATGCGTGCATGATTATATGAAAATAGACAATATTTACATACACAAATAAGGTGTAACAAAGGAGCAGATCTTATACACTTAATTGCCGTTTTAATATTTTTTTACAAAGGTTACATAATAAAAGACTGCAGGGCGGTGACATACAGACATACACTCTTTTTCATTGATTATAATATTAGTTGGGATAAACGGCTCACCCCTTCCAAGCACCGCTGACGACCTGCTGCGTGAACTCCTTCATGTGCGCGAGGACGGCGTTGACGTCGGGCGTCACGTCCTTGCCGCCGACCAGGATCGGCCGGTTCTGGCGGTTGCGCAGGGCGATGTGCAGCACCGCACGGTCTTCCGTGAAGTTGATCTTCTCGCCTGAAACACAGCAGTATAGTTGGTTCTTGGATGGATTTTTGCGACGGGTTCGGTTGTGTTAACACTACTCGGTATTGTTCTTAGAGTCGCTTAGGATATGGCTACATTAGCACATTATAGTGAGTCAGTAATTAAAAATTTTGTAAGAGCTAGTAAGAAAAAGAATTCTTAGAGAAACTGAAAAAATCTTAAAGTAATGTATGTAGCTAACTTTAATTAAATTAACTTTATTATTTTAGGATTTATAGAGTCTTAGTTATACTTAATATGAAAAAATAATATGTCGAAATGAGACGCTGGCATAAAAAAAATGTTTTTCATCTTGGGACACGTATCTTATTCTGGTCTTTTTATTTTTAGTAAAATTGTATATTCCATCCTCAATGTATATGAATAGTTTCTCACCATTGATCACAACATCCACATAAGCTTTATCACTGTTCCTCTTCAACTCAATGTGAATAAGACAGACTTGTTCATCAACTAAACAAGCATTGTTGATAAAATTTGAGCTTATTGTGTGTAAGATGGACATTATGGTAAATAACATTAACAAAATACCTAAACAATTTCTAACTACACTAAAGGCTAAATGATGATACAAACTTTGCCGTAATAAAAAGAGTACTACTCTACATCTTACATCTTATATTGCATATCATTATAGCTAGCTCACCACACTTATTATAAATGGATTAGCAGTTTAGGTGCTAACATAGAACAAGTATACTATCAATGTACTGTTAAATCAGTAATCATTCTTTTGGCTTTGCTATAGCATCTATAGACAGAAAGTGAGTGTTTGTGGCTTCGGCTGGCTCATGACATGACAGATGCGAGTGGAAAAAGCTGGAGGAGGCCTTATGGACATGCTAATAAGGAGGCTGACATGCAGCTTCCCTATTTTAAGTAATTGGTATGTTAATATACCGATAGTAAGTTTTATTGGTAACTAGCTGTCCCGGCAAATGTTGTTTTGCCATTTAAAGTATTTCTACTTCATCAGTTGACACAAAATCTATTACCCCCTCTTTTGTCCCCTAAGAGAGGGGGGGGGGGGGGAATTTTATACACCAGATGTTAAATTGAAAAACACAGTTAATAATATGAAGTAAGTCAATTAAAGAAAAAGTTTCATACAAAATGTGACGAATGATGAATTAGAGGGGTGAGGGGGGGGGGGGGATTTTTATACACCAGATTTTGAGTTGGAAGAAGACAAATATATCTGCGAAAACCGTATGCAAAACGGATCGGTAGTTTTCGTGTTAAAGAAAAAAGTTTGATACAAAATCTGACCCCCTCTTTTGCCCTTTAGAGGGGTGGGGGGATAGGTGTTAAGTTGGAAGAACACAAATATGTCTGCAGAAACCGCATTCAAATCGGATTAGTAGTTTTCGTGTGATAATGGAACAAACATACAGACAGACATACAGACAGACAGACAAAAAACTAACCACATTTTTGACTTCTATAGCGATGTAGTGACACCCCCCGCTTATTATTTGTTGAATATCTATAATGTACAGAATTCTCATTTCTACAGTTTTATTTTGTGTAAGTATAGATAAAAGGTTTTGAAAAATAGTCAGAAAGTATTTTATGTATTTACCAGAGAACATGGCATCCCGGGCCTTCTCCACATTACGGCTTTTCGCCAGGTCAAGCAGAAGTTTCCAGACATTATCATCTACTCTGTTCTTTGAGTAATCCAGTAAAATCTCACCATCGCCAGGTGTTGGAATACGTAAGCTGCAAATATATTAATATTAATTTAAAAAATATATTGTTTAAAGCTAGACTTGATAAATATTTTGTGTTCAACTAGTAAATTATTACAGGCCTGTTTTACAACCTAAGCAAATAGCTTATGCCTTATGCATTAGTTTTGTCTCTGATGGCTAATAAGCAAAAATAAATTATAACATTCTGTTGTATATATTTTCTTTGCACTTTTCAAAATTCTGAAATGAACATATTGTTTAGCTTTTGCTAATTATTGATATTAGCATAACAATTAACATTCAATATCTATTAAAAAATAATAAAGTAGGTAACAGAGTGAGTGATCAATTATTAATTTATTACACAAGTGTTACAAAAAATTGCTTCTCCGTTTCATAAGTTTTTTTAAATTTATGAAACAGAGAAGCAATTTTTTGGGATATTGGTCTGGTTCGTATTATATCAGAGGTGAATAAATCATGACATTCATAACCGGTGACCTTTTTAAAATACATGATAATAGGTATTGTATGCTTATAATGCACTTACAGTAATTATCTAACGAAAAATGTGCTTGCGGTACATATTACTCTTTCAGACGAGTCATTTAAATGTGAATCAGATTTGCATATGAAATACAAGGCGGTATCTTTCTATTAAAATAATAATAACATAAATGAAAGATTTACCTGAATTTATTGAATCGATCACTGTCCTGCTGAAAGAGTTGTGATATGTTGATTTTTTGGCCATTAGCGTTGTAATATTCCTGTAGCTTTTTAAAGGCTGGATCCTCGAGTAAATTCACTTTTGGATCCATTTTCGTTGCGCAAAGTTCAATGGTATTTAGCGCAAAACTTTTCCTGAACTGGTTTGAATTTAACAATGTCACTGATAACAAACGTCGAGATGACATTTCAATGACATATGAAGGTTATTTGCGTTTAAATTTTGAACTGGTTAACTTTTGGGCTGCTTTTGGGTGAAACTTTCTTTGACAGCTGTTCTCGTCATTGTTCTCATAAGAAACATTTTTTCCCTACAATCCGTGCCGACTGCCGATTAAAGACGAACTGCGTTTTAGCGAGACGGGTTTGGGTTAATTTGGGTCCAGATACGGCATACGCTGCTCCTCCTCCTACTGCTCGCCTGACTCCTAGCTGCTCGCCTGCGCCCCGTTAAGGGCGTTAACATAATAATTATGGGATAACAAGCGGAGTTTTTTTTTATTAAATAAGGGGGCAAACGAGCAAACGGGTCACCTGATGGTAAGCAACTACCGTCGCCCATGGACACTCGCAACATCAGAAGAGCAGCAGGTGCGTTGCCGGCCTTTTAAGAGGGAATACGCTCTTTTCTTGAAGGTTTGCAGGTCGTATAGGTCCGGAAATACTGTTGGTGACAGTTCGTTTCAGAGTTTTACAGTGCGCGGCAGAAAGTTACGCGAAAAACGCACTGTGGAAGACTGCCACTCATCAAGGTGATGAGGATGGTATGTTTTTCGCGTGGGACGATGGCAAAAAGTTGCAGGTGGTATGATTCCGAACAATTCCTCAGAGCACTCCCCGTGATACAACCGATAGAGGATGCAGAGTGAAGCTACATCTCGGCGTAATTCCAAGGGGTCCAAGCTGTTTGAAACACTATGGCAGTCAACAATTCGAGCGGCCCTTCGTTGGATACGATCCAGAGGGAGCAATAGGTATTTTTGCGCCCCTGCCCAGAGATGAGAACAATATTCCATATGAGGCCGAACCTGCGCCTTGTAGAGTTGTAGGCGTTGGTCCAGAGTCCGGACTGAAGTACTGTCTCGCTCTGTAGCTTCTTCGAGGCTAATTTGGCCTTACCCTCTAGATGATATCGGAACTGGACTTCGCTCGATATGTTGACGCCAAGTATCTCAATGCTAGGGGAGATTGTTAAAGATGTGCCCTCGAAACGAGGATATATTTCTAGAATTCGCTTATTCTTAGGGTCAATTCAGACCGCAACGCGACGCGTAGATGCATTTCTAAATTTGTATGGATATGATGCGTCGCGTTGCGGTCTGAATTGACCCTTACAGTATTCAATATCTGCTAACGCATGACAGCCCTAGGGCCGATTCACACCGGAATGGCAGAGGCGAGGCGAGCGGTTTCAGTGTCATATGATTTTAAACTTTATCTTCATTATTGTAATACATAGTATCGCTTGAAAAATCTACGGCCGCCCGTGGACGCTCGTGGCATCTTGCGGCCGCCGGCGGCGTCGATTTCTCAAGCGATACTATGTATTACAATAATGAAGATAAAGTTTAAAACCATATGACACTGAAACTGCTCGCCTCGCCTCTGCCATTCCGGTGTGAATCGGCCCCTACGCCCAAAGAGAATATAATCACTACGTCCTACGCCTCCGAATGCTACGACCTACGGCCTAATCGCACATACTGTACCGGCCCGTCACCAATGTGCCGCACATTGGTAGCTAAGAGTTAAGACCAATAAGTATAATTTTAGACTACGCTGATTGGTCTTAGTATCAAATGGTATCAACAACGATGGGATCATATTATTGCTTATGTATTGCGCCTCCCTCTTTGAAACTGTATATACAATAAAAATATCCATATTTATACAAAAATTATTTATTTCATTTAATATAATATAGCTACATAAAATTATACTAGAATATTATGAAACCACTATCCACTATTACAGGCGAACCTTGCATCAATTATCGTAACAATGTTATATCTCGGAATTATACAGTAAGTATGGTAAATGGTAGACAAGTAAAATTAGTATCTATCCTAATAGATCTATTATTAGTAATAATACAAATGTGAATAATTTTAAAAGATGTTAAGTATGTAATGTTGCCGACGAGAGGGTATGGTTTAATTTTTGAAAACAAAACTTTACATTAAAAATTAAAGCGTTGATAAACTTTAATTTTCAAGGTATAAGTCAATAATATTATATAAAAACTCAAAGCAGATATGTTACAACCACGCGCGTTGTGAAGACTCAAATAGGACCCAATTGGGTCGTCTTTTATTTAGTCTGTCTCTTGTGTAAATGGCATTTCGTATCTTTTGTTTCGCTTATCTGTCAGAGTCTAATTTTGAATTTGAAAATTGTTCGAAAGAGATTTAAGCCGGAAAATAGTATGAACATAACAGATCTGTATAAGTGGAATATAATTGGTATAAGTACAAAGAAGATATGTATAACTAGATATTATCTGTCCAACGCGCCGACTTACAAATGAGACAGCAATCTCAAGGGCAAAATGGCTCAATTCATTTGCTGTAATAGATACATACATATTTGAATATATTGCAGGGTCTTACATTTCGTTAAGTTACGTAAATAAGTACGTTTATTTAATGAACCAATTTTAAATCACAATAATTTACACAAAGCACCGTGTGTATGAGTTTTATTTTAAAGTAACCACTTTATTTTACACACTATTATAGTGTCCTAACCAGTGATTGAAAAGGGAAAAGCACTTCTATTTGGCAGAGACACTTTCAAAAGGTAAGATCTGATTATATCAATGCAGATTTGAAATTTATTTTCAGGCTTTTTATATTTCTGGTATGGCAATATTTTTTAATTATTATTCTTAGTGAATAGTTTTTCAAGTTGTGTGATAAATAAATTTGCATACCGTATCTAAATTCATTTTTATCTAGAAACGTTAATGAGAAGTTGATAAACGAGTATAGTTAATAATAGTTAATGTCATTTTATATAAATAAACAGCCCCCCTAGACAAGTGGCAAAACGCTAACGCTAACGCCACAAAATGTATGCGATTTGACATAAGTCTACGCTTCGCTAGCGAATACTAATGTCAAATCCATACGTCATTTTGTAGCGTTAGCGTTAGCGTTTTGCCACTTGTCTACGGGGGCAGGTCTACAAACTATAATTATTATTAATTATAATTTTCCCTCTATATAACAAAAAGTCTTGTCTTAGAATAAATATAACTTCTAAAGCATTTTTTCTGTAAAAGGAGTTGGTATAGAATGTAATTAGTTATTCATTTATTTTTTTCTGTTACAACTCAAATTGGGTTTGTTACTCAAGGAAATATTATGTGGGTTCAAGCGTAAGGTTTGTTTAACCTTTGGGTACACATGTAACACTTTGTTATAGTGTAACTCAGTTTTTGTAAAAAAGTAACACGGATACTTTTACAAGCTAAGGACAAGATTAGGTACTATCAGAGAAGTTTATTCATAGGCAGATGGCGGACCTACATATCTCAGTCGCGTTATGTCAAATAAAGCCGACAGAAAATTATCATTATAGTCCGCGCGGAACTAGTTGGCCGCGCCTTAGGTAGGGACGGGGGTGAGGTGGCGGGTTGCTTGCTGCTCGCAATGCACATGAGATTAGACAGTGACGACCAATCTCGCGATATCGTGAACAATAATATTATTAAATTATTGAAAAGAATAAATTAAAGACAATTGATCAGTTTTATCATTAGTAACATAGAATATCATTGAGTTTTATATTCTAAACTATTGACATCGGCTTTCCGTTTTTTAAAAAACGTATACACTTCAAATATTATTTCCTTAGATTGTCTTTTTATCGGCGGACTCATCTTGCTATTGCAATCTCTTGTGCTTTTTGTCTAAACTAGCCAGAACTGTCAAAATCAAGCGCCCCGCCTCTCCGTCCCACCGCTCACATACCTAAGGCGCGGCCAACTAGTTCCGCGCGGACTATATATTCAATTGACATAACCCGATCAAATGACGTAGGTCTGCCAACTGCCTATGAATCTTCTTCAATGGTACAACCGTGGTTTCCGTACCCGTTTCAGGATCGACTTTCTGAGCACTCATAGCTGTTAGAAAAGTGTCAGTGCTCACATATTTATTATGATGTGTTTGCATCGGAAGTGAGCTAAGCTGCGTTTTAAGGAACATGTGTTTTTAAGAACGCTTCGCGAAGCGATTTCATTGTATCTTAAAACACATTCCTCGCAACGCAGCTTAGCTCAGCTCCGATGAAAAGCAGCCTAAGGCTGCCTTTCCACCAGGGCTCAGCGGAGCTGTGTTGCGAGGAATGTGTTTTTGAAAACCAATAGAATCGCTTCATTGACATGACTTTACCATAACATCGCTCAGCGCGGCGATGCTATTGGTTCTCAAAAACACATTCCTCGCAACACAGCTCCGCTCAGCTTTGGTGGAAACGCAACCTAATTCTTGTCTTTTACAAGGTAAATAGTTTGGGTACCGATGTAACAATAGGGTACGGATGTAACTAATCTTATACAAGGCTACGTAATTTGGGTACTATTGTAGTTGGGTACGGATGTAACAAAGCAGTTTTAGGGTAATATTTCCTGGGTAAATAATTAGGGTTATAGTGTAATGAAGATCCGTTTCCTATGTAAGGCCACAGCTACAGCCAGCCATATTAGCGCGGCGGCCGCGTGGACGGCCAACAGTTGCGAGTGCGTCGGCGCCGGCAGGTGGATATACAGAGGGAAATGCTTCTTGAGGAGCTCGCTGCCAACGTATAGGAAGAGCGCGTTTTGACCTGAAAAATTCGAAAAAGACTATGGGTTATCTTTTGGAACGTGCGAGGGCTTTATTATTTGACCGAATTCTGTAAAGTCGTTGGTTTATTTATATTCTGATGTGATTTGTTTTGATCTATATTCTATTGAATCTCGTTCTAGGGCCTTTGCATGACGTCATCCCGTCATGGCTAACGCACAAATACGCTGAGGACGAGCCGGACGCCCACAGCGTTCATATATTAATTCTGCGTCCGCCTTAGCCAGCGGACGCCCTTATGTTTCTATTATTTTCGCCCCTGTGAAAATCGAAGCTATAGAGCGATATGAAAAAACGTCACTTCGAAATTTCGGACAGTAAATACATCAGTAAGTCTGTCAGTAAAAAGCGTAAAAAAAATAATATGTAGTTAAAATAATCGGCCAAGTGCGAGTCGGACTCACGCACGAAGAGTTCCGAACCGTTATAGAGCAAAAATAGGCCAAAAATTGTGTTTTTGTATGGGAGCCCCCCTTAAATTTTTAATTTATTTTAATATTATTATTAATTATTATAGTACACATATAATTAAGGCTTTTGTGAAAATTTTAAGTGCCTACCTATTGTCATCATTGATACCGAGCAAAAAATATTTAAAAAATCACGTTTGTTGTATGGGAACCCCCCTGAAATACTTATTTTGTTTTTATTATTTGTTGTTATAGCGGCAACAGAAATACATAATCTGTGAAAATTTCAACTCTCTAGCTATTACCATTCTAGAGTTACAGCCTGGAGACAGACGGACAGACGGACAGACATCGAAGTCTCAGTAATAGGGTCCCGTTTTTACCCTTTGGGTACGGAACCCTAAAAACGATATAATATACAGGTTGTTAGGTTCACCGTTATCCTTAAAACCATCAAAATATGAGCCATTTGATGGTTTTAAGGATAATGGTGTTAAGAGCGGGCTGTGCAATTTTGCTGTGTTTTCTAATAAGTATTACGATCCCGGAAGACGATTGACTCAAATGAAATTAAGATTTATTTAATCATTGTATATTTATCTGATATTTAGCTAACGGAAAACACGATTCACTTATTTTGACCCGATAGTTTTATTTTTCGAAATTATGAATCTTTTTGGGCTTTTCAACAAATATCTGTTACACTTATTGAGTTACTATCATTAAATAACTTGCACTACTACAATCACACACTTTATAAAATAATAGCTAAAGGAAATATTATTATTGTTTTAATTTTTAAGTAATTTTATTAATAATCTTTAATTTCGTGCTATAATGCGGCAACCGTTGTTACGCGATATTGTTCACTATTAGCTGCAGTGTAAAGCACATTGTCCGGGAGCTCGATTCATGGAATATTGTATCACGATTGGAGGATAGCGTTGTGTGTAGGCGAGGCTAGCATTTTGACAGTATGCCCTTAAACCTAACACCCGTATCAAATTATTGCATTGTTGTGGCTCTTAATAGTTAATACGTATTCAAGTTTCAAATTAATTAGACTACTGGAGATAGATGAAAACCGTGCTCAAAGATTCCGTTACAATACAGCAAATAAAAATGGAAAGGCTATTGTGTCTCGTTTTTCCACGATCGAGGGATTAAAAATAACTCAAAAACTACTTACCAGCATAATAAAGCGGTCGTCCGCCCCACTTCGTCTTCAGATCCACGAAGAAGTACAATACTGCCTGTATGAGGAAGGCCATGGCGGCGGTGACGAGGCAGTAGGAGAGCGACCACAGGTTCTTGTTGATCGGTATGACGCCGCCGCTCACGGTGAACCCGCACAGACCGCCGCCGGCCGCGCCGAACACCAGCGACCAGAACACCCAGCGCATTATACGAGCCCTGGAGACAGATTGTATTTAACACCAACGATGTCAATACTTGGATATGACATACGCCTTCAAAACTGTAGCAATGTTTTTGCATGCAAAATGTGTATCGAGAAAATATTGTCGTCCTTTTCGTCTTACAGTAATAGCATATACTACTTTCTCTTTCACTCATTTTACGCTTTCAATGCATATTTTACGTAATCAATGCATTAAACACGTCCGACTGTCACCGCGTCCAATGGCACACTGCTCTCAGATGAGTGAGCTCACTCATTTCGAGGGTGACACATTTTCGCGCTGACGATTGTATGGAATGGCTTTTCTAAAGGTTTTAATTCTATGTTTAACACACCGTTTTGGTGATGGCTGTGATGAAACCAGGCCAGTTACGCAGAGTGTATCCAAATTTGTGCCCAGTACTTACTCTCGTAACCCTGCAAACCTTCAAGAAGAGAGCGTGTTCCCTCTTAAAACTTTCTGATTTTGTGAGTGCCCATGGCCAACGGTAGTTGCTTTCCATCAGGTTACCCGTTTGCTCGATTGCCCCCTTATTTTTTAAAAAACCCAGTGGGATAGATGACTAACATGACGAACGAGACAGGCGCAGAGCCGACTTTTACATGCCCATCCGACGCATGGCTCATCTTACTTGTCAGATAATCAAATTATTAGCAAGCATTGTCCTAACTAAACTTGGAAACAATATTTTTTCCAACGCGGGAATCGAACCCACGACCTCCAAGAGGCTCTAACTGACAAAAGCCACACTAATAAGGCCCGTATTTTTGGTCAGTACTCAAGACGCATCTCGGTCTCAAGACACGGTTCAGGCTCTGTGATTTGGTTGGCTGTCAAAATTTGGACTAATCACAAAGCCGAACCGCGTCTTGAGACCGGGTCGCATCTTAAGTACTGACCATTTATACGGACCTAAGTCACTGGATTTGGACTGGACATAAGAGCGATACATTACAAGGTAGCGGTATTTATAGTTCCAAGTCACTCCACTTACATTTCAGACAGACACGTCAAACACAAACAACTTTAACTCACGACGCACAAAGAGCGTCTTGGAGGAATAAAAATAGGAAGCAAGGCATTACCTGGCGTGGTTGTACACCAGCATGATCCTGGTCGCGTGCGCGCCGGCTTGCACCACGAGCGCGGCGGTCAGCGTGCCCAGCAACCCCTCGGGGTCGTGCGACACCACCGTGTGGTACAACTTGCGGTACGTGCCGCCCTGGTACAGGTGGGATTCACCGAACAACGACCTGCGGATAAGAGGGTAAATATTGAGAAAACGGTACGTAGGTGGTGCGTACTGTACATTGACGGTGCGTGCAGTACGTTACTTGTGCGTACTGTACGTAAGTATTGCGTACAGAAGCGCGTACGCAATGTACCATCGAGGAAATTGATTTCTAGGCAGTTGACAGACCAACGTCATTTGGTCGGATCATGTCAATTCAATGTTAATTGTGATCAGTTGGCTGGGTTTGACTTAACGCGACCAAATTACGTAGGTCTACCATCTGCCTAGTAATCAACTTCTCTGATAGTACTATCAGAGAAGTTGATTCAACTTCTCTGATAGTACTATCAGAGAAGTTGATTCATAGGCAGATGGGGGACCTACGTAGTTTGGTCGCGTTATTTGACATAACTAACTTAACCTAACCCAACTGACAGATCAAAATTAACAATGAATTGACATGATCTGACCAAATGACGTTGGTCTGTCAAATGCCTAGTAATCAATTTCCTCGATGGTATATTGATGGTGCGTGCAGCACGTTGCTTGTGCGTACTGTACGCAGATAAAACGTATAGCACGTTAACGTGCGTACTGTACGTTGATTGTGCGAGTAGTACGTTACTTATGTGTACTGTACGTAAATATTGCGTACAGCACTTAAACGAGCGTACTGCACATTGATTATGCGTGCAGTACGTTACTTGTGCGTACTGTACGTAGATTGTGCGAATAGTTCGTTACTTGTGCGTACCGTACCTCATATAAAAATCAAGGAACAGGGCATTAAAAAACGTCCGTACCTGTCGATGTACCCAGCGATGCCGGCGGTGCAGTTCTGTAGGGAGTGGTCGCCGAGCGCGGTGCGGTGCAGCCCGCCCGGGCCCATGTAGCCGCGCGGGCAACCTGGCGCCGCCACCGTCAATGTTACGCACACCTGATATAGATGGTTGTTAGTATATAGGGATATCGATCACTCGGTCACATTTTGTTTACTGAGGAGAAAACTTGACTATATTTTCACTTTGTGTCGCGTCTCTACTCCAAATCTAAATAGTAGAAAACACAAAAAACTGTAAAAATATAACGAACTATGTAGACAATTGTCTCTTAATCCCTTCGGAAAGGGCAAACAGAGGTCCCATATAAGGGACTGCTTAAAAAAAATCGGTTGTCTGTAAAGTCGGTTTACTGACGATAGTTGAACGTGACAACGTCATAGCCTTAACCCCTCAGTTCCGGGAAAAATCTATGCAAAAAAGTTGGCAGGTCAATGTGCAAAAAAAATGGCGCCCGGCCTACCCTCTTTGTAAAATTAATGTAATATCCTTACATACAATCCATATTTTATGTTTGTGTGAACTACATTATAATATATGTTAAATTTTCTATCTATCAAGCCATCACAATATAGTATTTAGTCCGATGTGATATTAGTTTCTCAATTATAAACTTTCGAAACTATAATTAGTGACTTGTTCAGAAGAAATAAACGAATACTTTATTCTTCATATATTAAGTCATACCTTGACACGTAGGAAATAGAGCACAATTTTGAATAGCCGAAATAATACTAATAGCTCACAGATTGTTTATTTATTTTTCATTCAGAGTGTGGTCAATGTATCAAAGGTCATAACTAACCAAACTTCTTCATATAAAAGTATTCTCTAAGTCATCGAAATACGTAATATAATGGAAACAAAGAGCGCGGCCCAGGTGGGCCTTACGGTTGTTGAGAGACTTGAGAGTGTAAATGGAACGCCTCAGAGCTGTCAGCGAGGTAACGCCGCATGAACTGTCATGTTTTTCGGGCGCGCACCTCATATCGAATTATAAGACGTTATCACGTCCATAAAAATACATAGTATAGTAAAACACATACAAGTTATATAACTCGTCTCGCCCATGGCCATAAATGTATGAAAAGTGCGGCTCGCCTTGTGCACTGTTACTTCGTGGAGAATTTGTTACGTGATTGTTATAGGTCTACCAGAATCTGATGGCAAAAAGTGAGAAATTAAATTGACTCTAGCTATACCGGGGTAATTGGAATATAACATTTTGATCCTTTTTTTTCTAAATAGGGGCTGATTCTGTGTGTTAAACATGCAAATATAAAAATAAATCCAATGATCAAGGATATTTTTTAAAAATCTGCTGTAAAAATTGCCATCAGATTCTGGTAGATATATAATAAATACCTGAATGGCCACTAGTAGTATCGTCGCGAGCCACTGCTGCCACCCGGCCGCTATGTCACGGAATAGGGAGCGACCTGTTAATACGATTTAATCAATATGAGTACAAGAAAATATTTAAAGTACTTCAAGACCAATTTGTAATTTTTTAAATCTCGCAATCTGTCAAAAAGACAATAATATTAAAATTAGTCATGTTTTGTAATTTTTAAACCGAATAATAAAATATGAGAGCAATGCACAACTACATTGCTTGTCGAAATTGAAAGAAGGAAACATATCATTCAATTTTAAGGCCTCTATACGCATAGATACCGCATTAGAAGATTACAATCAGACAGTGACATGTTATTGATAATTATTATGCTATTGTACGTCACACGATACGTTTTGACGAGCGATCTAAAAACTGTGGTTAGACGTAATCTAGCAATATAAAGCACCGCATATGTATTTCACTATAAACAATACAATTTCATAGTAATTTTGCAATGTCTACTGACCTGGCGTGATATTAATCGTGGTCCGCATAAAGGCGCACTCGAGCGCGCCGACAATCAGGTACGCGGCGGCGAGGCGCTGCAGCACGCCGGGGAGCCGCACGCCCCCAAACGTCGTGTTCGACGCGCCCAGCACGATGCCCACTAAGCACAGTAGCAGCGAACGACGACAAACCTAGAACACAGTCAAATTGTATTAACGAGACCCCAGCGATCATTGACCTTAGCAGTCTATGAGCGATGTGAAAAATGCTCGCACTGTACTCAGGTGACTTTCAGAACTTTGTCACGAGCGACCGCGACCGACAAAAACAAATAAAATGCCACTTTAAGGCAATCAATTGATTGTCAATCGCGGTTTGCATAAAAAACTATTGAATAGAACAAGTTTTTTGAAAGGGGGTCAATGACCGCTACCTCCTTGAATCGCCGCGTAATCTTTAGTGTAGGTATGTGGTTCTATCGCGCGATGAGACGTATAAACAAAATCGAAATGAAATCAGTTTCGGGAGCACCAGCACTCCTCTCACCTGCTCGAACGCCGACCACCTCGGCAGCGAGGTCCTCAGCCGCGCGTTGAGCGACAGCACGAGCGACTCGCCCATGGTGAAGGCGAACCACGGGAACACCACGTCAGCCACCGTCAGCCCGTCCCACGTCGCGTGGTTGAACACGCGGTACCCGCCGCCGCCGGAGTTCACGAATATCTGAAAATAATAATAATAAATTAATAATAAATTTATTTATTCCCAAAAATACAGCTTTACAAAAACATTGGTGGAGATTTCTATTAAGTACAGACTTGTGCCAGAAATCTCCGCTCTTCCTTAGCAAAAACAATTAAATAGCTTGTCATCAGTTCAATACTTGTTACATAATATTATAATAATAAATAGATAAGTACTCTGTATAGTTTACTACATTGTTATTGGTATGTATGTATGTGTGTGTGTGTGTGTGTGTGTGTATGTGTGTGTGTGTATGTGTGTGTATGTGTGGGTGTGTGTGTGTTGTGTGCATCCTATTTAGTTATGTAAAGAAGGCATTCAGTTTCTTCATGAGGTAAGGACTTAAGCCATTCCGTGAACGGTTCTTAGACTCTATGTGACAATTTGGATCAGTTTCACATTGCATCACGTGACAATGCGATGCGTTTTGAATTAGAATTGGAGTAGGCAGACAACACCGCGGGCGGCGAGTCGTTAAATCACAGTCCTTCAAAAATGCATCTCATCGCCTCGTCATATTATTTGTCACAGATTTTATAGGTACTGAGAATTAAATTTGTCTATTTAGGTCCAGCTTCTGAGAGTTAACTGAAGTTAATATTTTTTAAAATTGTAGATTACTTCGCAAACCACGGGTAGATTTGTTTGGAGAATATGACGTGATAAAAAAGTTAACTATATCGTGGGTACTACTCGTTAGGAATCGATGATGCTTATTTATAAGGTCTCGGCGTTCAAAAAGAGCATTGTTTAATCATAACTAAGTTGGTATTTATATATTAAAACTAGCGACCCGCCCCGGCGTCGCACGGGTATAAAATATATAGCCACTGAAAAAATGATTAAAATCGATAGCCTATGATCCTTCACGTGGTCTACTTCTTATCTGTACCAAATAACATAAAAATTGCTCATTTATTTCAAATAATTTCCCCCGTTTTTTCCACGTTCTCCATTAGTCTTAGCGTGATAAAATATAGCCTATAGCCTTACTCAATAAATGGGCTATCTAACACTGAAATAATTTTTCAAATCGGACCAGTAGTTCCTGAGATAAGCGCGTTCAAGTTTTCCCTTTCAAATAATTTTTCCCGTTTTTTCCACATTTTCCTCTATTTCTTCGCTCCTATTAGTCTTAGCGTGATAAAATATAGCCTATAGCCTTCCTCGATAAATGGGCTATCTAGCACTGAAATAATTATCAAAATCCGTTGCATAGTTTTAAAGATTAAAGGGAACATATCCCTTACATGAGGGAAAAAAAGCAACTTTGTTTTATAATATGTATAGATATATAAAATGAAGTTCTAATTTACCATGAGTGCGATGGCAATCCCGCGGAAGATGTCTAGTGAGCGCAGGCGGGCGCGCGCGGGCGAGCGCGGCACGTTGCCCTCTGTCGTCAGCACACGCGTCTCCGTATTCAGTTCGTTGTCCTCTCTGGAACATTATGGCAATCCATTGTTTTATTGATAACTAGATGAAGCCCGCAAATTACCTGTATGTACGGTTCGCGGGGAACCGTACATACAGGGTGCAATTAAACCTTCCTGCCAAATTTTTTCCAGGGCTAAGGTATCATTAGGAGTCCATTTAACCAAAAAAAAAAAAATTGGGTGTTATTTTTTTTTCAATGACATTTATCCCATTTAAAATCGTTGCAGAATGGTTACTCGCGGCGCGGGGAATGAGAGGGGGTGACGCGGGATGAAGCGCGCGCGCGGGGGCACATCACGCGCGGCCGACGCATCGTGTCCATTAATTGTAGTGTTTTTTGGGATAACTTTCGGAAGCTATTTCTCAACATTTTAGTACTGAGTGACTATAAAAGAAAAAATACGTGTATTTTTATTTTTAACAAGGATCAATATATCAAAATTTGGCAGGAAGGTTTAATTGCACCCTGCATTTCCGCAGAGACTATCCTTATGTCCTTTCCCGTCTCTCAGAGTATACACGAAATTACAGAACTACATTTACCATAATAGTAAAGATAGTTTCGCCACAAACGTCACTGACCCATCCACGTCCATCCATACTTCTATAGCGACATCTAGCTTCGATTTTCTACTTTATGCAGTTTTTTTACATTAGGCTAAAATGGATAGCCTTACTTGCGAACCTGTCTATAGCATGCATAATCGACGTTGATAATGGGCTTCACCATTCAAAAAACATTATTTACAAGTAATGCTAAGAAATAAACAGAAAATAGATTTCTTATTGCTTTTAATGACTTTTAAGAAGTTCAACAGTAAACTACATACAGCACTAATTACACTCTCACCGAATAAAATATCTTGCATAGAGCCTTCCAGCCATGACTCTCTTGCCGATACCCTTGACGATGTACCAGAGAGTGGCCATTGACAGCAGCACCACCACAGCGGTGAGGATGGGGAGGAATGCAGCGTCCGGCTCAGCTGTCATCCGGGGTTTACAGCTCTCAGATGCATTGAGGCTGTATTGACCAAACTCTCCAAACTCATAGGTTCCTGAAAAAAGTATTTAGAATTATTAAGTATTTAGAAAATATTTTAAGAAAGATACAACTAGACTTGTGGAATGTAGAGAAAATTAATAGCAAAAACTCTACCTATAAAGGCTTGTAAACTGTTTTGTGTGTCTTGAATACCACTTCAAAAAATTACAAATTAATCTACACATTTTTATGTGACTCTATAAAACAATATACTTTAATTGTAGCTTTTGCCTTACTAATTTAAAAGAAATTAATTTGAAAGGTTCAATATTTTGTAATACTTGGGCAGTATTACAATTTTTTACAACATTCTAAAAACACTGCAACTTTAAATGCCATTTTAACACGTTCTCTGCCGGCAGTACAAACGAGAAAAATTAAAAAAAAAAAAATTGTCGAAATAGATGTATTAGGTCAAGACTTAAACTATGATATCATTTAGGGTTCGATTGGGTGCAGGGTTCCTGAGATATAAAAAAAAAACCCTTGAGGTCACATGTCACAAACACCTACGCGGCGCTGTAGTACGAAAAGTACGCAATCGTTATTACTGCGCCGCTCCGGTCACGTCTCCAGGCACCGCACCCTTCAGTCACCGTTGTGTCGTTGCGAATTTTCCTGGTTTTTGGTGACGAACCTTGGATTTACCCAATTTAGATATTGAGATGGAAGACTTGAATGTATCACTAGAAGACATACTTAATTTTGAGCTACTTGAAGCTAGTTTTTTGAATGAAACAAGGAATACACCTTTTTATGTCTAATATGTTTCAACAAACGTCATCGATAAGCAAAAGTTTATTGTAACAATGTTTTTTCATTTTTTTAGGGTTCCGTACCCAAAGGGTATAAACGGGACCCTATTACTGAGACTTTATTATTGAGACGATGTCTGTCCGTCTGTCCGTCCGTTTGTCTGTCTGTCTGTCTCCAGGCTGTAACTCAATAACCGCTATAGCTAGACTTCTGAAATTTTTACAGATTATGTATTTCTGTTGCTCCTAAAACAACAAATACTAAAAACAAAATAAAATTAATATTTAAGGGGGGCTCCCATACAACAAACGTAATTTTTTGGACCTTTTTGGCTCGTAATCAATAATGGCAACAGCTAGGCACTTGAAATTTTCACAATATTCTTAATTTTATATGTAATCTAATAATTAATAATAAAATTAAAATAAAATAAATATTTTAGGGGGGCTCCCATACAAAAACACAATTTTTCGCCTATTTTTTCTCTATAACCGTACAGAACCAGGCCTCCGTCACTCCATGTACTTGCGCGCTATAATTACCTACCGCCCGACCGAGCGGTCTCGGGCCACCGGAGGCCCAAGCTCAGTGCGGTTGTCGCGAGCGAAGCGCACGGGTGTTTTTACATTTTAATTCGTTCGTACGCGCCTTACGATGCCTTCTGGTACTTTATGTGCTGTAGATGGGTGCAAATCAAGTAAAAGAAGGGATAAACACCTATCATTTTTCTATTTACCTGGCAATGACGAAAGGTAAGTGATAAATTATATTATTATATTTGTCGTAATAAGCATTAGCTTGCCTTTCAGACACATGTTTACATATTTTCGTTACATAGAAACGTTATACCTATCTTAAACACTATTTTAACGTTTTAACTACTTTTATTAGAATAAAATTGTAATAATATTTGATAAGCAGTCGCTCAAATCAATACCTACATACGAAACTTCCAACACAAATCGCGCGGCGGCCGGACTTGTCTCAACTTGTCGTGCTGTTAATGTAAACAAACAAAATTTGATACTTACTATCGGGTGATTCGATTTTAATGCGATTTGTAAACAATATACGTGTTAATGATAAGCGTAAAACCTCAGACACTCCAACTTATATATATTTTAAACCAATTTTGTAAATTATTAAATTTAATTTTCTAGGATTATTTACGAAGATAAGCCTTTTTAGGGTTCCTTACCTAAAACTAAAAGGTAAAAAAACGGGACCCTATTCCTATGACTTCGCTGTCCATCTGTCCGTCTATCTGTCTGTCACCAGGCTGTATCTCATGAACCGTGATAGCTAGAGAGTCGAAATTTTCACAAATTGTATTATTTATATTGCCGCTGTAACAAAAAATACTAAAACCTAAATAAAACAAATGTTCAAGGGGGCTCCCATAAAACAAATATGTTTTTTTGCACTTTTCGTATAAAGACAGATATCGATACAGGGTAAACTAAAAGTAAGACCTGTCCTATTTTATAATTCTTATTTTTTTTTCAGGCGTAAAACATGGGCTGAATTGATTGGTAGGCCCGATTTAGCAAGACCAAATATCAAGCCAAAAAGTCATTTTGTGTGTTGTCTACATTTTGAAAAGTCGGCGATTATTCATAAACCCCAATTACTACCTGACGCTTTGCCTACAATACGGCTGTCATCTCTTCCAACTACTTCAAGTGCCGGTGAACCTGAACCAAAATTTAACGAAATATCGACACAAACCAAATATTCGACTGTTAATGTACTATCAGCCATTACCATCAAAGGCGCTGACACAAAATCGGAGTCGGTACAGACGTCTTATAATATTAGTCAAACTGAACAAACTCAGACGTCAACTGCACTTTCATCTAATACACCAAGGAAAAGAAGACTTAGTAAAGATTTAAAAGAATCGGAACTAAAAAGAAGAAAACTTCAGAATGATTTGGACAAAATAAAGCAAGAACTTCAATCAAAAGAGTCACAATCTTTTGAGCGGTTTACTTTTCAAACCGAAGATGAGGTCACAAAAAGATTTTGTAAGCTCATTCAGTGGCAGAGCAATTTAAAAAATAAGCGCAAAGGCAACAGGTATGATCCCGAATTTAAGTTGTTTGCCTTAAATTTACATTTTTCTAGTCCGCAGACGTATCGGAGTTTGAAGACATTTTTAGGGCTTCCTAGTGAAAGTACCCTTGAAAGATTTAAACTGGTTATTCCACCTAAATTTGATGATCGCACTTTAGATTTCTTATCATCTAAATTAAAATCTATGCCATCAAAAGCTAAGTATTGCACTCTGGCCTTAGATGAAATGGTTCTGAAGAGACATTTACATTACGATACCAGAAGAGACGAAATTGTTGGTCTTCATAATATCAATGGTGAAGTGACGTCGGAAATAGCTTCTCATGCCTGTGTAATAATGCTCAGAGGCATTATTGTGAACTGGAAACAACCTATTGCTTATTCTTTCTTAGGATCTCCAAAACATTACGCGAAATTGGAACAATGGTTGGATGAAGTTATTTTGAAACTTTCAAACATAGGGATCGAAGTTAAAGCTATTGTATCTGATCAGGGATCAAACTTCGATAACTATGCTAAAAAAGTAAAAAACGTCACAGCTGAGATGCCTTACTTTTTATTTAATGGTAAAAAAATTTACTACATATTCGATGTCCCACATTTAATTAAATGTATCAGGAATAATTTATTAACAAATAATTTTATACTCGATGAAAATAAAATTTCTTGGGAACATATAGATACACTTTATACTACACAACAGGAAAAAAATTTAAAATTGATTCATAAAATTACGGAAGCTCATATAAAACCAAACAATTTTCAAAAAATGCGAGTTAAATACGCTACTCAGATTTTTAGTAACTCCGTCTATGCCGCATTAAATGTGATGATGTATAATAAAATTTTACCAGAGGAAGCAAAAGCGACCGCCGAATTCGTGCTAAAAATCAATAATTTGTTCGACGTTTTAAATTCAAGTACTGTCCAATCTACTAATAAATTTCAAAAGGCATTCTCATTGCAAAAATACCAACTCAATGTGTTAGAAGACGCCATGATAATGTTCAAGAATTTGAAGGCTATTCATTCAACGAAAGGCGTTAATAACACAAATAAAATCAGGACATTTAAAAATATACAAATTACAATTCAATCCGTAATCATGCTATTCAAGGATTTAAAGGAAGAAAACATTAATTTTGTGTTTACGAGACGCCTAAATCAAGATTGCCTAGAAAAATTTTTTGGCACGGTCCGTCAACAAGGTGGTAATTGTCGAGACCCAACACCGATACAGTTCATGAGGGCTTTCTCAAAATTATTCCTTTGCAATATGCTGAAGAACTCACGGTCTACAAACTGTGAAGAAGACATCTGCGAGTTGCTGCAGAAAAACGATGGATTTTTGAGACCACAGAGACAAGCAGATAGCTCGCACCGCAATATACCTTCACTTTTGAATTTAAGTGGTGAAGTTGATTATCGCTTCGATTTGCCAACTGAAAACGCCTTAACTTATATATCGGGTTATTTACTTTTTAAATGTAGCAAGAAGCATACCTGTCCTGCCTTTGTTGCTGAATTACAGAACATTCCCGATTTGAATGAATCTACAAATAGATTATTTATACATTTTAAATCATTCAACAAAACTTCTTCTTTTTACGGAAAGTTAAAAGTGCCAACCGATGCGTTTCATAATTATGTAAGAGAACTTGAGACTATGTTTATTAATAATTTTGAAAAAAATATGAAACAAAGGCCGGGTAGTATTCTTTACGAGCTTTTAAATGACATAAATTTTGATTCTCCCTGCCCTTGTTTCCCAAAACAATATCTAATAAAACTTTTTGTTAGATTCAGGATTTTTGCTACACTCAAATTTAATAATAGAGAATTTAGAAAGGGTAAGAAATTTATAAAAAATTATATTAAAATAAAACATATGTAACTTTAATTTTTTTATTTTATTTTACCTACACACTGACGTCTATAATAATTATGTTCTATCTAGATTGCACAGTACAGCACTAATTTAGGACTGCCACATATAAGTCAGAACATATTCACAGTTCTCAATAACATCGACACAAAAAGTTATGTTAATTTAATTTTATCAAAGAGGCAGCCCTGCGATTGCTACGTGATCGCGCGGTGCGAAGCAATCACAGCTATACGCTTGAGCATTAAGGCACAGTTTAGCATGCAGTGGTGGCTGACGCGACGGAGTAGGCTATTATAGCAGTAGGTATTGGAAATTTTCTATTGAGTGAAGTATCTGGTAACTATTTAGTAATCTGTGACAGAACCCTTCGTGCGCGAGTCCGACTGGCACTTGGCCGATTATTATTTAAAAGCAACTTAATATACAACATAATACTGATTAAAAGATAAGTGAAATTGTTAATACCATTATTGATAAATGAATAAGAAGTCATAGAAACAGTTATTTTTTCCAGCCCTTTGCGTTTCTGCATCAAAATTTTCACATATAATGAACATAGGTAAATACCATGTGAAAGTATTGCTCTACAGCGCCGCACCGGTCACCTACTACAGAGAAATGTAAGATAAACGTGTCCTATGGCCTATGTGTTCGATTCAAATACAGGTCTGCTCTGAGGTCACCGGTGCCCAACGCGGCGGGTAGATACAGGTAGGGGTTCGGGCACATGTGACCTACGCGGCAGAGAACGTGTTAACCAAAGCTTATTTTAAACTTCATGATCATATTTCTTGTGTATCTTATTTTTATTTTATTAACAAAATACAAGACATGATATTGTCTATGAATTTTCTAAACATTTATTATATTAGTATTACAATTTGGCTTATATTTCCATAATACATATAATATAAGTGTCTAAACTCTAAACACACTATGCCGAATATCCGCATCAGAAGTTCGGCATGATTCCACCTGCAATGTATTTTAAATTACCGATGACACACCATGCTGAAATACCGTCGTGTTATTAAACAAGTTAAACAAGTAACAATGTTGCTTAATTCATCAAGCCCCAAGCGGCCACATCCGGCCGGGATAACAATGGAAAAGCTATTGTGTCTCATTTTGCCACGACTGATGGGTTTAAAAAGAAGAATATTATGAGTACTAGTAAAATCCAATATTTTATTAAATAAAGTAATGTACTTTATGACTCAGTACCAGTAGATAATCATATCCAGTTCCATTAAGCTTGTTTACTATACAGTCTTTTTTATGGTTTCAGCAGCATATTCATATCTAAGCAGGTTTTAATAACCGGTTGATGATGATGATGAAATTGACACAAACGTAAATGTAATAATTCTTCGGCTTAGTGTTACTCATATTATGATGCAACAGACATTCATTACATATTGTTTAAATTAATTTTGTATTTTATTGGCATAATCCTTACTTATATATTACAAAACTATGAAAGTGTATGTCATCTCTTCATGCTTAACGCTTCAACTCCCAAGCGGCCTGGTCAGGCCTCAATAACAATTGAAAAGCTATTGTGTCTGGATTTCCCATGATCGAGGTACTAAATGGCTTAACCAATTTGATGAAATTTGGTAAGCAAGATACTTTAAGTCCTGGAAATATAAACTCCACTGCGCTGAAACTCATTTATTGCTTAGGAACTGTACATGTTTTAAATATATTACTGGGACTCGGAATATCGGTTCATTCAGTGGTTGAAGCATGAAGAAGTAACGGACAAACAGACATACTTGAAACACACTTTTGCATAGTTGCATTAGTATGGATTCTCAAGAATTCTGTTCTATTAAAGCCTACTATAAAACTAACAAGTTGTAGTAATAATAATTATGTAAATCTGTAATAGAATGGCCGGTGACTCATTTGACCTAAACACAGATGCAACTGATAACAAGTACTTAATACTAATAACTTCCAATAAACATTGCCTATTTGACTAACATATTTATTGTCATTAAAACTAATGATTGGGTTTTTATTAATTGAATGAAATAAAATTATCGTGGGTTTTGACTGTACATGTATACTGTATATACCCAACACTTTTCTCTATAACAATTTAAAGTAACACATGATAATCAGAATCAAAAGTAACAATCATAGCATTTACAAATGAATTGTTAAAAATCATGTTATTTTATGTGTCCTAAATATTTGATGCGGAACGTAATTGCAGCGCGTAACAGCATAGTGCGAATGTGTCATATATTTACCTACTGGAAACAAAGCAACTTACCATTGCATATTTGGCCACTGGCGTTCCTCACTTCGTATCTTATGGGACTAAACGTTTCCAGTACCAAAGATCCCGTTGTAGATAGCTTCTTGGTCTCCAGTAGCATGCAGTCCTCGCATTCTTCGTATTGACTCCAAAACGAAATTTCTTCGTTCGCGACGATCTCCAAGCAGGCTTGGTCGTGCCTCAAAGTGGTTCCGTTGCAGCCCCTTATAAAGGCGCCCACGTTTTGGAAATGATTCGACATTTTCACGATGTCTGCATCCGTTAGCAATGCAGTATAATATTTTCTCGTAAAACAATGGATTTGCAAAATTGCAAAAAACAACAACACCCGTGAATAGTAACTGTCAATGTCAAATTGTCATAGAATTTGACATTGTTTTTTTTAATACGTACAGCTTAGGGGTCGCAAACCGGATCCCGAATTTCATTATCAAAATACCGGGATACCGGGCCAAATTTAGGTCTTCTCAATACCGGTATTCATTTTGCGGAAACCGGGATATTCGGTATTTTCGGTTTTAGTAAAATAAATGAAAAACAAATACAAATAGAAAAAGTTACGCCCTTTTTAGTGAAAGGTAACCATACTTATTAAATTAGTACCCACTTAACACTTATGAACGTTTCAAAAATATTCACATTAAGTGGATCTTTTATCAGCCACAGCTTTATGCTACTTCAATCACCATATTTTACGTCCCCAAATGCCGAAATTTTCTCGTGTCTATCTCGAAAGGCTCAAGAGCTATGTTCATAACTTCGGATTTATTAACAACTCTTGAACTCATAAAATTCAAATGCTTGCACATATAAGGAGCGCCA